>CM053028.1:436074830-436138072 GCA_028564925.1 Lithobates sylvaticus | reverse complement strand
TTGTAAGTCGGATGTTTGTAAGTCGGGGACCCCCTGTATATGGTTATAGGCAATAAACTTGTTTACACGATTATAGTTTGTTACTCATTCCCATATTGCATGTTTCATTTAAAGTCACAAATCCTTTCTTGTTTTTTCTCAAATTAGGGATGGAGGTAATATTAACTTATACGTCATAGACCTCATTTAAAGTCCCACAGTTCTTCTCTGTCTTATCTTAGAAGGTACATTTTAAGTCCCAGTGTATTTTTCTTGTGTTTAGTTACTATGGGGATGATACCTTCCAAAGATGTAATATCTTTATAAATGCCCCTCCCCTATATTCTATGTAGTAGTTGCGAGGGAATAGGGTCCAAAGAGCAGATTTATCTGGCTGTCCAATGTCTGTCAGCATTTCCTGGAGGTCACTCTCATAGGATGTACTGCTGATACAGTATTTCTGTCCTCCATTTTTGCATTTTGGGTATCATGCATCCCTAGGTATTCACAGGACATGTAGAACCCCCTAGTGCAGGTTGATAAGCTAGTTCCCGAACCAAGATACACAAGAGGTTGGGCTACCTGTTTCTCCTTTACAGCTGGGGAACTCATCGCCATCTTGTTACCACAGGGCCTACCAGGTTGCATACAGCCATATGGCCCACAGTGAGTACAACATCACAGTTCATATGTGGTCCCTCAATCAGCACTGCAGCAGAATTCTCACATGTTAGGTATTACACTTATCCCAGCTTGCCCATTAATGTAATATCCAGTCGAGGAATTTGCTTTTGGTAATGTTTTTCTTAATGCAACTGATATTACAAGGTCCAAATAATGGCATAATTGTCATCTCCATGACAGCATATTGTGTTCACTAAGGTATGTTGTTGCCAGTTTTCTGAGTCTTTGCCAGAAGCTACTCTCACAGTCCTTTCATCCAGCATTACTGAACCTGACCCAAACTGGGGCACACTGAAGGGAAGCACATAGCTATCTTACCACCATCTGACAGAGCCATGGTCCTGCTCTTCCCCCATGCACCACCACCTCTAGCAGCTCTACCCCCACTTTATATACCCTCAAGGGAAAAGTAATTCTAGTCCAGACTGACTGGCAACAGGGCAGAGACCACCCTAAAAGGGACACTTAGGATGGCCTTAAATGGATAGAAATTTGGCTGGCTCAGTAGGGTACCGGCCGAATTTAGATCCATCTATGGTGCACCCACTTGAAAGAAGTAGATTTAGAAGAAGCGGCTCCCTAGAGAGTCATTATCACAATAATAAAGCTCAAGTCTGATTGGCTGCTTGAGGCAACATTAAAGCAGAACTAAAGGGAGGGTACTCAACTACCCAACTCTCCATTTTCGGCGCCAGCCTTTTCTCCTGTGTGCTGGGTTTTGACCATCTTCATTGGCCAGTGCGAGATAACGTCAGACCTGTGCATGAGTAGGAGCTAGTCATTCCAGTACACAGGATCGACCTGGCCACTGTAAGCTGAGCTGCTTATGCTCAGCTCAGTTTACAATCCAGGGATCGCTGTGGGCAGGTAGGTATGTTATATTACAGAGGGTATATTGCATGTCGCTTCTACAATAAAACGCCTATCTGCTCGCAGTGTATCATAGCGGAACTTTGGTTCCACTTTAAGGACTTAGTACAAGGCTTGTAAATAAATCAACTGACTTGCATTGTTTTACAAACTTCGTATGCTATACAGTACTTGACTTTCCATGGTTAGCTGATTGAAAAGCACATTTAAATGCTGATTATGTGTTGTGCTCAGATTGAGTACAGATCTTCTAAATTGAGATGAGTGACATTTTAAAACATTTTATAGATGTCATTTGAACTGGACTGTGACCAAAACATAACAGTTCTCTTGTGGTGGTTTGGGATTTGGCAATATTAACGCGTAGTCTGCAATCTGTATATTTGTTGATGGGAGAAGAGACGTTTGCTGAATTTTGCCTATAGCAGAAGTACCCATGGGATTATTTTTAGATTAGCTTTGTAATGAATATTTAAGAAGTGTCACTTATGCCACTGACCTCCATTTTATTGCTGTGCTTATTGTCAGGAAACTGTAATGTGATGTATGCCTGATGTTGAGATATGTCAATGTTCTCTATATGCACTATTGTTAGGAAATCATCTTGATTAAAAAGATCAAGATAAACATACGGTGTGCGTGTTGTTATCCTCTGTAGAAGCATGGGCTTCAGCCATGCCAGCCTTGGGGTATGATTAACCTGCAATTAAATGTTCATTATATGCCTATCACATAGCTGTGTGAAATAGATTTCCCATCATATAACCAGTGATGTGGACAAGGCCATTGCTGATAGAGATTAGTCAGAGGTTAGATCACACAGCACAAGAGAGAGAGCTGTGTAGTAAAGTAACAGTGCATTATTATGTTCAGACAATACCCAATAGAGCATTTGGTTCCCATTTGAACACAGCCCACGCCGGGGAAGTTAAAAGGGATCACAAACAACACCCATTACAACCATTATCATACATACCGTATCAAAAAAAAAATATCGCATGTGATACAACACAGTTGCCTACAAATAGAATGGTGAAGAATATATACATTGTTACTCATCCACCCATACTGTATAATTCTGAACAATCTATACCCATGCATCATTATTTTACTTCTAGTATTTCCCATCCAGTGGTGTCCAGCTTTAGCTTTCTCCCTTCTGTAAGCTCACAATTGCCTTTTTCAGCTTACAGTGCAAGTTATGCACTTCCACTACAAGCCTGATTTTAAATCACTACAAATACATATGCCAGGTAATTTATCCAAGCTCAACTAAAAAATGATTGCATACCTTTTGGAATAATACAGATATATGGTACATTTTCAGTTTTTTTCAGTCCATCTCATTATAACCTGTCTGTTTGTGCTGTCTTATGCCCCATACACATGATCGGAAATTCCGATGGAAAATGTCCGATCGGACCATGTTGTCGGAAAATCCGGACTTTTTCCGTCTGAATCTCCGACGGAAAGAAATTTGAGATCCTGCTTTCAAATTTTCCGACAACAAAATCCGATTGGACTTTTTCCGATCGTGTGTAGAGAATTCCGACGGACAAAGTGCCACGCATGCTCAGATCAAACTATGAGACCAAAGCTATTGGCTACTAGCTTCTACGTAGTTCCGACGTACGTAACGAATGTCACTGATCGGAATGATCGGATTTTCCGACAACTTTGTCCGACCGTGTGTATGCAACACCAGTTTTCGGACAAAATCCGTCGGAAGAAATCCGACGGATTTTGTGGTCGGAATTTCCGACCGTGTGTACGGGGGCTTAGTAATCTCATGTCCTACTATGTAGAAACCATAGCTGTACTGATGGTGGCCAATAAACCTGTAACAGATTTTAAGGTGATTTGTGTAGCGCTACCCTCGAAGGAGTAACTTGGTAATTTGGGTTCTCTTTTCTAGTCCAACAACAACCTCAACCCCCCTGACAGACCTGGTTAAATGAAAGTAAATGCAAGCACTTATAAAACATGAGCATGGATACCTTTAACTTGGTTGCAAGCTGGTACTAGGAAATAGACCCAGGACCATTTGGTAGTAAATGAACTCCATGTATTGGTACAGTTTAGGGTAAATAACAGTATGAGCATAATTTAGCACGCTATTCCTCTGCACCCCCCCCCCCCCCCCCCCTCCAGCAGGGGACCTCCTCTGCATCCCCCAAGTCCAGGGTCTTCTCTGCACCCCCCAGGTCAGGGCCTCCTCTGCACCCCCCAGCCCAAGGCCTCCTCCATACTCCCCAGCCCAAAGCCTCCTCTGCATCTCCCATCAGCCAAGGGCCTCCACTGCACCCTCCAGTCCAGGGCCTTTACTGTACCCCCCCAGTCCAGAGCCTCCTCTGCACCCCCCTCCCAGTCCAGAGCCTCCTCTGCCTCCCCCAGCCCAGGGCTTTCTTTAAAGCCTCCCCTTCTCTGGGATGCCCCATGCAGAAAAGGCTGTTTGGGCACTGGGCAGGACTAGGAGAGTGACCTGCCTGTCCATTACACTGGAACGGGTGCCCTTAGAGCAGCGGTTCCCAGTGCGGGTGGGGGCAGAACCCCTGGCAGCACTCCCTAGATGCGTCACTCGGGGCAGGCGCCCCTCTGCCCCCCCTAGTTTTGGCCCTGCCTACATTATACATTCAGCTTTCTAATGTTGAGGCCCATCTTGCCGTTCATGTGTAAACATAAGTGTAGTCCCCATGGGAATCTGCATGCAGTATTAAAAACTATTGGGTGAGTGCCTAATCCTTTTAAGCTTAGTTTCTGATAGCAGCAGCAGGTTGTGCCCACATGGCCCTCTCACCAATTCAGAAATACAGCAATGGAAGTCCCCACCATGTGGGTATCTCTCTGTTTTGATTCTGGTCCTCATTTCACTTAGTTGTAGTGATTTAGCATCAGTGTAGTGGTAGACTTCCCACAGTAGTCACTCACTCCCAGTCTCTGTGCTCTCCGATACTCACTCTCACTCTTGTCTCCTTGCTGTGTGAAACTGAGGTCTCCACTCCAACTACTAGCAGGCTCAAACAGGGGATGTGCTCACTCGCAGCACAAGATTGTGCTATTCAGACTGCAGCCCGGGAAGATACTGCTCCTTTCTGCTCCCCTGTTGCTGCCTCACCTGGGAACTTTAGTTTGTTGGTTAATAGAAGTTCACAATAGCTCTCTCTTTCTGGAATTCAACTCCCACGTTCCATTGCAGCTGGCCTCAAAGTCTATGGTGTGCCTTTTGATTCGCTGATGGAAAGCAGCAGTGTGCTTAAAGAGAAACTGCAGTCTGTTTACATAATTTGTACTAAAAACATCTTTGCCATTCTGAAGCTTCCCTCCAACCACTTTGCATATTATTTTATATGCTGCAGACATCTCCCTTCACTAAGTCTGGCTCTATCCATTTTAACTGTGGGCAGCTGGAGCTGCTGCCTGTTCACTTCCTGGATTTACACAGACACACAGAGGCACACCTTTAGCTCCGCAGCTCTCATTGGTCCTCTTATGACTCCCCCCATCCCTTCATGGCAAACTCTCAGGAGAGAGAGAGAGAAAGAGCTGTGCATGAGGTCATAAGCCTACGCTTTTTACCATACAAGAAACAGGCAGTGGGCTGTATAATGTATTTACTGGCAGAAAAAAAATGTTTTGCTATCCAAAGGTAAAACAACAAGAGCAGAAGAATTAATAGATGCAAAGATGAAAAAATGACCGAAGGTCCGCTTTAAAATCAGCTTGTCTGTTTAGTCACAGTTCAAAAAAAAATTGTAGGCAGTGTTATGACTTGTAAAGAAATAAAATGCAGCTTGTATCGACCATGTTCGCTACCTGCTATGACAAACTGGCCTGCATCCAGCCATCTATTGCAGCCGTCTGCTATCTGGTGTTCTTCTTTCCAGGGTCACGACCTGGGGTCAGCATGCAGCTAGGCCCCAACCCTCATGAGAACATCCCTGGTGAAAACCAACTGGCTCTTAGACTCTGTGCCTTAGGGGATCCCATGTGCCTGCTCCCAGTGGGACCTCCTTCTAGCACCTTGGCAAGAGTGTGATCCAGCATGGGTCATGTTCCAGGAAACTGCTACTAATCTCTTTTAGGGTGGTATGCTCTTGCAAGTACCTGCTAGTACATTTACTACATACTGAGTAGTAGAGCTGTCCACACTGGTGAAGGCACCACCCTGACAGTATTGACATCATCATGCTGCTCCCTTAAAGGGGTCCCCTCTTTAGGATCGCATAAAGTACTGTAGCGCACTACCCCCTTGGGAGCTGCAGTGTTGTTCATTACCTTTTTGTCAGTTAGGCCCGTTTGTTCCTGTCCCATGCAAGTTCAAACACCAGACGACTTTAAAGTTGATAATGCTTTATTCTGGGGTAAATCAATAAATGGTGACATAGATGATATGAGATGCCCCGTTATCTGAACATATTGGCATGTTGCAATTTACTCCTGGTGACTACTTCCTCCTTCTCTGATGTCCGGTACATCCCTGCATGGGACGCCCATTCCTCATTAGATTTCTAGATGGTTGCTGCTTTCCAGAAGCCAGATGTGGGCCACCCTGGACTACTGCTCCTCCGGTTATCCAGCTCTGGAGTCTCTGAACCCCCAGGCCTTCAATCCTCCGCCCGGAGGCTCCAAGTCTCTGAACCCCCAGCCCTCCGGCCCTCCGCCTCTCCTTTCTCTCTTCTGTCCTTTTTCTCCCCCTCCTTAGCATGTGACCCCCCTTTTTATATGAGAGACGCCCATTGACCAAAGAAATTAACCATTGGCCAATTCTCTCACATGGGTTTCCTGCCACTCAGGCCTCAGTCCTTCCTCACTTTCCAGTCCTACCCACTGTCCAGCAGAGGAGGTATCCCTGAGCCCCAGTGTAGGTGGCTACACCCCAGTCTATGCTAACACTCCCATCCCCAAATAAATGACCAGGCCCAGGAAAAAAGAACCAGGCCCAGCCAATTTTACCTACATCTAACCTATACTTACAAAAAAAAAACATACTAAACACCTATCTAAGCGTGGGGTCCGCTACAGTACATTGCTGATAATTTATTCTGGTGTCTAAATAAGGCTTAGTTGAGGACTGTGTATGATTTGAAATAAGAATATTAGCAACCATTTGGTCTTTTATTGCTTGTACACTTCTTCCAAGAGAGCAGCATTATGTGTGAGTACGATGGTGTTTGGTAAGTTACATCAATGACTGTTTCCTGATTTTAAAGAAAAGGCTGCAAAGAATCCCTATTGTAGAGGGAACAAATATATAGGCTCTCAGATTCTATGTGTAACCCCCAGGCCTTGTCTCCACAAAGAAAACTGCTAAACATGCTAATCCTCCAAGATACAAAGATGTTTAATGTCCTTGAATAGAGTGTACAATTTCAAGAGCAAAGTAGGCTGGGCAGGAAACAGCCAGTGTTCTCAGTGTATGAGAACCATGCATGAGTTCCCCGCCATGCCGGAGTGTCTCACAGCACCGCTGATTAATGAAACCGTTAGCGCTAAGCTCCTGATTTATCTTGTACGTGAGTAGGAGAGGTGGAAACTTAGCCCTTTCTTGCAAGGCTGCTGTGGCATTTTCCAAATCCCCCACCACGTCTGAATCACAGTTGCCATTTTCTCTCTCGTTTTTTGCCTGGAGTAAAAGGCCTATAAATATATATTAATCCAAAAGGTCAGTTGTCTACTAATCTGCTCGCTTAAGACTCATGATTACTGTTGCTAGAAGGCTGTTCTCTGTTAAAAGTGAGTTTTAAAACGGTCTCAGTCCAGCAGTTCCTGAAGGGCGCCGTTCTGACTCTACGATCTTCCTCATGTTCTATAACCTGTAACCTTTCCCTAAATTGTCAGTGAACACAAGGCCAAGCCAATCGTTCGGCATCAGTTCAACAATTACCTTTTCATCTGCGGGGGCGTGTCCGGAAGTGAACAGCAGTGGATGTGCAGGAGAAGAGCTCCGGGAACCCACACAGCAATCCTCAGCCATCCTTGCACCCAGAGGTTCGGTGAGCATTGTAAGCTCCCCAGACTGTTCCCCACCACCATCTGCCTTGCCCTGGACCAAAAATTGGTGGAATCTGCTGCCCACCCGCAGAGATATCGGGCCCGCCATAGCGCACCCCCCCCCCCCCCCCCCGCCATCTGCAAGGCCCCAGTGCTCCCAGAAACTCAGCCATCCTTGCACCTGGAGTGGGGAACATCACAGCCAGAGCCCTTCCTCACATACCCCTGCCTCCCAACGGTAGCATAGCGGCCCATCGGCCGCCCCAGACTGTCAATCCAGCTGCGGCCTATAGAGGCCTGGTGACGGCCGCCATCTTGCCACCCCCAGCCTCATCAATCTGCAGAGCCACACTCACCCTGGGGCCCTGTAACGCCAATACACCGCCTCATCCAGCTACCCACCTCCTTGCAGGACAGTAGAGACTTGTATTACCACTGCTCAGTGTCTACAACTGCTGAGATCCATCAGGGCCTGGTGACAGCGGCCATCTTGGTACTCCCAGATCTCTCCCCAGTGCAGTTACCTCAACTGTGTGGTGGCCATATTGCTACACCCAGCCACAGTGATCCCCTAATCAGCTCTTTTAATAGAGGGGGGACCCAGAGGAGCACTAGAAGAGGCCCCCATATCCATAACGGCCACTGAAGTAGCCAGGCCTCATCCCTGTAACCTCAGCAAGTCGGCCATCTTGCTACACCCAGCAACAGTAAAGCTGCAGCTACTATACCTCTTGCAAACCTGCTAAACTGTTCTCTCACTCACTTCTCAAAGTTACTAAATAAACCTGGACATATGTTAGCCCTGCAGCATACTCTCAGATAATCAAACTCAAACATTTAAAGGGCCCCCCCCCCTTTTTTTTTTTTTTTTTTTTTTTTTTAACCACGAGTGCACTCTGACTGACACAAGTCCTGGTGCTTTTACTCTCACAGAGCATGTTGTTGGACATGATGTGCTCTGATTAAACCCTTTTTTTTTTTGGGGGGGGGGGTGGCCTGACTATGGGGGGGTGAAGACGTAGGCCTCCCTAGATCCGTCCCACCGCAACATCAAACAACGCTACAGGAGTGAGAATCACCCCACCAACTGCCAGACATGTCCCAAAGGAACAGGGCATCTTCCCAGCCCCCGCGGAACGAAAAACCCCGGCAAGCCCAGTTGGACTCCTTCTTCCCTGGGCAGAGTGGAAGAGGCCGTGAGGCCCCCAAGATGGCTGCAAAGGCCCCTAAAGCACACAAGGCCGCTCAGCACTCTGCCACCAGGTCAACACAACAGACTGAATCACCCATACCATCCCCACGGTCGGTAAGTGACTCGGCTCCCCCGACCTCCCCGGGCTCCCCCGCACTACTAGAGGATCCCCCTTACGACCCGGACCCCCTGGCTGACGCAGATATAAGGCGCCATATTATGTCCTTACCCACCAAAGCGGATCTTGAGCGGTTTGCTGACAGGGTGGAAAGAGCCTTTAAAGAGGACATTGCCCAACTCAAAGCAGACACGACGCACCTAGGAGGCAGACTGGATTCCTTAGAGCAAAAGTTTGAGGACGCCCTCCCTGTTATCTCCATGCTGCAGGACAAATGCGCCATGCAAGACCGCCAGATTGAGACCTTGCTTTGTCAGTTAGATGACACAGAGAACCGCAGTCGCCGAGCCAATATCAGGATCCGAGGCCTACCTGAAGCCACTGGTGCCAGGGACATTATCCCCACCTTGGAGGGGGTCTTCAAAGAAATATTGGGACTGCCTAACACTGCCACCGTCGAAATTGACCGTGCACACAGGGCCCTAAAACCCCCTTCCCAGGATGTGAACAACCCCAGAGATGTAATCTGCAAACTACATAAGTATACTCTCAAAGACCGCATCATGCAGAAAATGAGGGGTAAACCCTATTTTGACTTTGACGGTGCACAATTAGCTTTTTACCAGGACATCTCTAGGCGCACCCTGATGCAACGCAGGTCACTTCGCCCCCTCCTGACTGCTATTCAGGACGCAGGCCTGTCGTATCGGTGGGGATTCCCCTTTTCTCTCCAAGTCACCAAAGAAGGAAGAACTGTGACTCTCCGCACCAAAGATGACCTGCCGCATTTTCTGACCTCCCTGGACCTAGACCAAGTAGACTTTCCCGACTGGAGGAACCCCCCGGACCCCATACCTACAAATCTGCCTACATCACAGCCATGGCAACCCGCTAGGCGACAGAACCACAGGCGAACCCGTAGGCGTCATCACTCAGATTCTTCAAGGGGGCCGGAGGGTCATCCTCTCCTCCAGGGATGAGAAAGATTCAGATCTGAGCACTTTTGAACAGAACTGCTGGGAACCCACCAGACACAAACCGAGATGTTGTTTTTTTTTTTTTTTTTTTTTTTTTTTTTTTCAGGATTCTCCCCCTCCACCTTTTTTTCTTTTTTTTTCGTGATAAGAGAATACCTGGACCCCTATGTTCCTCCATTCTCCTCCCCTTTCATTCCCGCCATGTTAGATGCGGTGGGCGGAGACGGAGGCCTCCTCCCCTCTTCCCAAGGTTGGGTCACGTACCCCCCATAGGATACCCTCCTTTTGTATGGGTATAGATCCTTATTGGGATCTCAGGTTGTGGCTCGGATCTCCTCCCCTTCTAGGGGATGGGGTCCCAGACACAACCCTTAGTTGTTTTACGAGACCGAATGGCCTAGGCCATACGACTCTGATGTTTTTTGATTGTACCTACTTGTTATGTTTTTTTCTTCTGTTCCCTCTCCTCCCCCTCTGTTCCTCCCTTACCACTCCTCCTGCTACAGGGTCAGCTTTGTCGTCTCGTCTGCACCGGGCGCGCCACCAATCTGCAAACACAGACCATCCTCACACCCCTCCATGGCTACTCTACGGGTGAGTACATACAACGTTCGAGGTCTTTGCTCCCCACATAAACGAGGTAAGCTGTGGGGGGAGTTGAAACGATTGAAAACCCAAGTGGTCTTCCTTCAAGAGACTCACTTTACGCCCAAGTCCCTACCCAAACTGCCTACTCACCTTTTTAACCAATGGTTTATTAGCACTTCCCCGACAGCTAAATCTAAAGGGACAGCGATAGGCATACATAAGACATGCCCCTTCCAACCCTCCGACCACAAGGTAGATCCCCTGGGCAGGTACGTGTTCCTGAAAGGTAATATTGCGGGCCAGAAATACACGTTCGCGACAATATACGCCCCCAATACCAATCAACTAACTTTCATTGACAACACTCTCGACCGCCTAGCAGACTTTAGGGAGGGCCTCCTGATTCTAGGAGGCGACTTTAACATAAGCCCCGACCCTATGCTGGACACATCACACGCGAGACCCACACATTCCTACGCGTTCCTTAAACACTTTCGTAAGACCATCCAATCCCAACTCTTAGTGGACAGCTGGCGGGTTCTTCACCCATCAGACCGGGACTTTAGCTATTATTCTAAAATACATGATGTATACACACGCATAGACCACATCTATGTAGATCATGGCGGGCTGGAGCTCCTTCAATCTGCGTCCATTGACACCATTTCTATCTCTGACCACGCCCCAGTAACGATTGCCCTCGCCCTGCCCTTAGGCACGCAACGGCAGTGGACATGGAGGCTCAATGACAACCTGCTAGATGACGTGGTCGCAGTGAAGGAGATCACAGACACCCTGACACATTACTTTAGGGAAAACCCAGCAGGCGAGCTGGGCGAAGGGGTGATTTGGGAAGCCCATAAGGCTGTGGTCAGGGGAGCACTGATCTCCCAGGGCTCCAGACTTAAAAAAGCACGTCAGGCAGATTTCTCAAGGGTACACTCAGCTCTTCAGAGGGCAGAACTCCGACATAAAGCTAACGGGAGCAAGGAGGCCTTGACAGAACTGACGGAACTACGGGAACTGTTTTTACGTTTACTGGACCGGCAAACCCGGAAACAATTCCGCTTTCTAGCACATAAATACTATGAGCACGGGAACAAATGTGGGCGGATGCTGGCTCGCGCTCTCCGGAAACGGCACGCACAGACATATATACATAAACTACACACTGCCGCAGGGACACCGATGGTACACTCTTCTAAAATAGCAGCGGGATTCAGAGATTATTACACCAAGCTATATAACTTAGGCTCTACCCTTCCTCCCGAGCCACGAGAAACCAGACAGAGAATGACCCAAGACTACTTAACAGCAGCTGGCCTACCAACACTAACAGAAGACCAGTCCTCAACCCTAGACCTCCCCATAACCTTGGCTGAGCTCGAGACCACGGTGAAGTCCTTGCCCAATGGGAAAAGCCCTGGCCCAGATGGGCTGACTAAGGCCTACTACAAAGCTTTTCTACCCCAGCTAGCCACCCCTATGTGCAAATATTTTAACGCAATAGCAGGAGGGGGGAACATCCCCCCAGAGGCCCTCCTGGCCCATATTACTGTGATCCCGAAAGAGGGCAAGGACCCCACCGTCCCTCAGAGTTATCGCCCCATTTCTCTTCTTAATTTGGACATAAAGATTTTAGCAAAAATATTAGCGAACAGACTTAAACACCTTATCCCCCAAATTGTCCACCCGGACCAAACGGGATTTATAACAGGCAGAGAGGCAAGGGACAACTCCCTAAGGGCACTACACCTCATACATTGGGCCCGTAACCGCCCAGACCCGCAACCTTACATTATTTTGTCAACCGATGCCGAAAAGGCCTTTGATCGGGTAGATTGGTCCTACCTGACAGCAGTGCTCCGATCAATACACTTAGGCCCGCGAATGTTAGCCATAATTGCGGCTTTATACTCTCAACCTTGCGCCCAGGTTAAGGTGAATGGGACCCTCTCAGCTCGATTCCCCATCAGAAACGGCACGAGACAGGGGTGTCCGCTTTCACCCCTTCTGTTCGCCCTAGTGCTAGAGCCGTTCCTCCGCACAGTGCGAGCTAACCCCGATATTAAGGGCCTTCGAGTAGGTAACACGGAACACAAACTCTCGGCTTATGCCGATGACGTACTGTTCCACCTCTCAGATCCTCTGATCTCCCTGCCTAATCTGATGAAGGAGTTGCAGCTTTTCGGATCCCTTTCTAATTTTAAAATTAACCTTTCAAAATCAGAAATTCTCCCCATCTGCCTAAGACCTCATATGGCAACAAACTTACAAGCGGCCTTCCCCTTTGTCTGGACTACGTCGTCCCTGAGATACTTGGGTGTGCAGCTTACTGATCGTTTTGACACCTTATATGCCGCTAACTATCCCCCTCTGATTGCCGCGGTCAAAAGAGACCTCTCACAATGGACACGGACGGCCTTTACGTGGCTAGGAAGGGTGAATATAATAAAGATGAACGTCCTACCGCGCATACTCTTCTACCTACAGATGCTACCAATCCCCCTGCCCAGACTCTTCTTCGACCGAATATCCAGTCTACTGTCTGACTTTATTTGGAACGCACGTAAACCTCGGATAGCCTTACGGATACTACGGCGCCCAAAACGTAGGGGTGGTTTGGGGGTCCCAGACATTAGACAATACTACCGAGCCATAGCCTTGCAGAAGATATTCGACTGGCGTTTCCATACTCACACGAAACTCTGGGTTCCGCTAGAGAAATGTCTGGCGGGCAGGAACTTGTCATATGCACCCTGGTTACACCGGGAACATAGGGGGCTGTCAGACACGACTTCCCCGCTGACGGCTCATGTGCTGTCAATATGGGACAGGATAAACCCGCAGCTGAAACTGGCTCCCCCTATGTCCCCGCTGGCCCCATTGGGGGGTTTCCTATGGTTCCCCCCAGGCGAGCAGATGACTTTCTTTGAACCGTGGGTAGAGGATGGGAACGCCAGTTGTGGTACACTCATGAAGGACGGCAAGCTCCTATGTTATGAAGCTTTGCCGGCAGGACGACAGGGCCCACGGATGAACTTCTGGAAATACAGGCAGCTACATAATTTCTTCCAGATGCATAGGCACACAATTAGAGACCCGTCAACCCTCACCCCATTTGAACGTATTTTTACTGCAGAGGAACCAACGCCACACCTGGTCTCAGAGCTATACCAACTCATGAGCTTAGCCGGCCCCCAAACTACACCCGCCTATATCCGACGCTGGGAGAATGATTTAGGACTAACTTTAACAGAGACGCAGTTATCCCACTTATACTACCTCACCCACGCATCTTCCATAGACTCAAAAACCCAAGAGACGAATTTTAAACTAATGTCTCGCTGGTACAGGGTACCTGCAGATTTAGCTCGTATCTACCCTTCCACATCCGAGTTGTGCTGGAGGGGTTGCGGACACCGGGGAACGTTGACTCACATATGGTGGGAATGCCCCCTGATTAAGCCTTTCTGGGAAGATCTACAAGAGCAGATAAAAACAGTAACAGGGATAGAGGTCCCGTTCTCCCCGCTACATTTTCTTCTGAACATACCCCCAATCCCGCTAAGTCGCTACAAAAAGAATGTGCTTCCACACCTGCTGAATGCAGCAAGACGCCTAGTCCCAATATTTTGGAAGACTTCCAGAATCCCCACTCGAGAAGAGTGGCACAGTAAAGTAGGTGAGATCCGAGAGGCTGAAAACTGGGTGGCTACCTGCAAAGGCCTAGAGGATAGATTTCATAGCACCTGGGCACTCTGGGCTGAATACACCTCAGACCCTAACCAAATTCCCTCTAGCCTAGATATCGCCTTACTGGAACTGGCAGATCCCTCACTTAGGGTGCTTAGGGAGGCTAGGGCCCAGAGGACAGCCACACCACCCCCGAGGGACCGCAGTGACTAGTTCATATGTTGATACTTAACGTTTTTGGCGTGGCGCGCCCGGAGCAGGCGAAGACGACATCCCATTCTAAAGAAGCAGGTAAATCTGACCTAACCCTCCTCCCCCAACCCCCCCCCCCCCCCCCCCGTTTCTCCCTCCCTGCTACCCACCCTCCTTTCAGTTGCTAAGCAACTATGACTTACCCATCTTAACTCTGTTTCTCCCCCTTTTTACTTATTATTTTTCTCTGCTGTATTTTGTGGACGATATGTGAACTCATGTGGGACTGTTGACAGACGGGGTCCTATGGCCCTAGGGCCACGAGAGTTATCTGGGGTGATGGCGGTCCCAGCCAGACACTCAGCAATGCCGTGGGGCTCCCCGGGCTGGCGGGGGGGTCGGGGGTGGTATGTTGGAGGCCATTGAGCCCCCCTCCCCGGCCCCAGCTGCAGGTCTCGGGACCACGCGCTTTATGCATTTTAGGAAGGCGTCCCAGCCCCGGGCCCACCCCCGGAGATGGGACACCCTTAGACGGGACCCCACGCCCCACTTACCCTTCTCACCTACACGGTCCTTTAGCTAATATATGGTTGCCCCTAACTCAGGACCCACAACAATTTCTTTAACCCCCGATTTCCCCCTACCTCTGTGTATGTCTGTTAACCAAAGCACTTCTTATTGTTGACACCACGACTCTGTGTAGTCGACGGATTATTATCTTCACAAATGGTTACCACGGTTTGTTTATATGTTATTTTTCCAATAAAAATTGTTTTTTCATACGTCCGTTTACGGATGAAAACGGACATTAATGCTTGTCTATGGGATAGCGGACGTTAGCGGATGATCATCCGCTAACATCCGTCTCCGTTAAGGTCCGTTTTTCTGAACGGAAGAAGACCCTATTTTGTCTTCCGTAAAAAAACGGAACGGACGAAAAATGGACGTTAGCGGACGATCCAATCACATCCGATCCGCTGACATCCGTTTTTCATCAAAAAATTCCCATAATTCATGAAAAACTGTTTTAAAAAAAAAAGGATAAAAAACGGGCATAAACGGATAAATAAACGGATAAAAAAACTGATGAAAAACGGATGTAATCGGATGAAAAACGGACGTAAACGGACGAAAAACGGAAATGAAAATGGATGAAAACTGATGTTTACTGACAACAACTGATGATAAAAAAACATGACTGAACTGATCTAATGTACGGTCCGCATGTGTGAAAGGGGCCTTAATGACCAGGCCATTTTTTGCAATAAGGCACTGCGTTACTTTAAGGCCCCTTTCACACATGCGGACCGTACATTAGATCAGTTCAGTCACGTTTTTTTATCATCAGTTGTTGTCAGTAAACATCAGTTTTCATCCATTTTCATTTCAGTTTTTTATCCGTTTATGTCCGTTTTTTATCCGTTTATGTCCGTTTTTTATCCGTTTTTTAAAAAAAAAAAAAAACTGTTTTTCATGAATTATGGGAATTTTTTTGATGAAAAACGGATGTCAGCGGATCGGATGTGAACGGATCGTCCGCTAACGTCCGTTTTTCGTCCGTTCCGTTTTTATACAGATGACAAAACAGGGTCTTCTTCCATTCAGAAAAACGGACCTTAACGGAGACGGATGTTAACGGACGTTAGCGGATGATCATCCGCTAACGTCCGCTATCCCATAGACAAGCATTAATGTCCGTTTTCATCCGTAAACGGACGTATGAAAAAACGGACGAACGGTCCGCATGTGTGAAAGGGGCCTAACAGACAATTGCGCGGTCGTGCAATGCTGTACCCAAATAAAATTGATGTCCTTTTTTCCCACAAATAGAGCTTTCTTTTGGTGGTATTTGATCACCTCTGCGGTTTTAATTTTTTGCACTATATACAAAAAAAAAAGGCAGACAATTTTTAAAAAAATATATATTTTTTTTACTTTCTGCTATAAAACATTCCCAAGAAAAAAATAAAAAAAATCTAATTTCTTTATCAATTTAGGCCAATGTGTATTCTGTTACATATTTTTGGTTAAAAAAATCCCAATACGTGTACATTGATTGGTTTGTGCAAAAGTTACAGCGTCTACAAACTATGGTATATATATATAAATATAATAAGTATAATTATAAATATTACATTTTTTTTTTTTACTAGTAATGGCGGCGATCAGCAACTTAAAGTGGGACTGCGATATTGCGGCGGACAAATCGGACACCTAATGCCATGTACACATGATCGCAAATTCCCCCAGCAAAAGTCAGATGAGAGCTTTTGGTCGGAAAATGCGACCGTGTGTATGCTCCATCGGACTTTTGCTGGCGGAATTCCAGCCAGCAAAAGATTGAGAGCAGGTTTCGGAAAAAGTTTCGATTGGAAATTCTGATCGTTTGTACCAATTTCGACGGGCAAAATTCGGGCAAAATTCCTACGCATTCTCGGAAACAATTTGACGCATGCTCAGAAGCATTGAACTTCATTTTCTCGGCTCGTCGTAGTTTTGTACGTCACTGCGTACAGCAAACTTTTGTGTGACCGTGTGTATGCAAGCCAAGCTTGGGCAGAATTCTGTCGGAAAAAACATCCAAGTTTTTTCTGACGAAAAATCCGCTCGTGTGTACGCGGCATTACTGACACTTTTGACACTTTTTGGGGACCAGTGACACTAATACAGTGATCAGTGCTAAAAAATATGCACTGTTACTGTACTAATGACACTGGTAGGGAAGGGGTTAACATCAGGGGCGATCAAAGGGTTAAATGTGTTCCCTGGGAGTGATTACTAACTGTGGGGAGGGGTGCTTTGACTGGGGGAATGTAAAGATTTGTGTTCCTGCTTAGCAGGAACACAGGATCAGCACATTCCCCTCTCACAGAAAGGCGATCTGCCTTGTTTATATAGGCAGACCGCCGTTCTGCCTTTCTCCTGAACGATCGAAGGGTCCCGCTGATTGGGTCCCGATGATTGGCTTCTGCTGTGTCCAATCGGCCCCAGACCCGAAAGTGTCACGTACCAGGTACATGATCTGGTGCAAAGCAGCCGCCCTGCCGCAGTATATCTACAGTGGACAGTCGCTAAGCGGTTAAGCAAGAGTCACACTAGCACATGCTCTGAAAAGTGATCAACAGTAGAGCACAGCTAAGTAGCCGCTGTTAAGTGTTCAGAAGGCAATCCTGATGTCTTCTGAATGCCTATTTTTTTTTTTGCCGAACAGCAATTTACAAAGGGGCTAATGCACTGTACACGCGAGTGTTTGGCTCGCAGTTTCGCCATGACCCCATTGACTTGAAGGGTTACTTTCACAGGAGGTGAAACTCGTGAACTTTATGTGCTGCATTCAGTTTGCTGTGCTTTGTATTGCTTTGTGTTAGAGTTGGGCGAACAGTTCCAGCCAAGCAAAAGTTTGGCCTGAACATTGCCTATTCACCGGTTCAGCAAACACACGAATTTGCAGGGCGCTCGGCGGGATGTTTTGAAAGCACAGACACAATTTTTGACAATACCTTTATTAAAAATAAAAAAACAATGCCCCCCACTGTAGATCCATCTTCAATCATGATGCCCATCGTCATCGCCCAACCCCCTCCAGAAAAAAAAAAAAAGCTCCGCCTGCGATGAAGGCTAATCATACGTCCGTTTACGGATGAAAACGGACATTAATGCTTGTCTATGGGATAGCGGACGTTAGCGGATGATCATCCGCTAACATCCGTCTCCGTTAAGGTCCGTTTTTCTGAACGGAAGAAGACCCTATTTTGTCTTCCGTAAAAAAACGGAACGGACGAAAAATGGACGTTAGCGGACGATCCAATCACATCCGATCCGCTGACATCCGTTTTTCATCAAAAAATTCCCATAATTCATGAAAAACTGTTTTAAAAAAAAAAGGATAAAAAACGGGCATAAACGGATAAATAAACGGATAAAAAAACTGATGAAAAACGGATGTAATCGGATGAAAAACGGACGTAAACGGACGAAAAACGGAAATGAAAATGGATGAAAACTGATGTTTACTGACAACAACTGATGATAAAAAAACATGACTGAACTGATCTAATGTACGGTCCGCATGTGTGAAAGGGGCCTTAATGACCAGGCCATTTTTTGCAATAAGGCACTGCGTTACTTTAAGGCCCCTTTCACACATGCGGACCGTACATTAGATCAGTTCAGTCACGTTTTTTTTATCATCAGTTGTTGTCAGTAAACATCAGTTTTCATCCATTTTCATTTCAGTTTTTTATCCGTTTATGTCCGTTTTTTATCCGTTTATGTCCGTTTTTTATCCGTTTTTTAAAAAAAAAAAAAAACTGTTTTTCATGAATTATGGGAATTTTTTGATGAAAAACGGATGTCAGCGGATCGGATGTGAACGGATCGTCCGCTAACGTCCGTTTTTCGTCCGTTCCGTTTTTATACAGATGACAAAACAGGGTCTTCTTCCATTCAGAAAAACGGACCTTAACGGAGACGGATGTTAACGGACGTTAGCGGATGATCATCCGCTAACGTCCGCTATCCCATAGACAAGCATTAATGTCCGTTTTCATCCGTAAACGGACGTATGAAAAAACGGACGAACGGTCCGCATGTGTGAAAGGGGCCTAACAGACAATTGCGCGGTCGTGCAATGCTGTACCCAAATAAAATTGATGTCCTTTTTTCCCACAAATAGAGCTTTCTTTTGGTGGTATTTGATCACCTCTGCGGTTTTAATTTTTTGCACTATATACAAAAAAAGGCAGACAATTTTTAAAAAAATATATATTTTTTACTTTCTGCTATAAAACATTCCCAAGAAAAAAATAAAAAAAATCTAATTTCTTTATCAATTTAGGCCAATGTGTATTCTGTTACATATTTTTGGTTAAAAAAATCCCAATACGTGTACATTGATTGGTTTGTGCAAAAGTTACAGCGTCTACAAACTATGGTATATATATATAAATATAATAAGTATAATTATAAATATAACATTTTTTTTTTTTTTACTAGTAATGGCGGCGATCAGCAACTTAAAGTGGGACTGCGATATTGCGGCGGACAAATCGGACACCTAATGCCATGTACACATGATCGCAAATTCCCCCAGCAAAAGTCAGATGAGAGCTTTTGGTCGGAAAATGCGACCGTGTGTATGCTCCATCGGACTTTTGCTGGCGGAATTCCAGCCAGCAAAAGATTGAGAGCAGGTTTCGGAAAAAGTTTCGATTGGAAATTCTGATCGTTTGTACCAATTTCGACGGGCAAAATTCGGGCAAAATTCCTACGCATTCTCGGAAACAATTTGACGCATGCTCAGAAGCATTGAACTTCATTTTCTCGGCTCGTCGTAGTTTTGTACGTCACTGCGTACAGCAAACTTTTGTGTGACCGTGTGTATGCAAGCCAAGCTTGGGCAGAATTCCGTCGGAAAAAACATCCAAGTTTTTTCTGACGAAAAATCCGCTCGTGTGTACGCGGCATTACTGACACTTTTGACACTTTTTGGGGACCAGTGACACTAATACAGTGATCAGTGCTAAAAAATATGCACTGTTACTGTACTAATGACACTGGTAGGGAAGGGGTTAACATCAGGGGCGATCAAAGGGTTAAATGTGTTCCCTGGGAGTGATTACTAACTGTGGGGAGGGGTGCTTTGACTGGGGGAATGTAAAGATTTGTGTTCCTGCTTAGCAGGAACACAGGATCAGCACATTCCCCTCTCACAGAAAGGCGATCTGCCTTGTTTATATAGGCAGACCGCCGTTCTGCCTTTCTCCTGAACGATCGAAGGGTCCCGCTGATTGGGTCCCGATGATTGGCTTCTGCTGTGTCCAATCGGCCCCAGACCCGAAAGTGTCACGTACCAGGTACATGATCTGGTGCAAAGCAGCCGCCCTGCCGCAGTATATCTACAGTGGACAGTCGCTAAGCGGTTAAGCAAGAGTCACACTAGCACATGCTCTGAAAAGTGATCAACAGTAGAGCACAGCTAAGTAGCCACTGTTAAGTGTTCAGAAGGCAATCCTGATGTCTTCTGAATGCCTATTTTTTTTTTTGCCGAACAGCAATTTACAAAGGGGCTAATGCACTGTACACGCGAGTGTTTGGCTCGCAGTTTCGCCATGACCCCATTGACTTGAAGGGTTACTTTCACAGGAGGTGAAACTCGTGAACTTTATGTGCTGCATTCAGTTTGCTGTGCTTTGTATTGCTTTGTGTTAGAGTTGGGCGAACAGTTCCAGCCAAGCAAAAGTTTGGCCTGAACATTGCCTATTCACCGGTTCAGCAAACACACGAATTTGCAGGGCGCTCGGCGGGATGTTTTGAAAGCACAGACACAATTTTTGACAATACCTTTATTAAAAATAAAAAAACAATGCCCCCCACTGTAGATCCATCTTCAATCATGATGCCCATCGTCATCGCCCAACCCCCTCCAGAAAAAAAAAAAAGCTCCGCCTGCGATGAAGGCTAATCATACGTCCGTTTACGGATGAAAACGGACATTAATGCTTGTCTATGGGATAGCGGACGTTAGCGGATGATCATCCGCTAACATCCGTCTCCGTTAAGGTCCGTTTTTCTGAACGGAAGAAGACCCTATTTTGTCTTCCGTAAAAAAACGGAACGGACGAAAAATGGACGTTAGCGGACGATCCAATCACATCCGATCCGCTGACATCCGTTTTTCATCAAAAAATTCCCATAATTCATGAAAAACTGTTTTAAAAAAAAAAGGATAAAAAACGGGCATAAACGGATAAATAAACGGATAAAAAAACTGATGAAAAACGGATGTAATCGGATGAAAAACGGACGTAAACGGACGAAAAACGGAAATGAAAATGGATGAAAACTGATGTTTACTGACAACAACTGATGATAAAAAAACATGACTGAACTGATCTAATGTACGGTCCGCATGTGTGAAAGGGGCCTTAATGACCAGGCCATTTTTTGCAATAAGGCACTGCGTTACTTTAAGGCCCCTTTCACACATGCGGACCGTACATTAGATCAGTTCAGTCACGTTTTTTTATCATCAGTTGTTGTCAGTAAACATCAGTTTTCATCCATTTTCATTTCAGTTTTTTATCCGTTTATGTCCGTTTTTTATCCGTTTATGTCCGTTTTTTATCCGTTTTTAAAAAAAAAAAAAAAAACTGTTTTTCATGAATTATGGGAATTTTTTTGATGAAAAACGGATGTCAGCGGATCGGATGTGAACGGATCGTCCGCTAACGTCCGTTTTTCGTCCGTTCCGTTTTTATACAGATGACAAAACAGGGTCTTCTTCCATTCAGAAAAACGGACCTTAACGGAGACGGATGTTAACGGACGTTAGCGGATGATCATCCGCTAACGTCCGCTATCCCATAGACAAGCATTAATGTCCGTTTTCATCCGTAAACGGACGTATGAAAAAAAACGGACGAACGGTCCGCATGTGTGAAAGGGGCCTAACAGACAATTGCGCGGTCGTGCAATGCTGTACCCAAATAAAATTGATGTCCTTTTTTCCCACAAATAGAGCTTTCTTTTGGTGGTATTTGATCACCTCTGCGGTTTTAATTTTTTGCACTATATACAAAAAAAGGCAGACAATTTTTAAAAAAATATATATTTTTTACTTTCTGCTATAAAACATTCCCAAGAAAAAAATAAAAAAAATCTAATTTCTTTATCAATTTAGGCCAATGTGTATTCTGTTACATATTTTTGGTTAAAAAAATCCCAATACGTGTACATTGATTGGTTTGTGCAAAAGTTACAGCGTCTACAAACTATGGTATATATATATAAATATAATAAGTATAATTATAAATATAACATTTTTTTTTTTTACTAGTAATGGCGGCGATCAGCAACTTAAAGTGGGACTGCGATATTGCGGCGGACAAATCGGACACCTAATGCCATGTACACATGATCGCAAATTCCCCCAGCAAAAGTCAGATGAGAGCTTTTGGTCGGAAAATGCGACCGTGTGTATGCTCCATCGGACTTTTGCTGGCGGAATTCCAGCCAGCAAAAGATTGAGAGCAGGTTTCGGAAAAAGTTTCGATTGGAAATTCTGATCGTTTGTACCAATTTCGACGGGCAAAATTCGGGCAAAATTCCTACGCATTCTCGGAAACAATTTGACGCATGCTCAGAAGCATTGAACTTCATTTTCTCGGCTCGTCGTAGTTTTGTACGTCACTGCGTACAGCAAACTTTTGTGTGACCGTGTGTATGCAAGCCAAGCTTGGGCAGAATTCCGTCGGAAAAAACATCCAAGTTTTTTCTGACGAAAAATCCGCTCGTGTGTACGCGGCATTACTGACACTTTTGACACTTTTTGGGGACCAGTGACACTAATACAGTGATCAGTGCTAAAAAATATGCACTGTTACTGTACTAATGACACTGGTAGGGAAGGGGTTAACATCAGGGGCGATCAAAGGGTTAAATGTGTTCCCTGGGAGTGATTACTAACTGTGGGGAGGGGTGCTTTGACTGGGGGAATGTAAAGATTTGTGTTCCTGCTTAGCAGGAACACAGGATCAGCACATTCCCCTCTCACAGAAAGGCGATCTGCCTTGTTTATATAGGCAGACCGCCTAGTGTGTCCATTACTCAGTAAAACACTCATGTCCCCAAATGCACACCATTGTCCCCATGCAGTATAAACACACTTGTCCCCACAGTTTTTAAGACACACATGACTCCACAGTAAAAACACAGTGTCCAATAACACACAATGTCCCAGACAACACACATGTCCCTAAATAATAAAAAACACAATTCCCTAACATTTAGGTTCCACTAGACTCACATGTGCCACTGATTATCTGCTACAACTAAGTCCGTGATCACTGCAACCCTTTACATGATAATTTGCGTACAAAATATGTCAGTGATCACGCAAACAATTATTATACACTTAACGGAATTTTTTTTATGATTAGCAAAAAAACATTTTGTGCTTAAATTTATGACAAAATATTGTGTTTCTTTTAAAATAGGGGGGGGAGTTGAAAAAAAACAAAAAAAAAAAAAAAAAAAAAAAAAAAAAAAAAAAAAAAAATAAAAAAAAAAAAAAAAAAAAAAAAAAAAAAAAAAAAAAAAAAAAAAAAAAAAAAAACAAAAAAAAAAAAAAAAAAAAAAAAAAAAAAAAAAAAAAAAAATAAAAAAAAAAAAAAAAAAAAAAAAAAAAAAAAAATAAAAAAAAGAAAAAAAAAACCCTAAAAAAAAAAAAGGCAGACCGCCGTTCTGCCTTTCTCCTGAACGATCGAAGGGTCCCGCTGATTGGGTCCCGATGATTGGCTTCTGCTGTGTCCAATCGGCCCCAGACCCGAAAGTGTCACGTACCAGGTACATGATCTGGTGCAAAGCAGCCGCCCTGCCGCAGTATATCTACAGTGGACAGTCGCTAAGCGGTTAAGCAAGAGTCACACTAGCACATGCTCTGAAAAGTGATCAACAGTAGAGCACAGCTAAGTAGCCACTGTTAAGTGTTCAGAAGGCAATCCTGATGTCTTCTGAATGCCTATTTTTTTTTTTGCCGAACAGCAATTTACAAAGGGGCTAATGCACTGTACACGCGAGTGTTTGGCTCGCAGTTTCGCCATGACCCCATTGACTTGAAGGGTTACTTTCACAGGAGGTGAAACTCGTGAACTTTATGTGCTGCATTCAGTTTGCTGTGCTTTGTATTGCTTTGTGTTAGAGTTGGGCGAACAGTTCCAGCCAAGCAAAAGTTTGGCCTGAACATTGCCTATTCACCGGTTCAGCAAACACACGAATTTGCAGGGCGCTCGGCGGGATGTTTTGAAAGCACAGACACAATTTTTGACAATACCTTTATTAAAAATAAAAAAACAATGCCCCCCACTGTAGATCCATCTTCAATCATGATGCCCATCGTCATCGCCCAACCCCCTCCAGAAAAAAAAAAAAGCTCCGCCTGCGATGAAGGCTAATCTCCGACTGCATGCTCTGCTGTTTGACAGTTCTTATATAGGTAAGGGGTGGGGCCCCCTTGTGACACCACGACCCAGCATGCATTTGCCAGGCTGCATGCTCAGATAAGGGTTTGCAGCAGCAGCAGCCATCAGCCTGTGTGGTTTTTGTAGAGCCAGCGACTGGCTTTAAAGTGAAAGTGATGCGGCAGCTCCATAGCTGCCAAACACTTTCACAGAGTCAGCCGTGCGGTGCCCCTCCCACCAGTGGCCCGTCCTCCCTCCGTGGTTCCCAGGCTGTCCAGTGCTTACCGACACCAGGGAACACATCCACCGGTGGGGGGAGAGCGACTGCAGTGAGACTGAGGCAAATCCATGCCTTGATCTCACCTGCAAACAATGAAACCGGAAGAGTACCTGTCACTTCTCCAATGCTATCACGTAGGGGTTTATTAACCCATTGTGATAGCAATCACGTAAAAAAAAAAGAAAAGGAAATGATAATAAAATATATTAAAATATATTAAGATTAAAGGTTGTGTATGTAAACTGCAGTTGCACCACACATGTGACATATCGCTACAAACGTCAGAGTGAGAACAATAATTCTAGCACGAGAGCTCCTAGTTAAGGCTAAATTGATGAGCTATAACGGCTTTTAAAGCTTCGCCTATGGTTATTTTTGGGTACCGTCGTTTTTGGCGATATCGCAGGCGCACGCAATTTTAAAACATGGAATGTTAGGTATCTATTTGCTCGATGCAACCTCATATTTTATATTTTAACTAAAACTGGTATTATATTGTGTGATTTTGCATATATTTTTTGTGGAAAATTTGCATTTCAAAAACAGTTGCGCAAATATCCTGTGAAACAAAAATTTGCAACTATCACATTTTAATTCTACAGGGCCTCTGCTGCTATACTGTGGGTTTATATTCCTTTCCCTTCTATCACTTCCTAGCCCACCTCCCAGTTTGCTTCCCTATATAAGACATGCTCAGTGCAGCCTGCATTGCCTGAGCAACTTCCTAGTTCTCTGAGCTCCTACTTGGCTAGTATTACTTGTATTCAGTGTCTGACTTCCCATCTGCCAACACCAGCTTCGACAACTGTTTTTTGCTTGTCTGCTGCCCGCCCTGACCCTGGCTCATTTCCTGGATCATCTTCTGTCTCCTGCCATCTGTAATCGGCATATGCGAGTGCTCTCTGCATCGTCAGCTGTGTGTACTTGGGGGCCGCGACCTGGTTCCAGCTAGCGGCAAGCTCATCCCCACCATCAGGGGCCCTAGTGAAGAAACAGGCTGGGGCTTAGACTCTGCGCCCTGAGGAACGCCAAGTTGGCGTTCTACAAGAAACCTGACACCTATTTATCCTCTTCTTCTTTCGGTTGATGGCAGAATGCTTGCACCATTCTCTTCAGCATTCTCCTGTGATTGCAGGATGGGCCATTGATGGTCTTGGCCCACAGAAAATGGATTAAAGGACTCTGGGCATCATTCATTTCAGAGGAAGACTGGTGTCAAATAGCAGGAATGGTGAGTCTGCGGGGGATAGTGATTGTTACAGCCAAATGTTTTTTATTTTTATAATGGGGGGGGGGTTGCTGTTTTACTTATTTCTTGGGTCTGATGTTTGGCAGCTTGGGCATCAAAAATTGCTTTGTGGCAGAGAGAGTGTTTATGAGTGTTCCATACCAGAAGTAGATGTAGATGGAGAGCAAAAGGTAGGTACAAGTCTTCTCAAGAGTTTTAGACCAAAGTGCTCACAAGTACTGAGTAGGAGAGTATGGAGAGAGCACAGAACTTGCGTTATGTGGAATAAAAGCCAGGTAGAGGAGGAGATTGGCTGTAGACTACTGCTACTAGTAAAATACTACAAACATCCCTAATCCAGATTCATCTGTTAGGAATGGAACATTTTAGCTGGCTTTTATTATTAAAATGACCTTTGATGAAAGGGCCCTGATGATGCATAATAAAGTAATCACATTCATATGCATGTGACCTGTATTAGATCACGTAGTTCTTTGCCTCATGACCCCATATAGCCAGAGAGATACTTGTGTTGTGTTTTACAGAAAAAAAAAGAAACTTTATTACATTTTATTTATTAACCAGCATTTTTTGCACAAAATATTTGTATAATACAACTAAAATAAGTATTCTGTGTCAAACATGCTACATGGCTCATTATGCTGCTTCTCCCTCCCCCTCTCTAAGCTTTATGGACAGTACAGTAGACTGCAAGAGGCTGATACCAAGTCAAATTCAAGTACTTACACTGCCTGCATTAAAAAAACTAAATTTTATGATGTATTAATTACTAGATCTACATTAGGCTCCATTTACATTAAAGCAATGTCGGAATTTGCATGGCATCGTATGTGTTATGGTAGCTGATAACATTTTTTATTTTACTTAACCATGGTCCAATCATGGATGTCTTTGATCACTTAAGGACCACCCTATAGCATATAAACTGCTATAGGGCGGCCCTCATATATATATACAGTGGTGTGAAAAAGTGTTTGCCCCCTTCCTCATTTCCTGTTCCTTTGCATGTTTGTCACACTTAAGTGTTTCGGAACATCAAACCAATTTAAACAATAGTCAAGGACAACACAAGTAAACACAAAATGCAATTTGTAAATGAAGGTGTTTATTATTAAAGGTGAAAAAAAATCCAAACCATCATGGCCCTGTGTGAAAAAGTGATTGCCCCCTAAACCTAATAACTGGTTGGGCCACCCTTAGCACAACAACTGCAACCAAGCGTTTGCGATAACGTGCAATGAGGCTTTTACAGCGTCCTGGAGGAATTTTGGCCCACTCATCTTTGCAGAATTGTCCTAATTCAGTTACATTAGAGGGTTTTCGAGCATGAACGGCCTTTTTAAGGTCATACCACAACATCTCAATAGGATTCAGGTCAGGACTTTGGCTAGGCCACTCCAAAGTCTTCATTTTGTTTTTCTTCAGCCATTCGGTGGTGGACTTGCTGGTGTGTTTTAGGATCATTGTCCTGCTGCAGAACCCAAGTTCGTTTCAGCTTGAGTACACGAACAGATGGTCGGACATTCTCCTTCAGGATCTCTTGGTAGACAGCAGAATTCATAGTTCCTTTTATCACGGCAAGTCTTCCAGGTCCTGAAGCAGCAAAACAGCCCCAGACCATCACACTACCACCACCATATTTTACTGTTGGTATAATGTTCTTTTTCTGAAATGCAGTGTTCCTTCTACGCCAGATATACTTGGACACACACCTTCCAAAGAGTTCCACTTTTGTCTCATCGGTCCACAGAATGTTGTCCCAAAAGTCTTGGGGATCATCAAGATGTGTTGTGGAGAAATTGAGACGAGCTTTGATGTTCTTTTTGCTCAGCAGTGGTTTTCTCCTTGGAACTCTGCCATGCAGGCCATTTTTGCCCAGTCTTTTCCTGATGGTGGAGGCATGAACGCTGACCTTAACTGAGGCAAGTGAGGCCTGCAGTTCCTTGGACGTTGTTGTGGGGTCTTTTGTGACCTCTTGGATGAGTCGTCGCTGCGCTCTTGGGGTAATTTTGGGCGGCCGGCCACTCCTGGGAAGGTTCACCACTGTTCCATGTCTTCGCCATTTGTGGATAATGGCTCTCACTGTGGTTCGCTGGATTCCCAAAGCTTTGGAAATGGCTTTATAACCCTTTCCAGACTGATAGATCTCAATTACTTTCTTTCTCAATTGTTCCTGAATTTCTTTGGGTCTCGGCATGATGTGTAGCTTTTAAGGATCTTCTGGTGGACCTTACTGTGTCAAGCAGCTCCTATTTAAGTGATGCCTTGATTGTGAACAGGTGTGGCAATAATCAGGCCTGGGTGTGGCTAGAGAAATTGAACTCAGGTGTGGACAACCACAGTTATAGTATGTTTTAACAAGGGGGGCAATCACTTTTTCACACAGGGCCTTGATGGTTTGGATTTTTTTTCACCTTTAATAATAAACACCTTCATTTACAAATTGCATTTTGTGTTTACTTGTGTTGTCCTTGACTATTTTTTAAATTGGTTTGATGTTCCAGAAACACTTAAGTGTGACAAACATGCAAAGGAACAGGAAATGAGGAAGGGGGCAAACACTTTTTCACACCACTGCATATTTTTAGCACTGATCACTGGTTCCCACAAAGTTTCAAAAGTGTCAGTGTCCGATTTTCGCATCGCAGCCCTGCTATAAATCGCTGATTGCCGCCATTACTAGTATAACAAAATAAATAAATAAAAATTCCAGTATATATACCAGAGTTTGTAGACATTATAACTTTTGAGAAAACCAATCAATATACACTTATTGGGATTTTTTTTACCAAAAATATATAGCAGAATACATATTAGCCTAAATTTATGAAGACATTTAAATGTTTTTATTGGATATGTTTTAATAGCATAAAGTTAAAGTTAAGTTAAGTTAAAAATACATTTTTTTTGTTTGAAATAATTGGTCTTTTTTATTTATAGCTACATTTTTTGGGAAAAAAATGGCATACATTTCATTTGGATACAGTGTTGAATGACCACGCAATTGTTAGTTAAAGTAATGCAGTGCCATATCGCAAAAAATGTCCTGGTCATTAAGGGGGGTAAAATCCTCCGGAGGTCAAGTGGTTAAACCAATTTTTGTCCTTTGAGGGCATGTACACTAAAGATTTTCATTCCCCAGGCCTCAGCTCCAGATTGTACTCTCATGCGATTAACAAGATGTACCCCTATCCCCCCTCATATGTTTATAAGTAGGCAGTTGACCTCAACGTGAATCTAGAACCTGAGGATTGGACAGAAGTCTGGGGGCCACCAAGTTCTGCTCGTTAAACGTGGCTTCCATTGAAACTTCCTTTAAAGTTCTTGAGCGGTGGTATTCGGTCCCCTGATGGATTGATAAATTTGTCTATTTAGTCATCTGGCTGGTTTAGGGGTTGTGGCGAGACAGGCACTCATCTCAACATCTGGTGGATGTGCCCACTGGTGCGTGTTTTCTGGACTGAAGTGTTTGAGATCCTTTCCACACTATTTGACAGGGAAATCTCCCCTGAGCCCACCGTAGTTCTCCTTAACAGGAATACTATTGAGCTCTCTAAGCGGCAGTTTAAAATTCTTCTGCTTGTCACCACAGCTGCTAAGCAGACACTGGCTAAGGCATGGAAGACTCCTAGGATGTTCCTCACCGAAACCAAGCACATGGTTAAGTAGGCAATAACTCACTGTAAAATAGAAGCCACCTTGTGAGATAGAGTCTCTGCAAACACCAAAGTTATGGCAACCTTGGGTGACTCATTTTTTCCTATGGGTTTTGACAAGTCCTTTCTTGAGCCCTAATTTGCTTCCATGACAATTCAAGTGTTATCAGCAATTTAATTGTATCTACTGTATATGCAAACCCCCGGGACCCCTCATTTCTCTCCCTTCTTTTCTGCTCTCTTCCCTCTCTTCCTCTTTCCATCCTTCCATACACAATTGTTCAGTTTCCATGCTGTCTTTAGTAGTGTACATAAGCGCAATTGCATTTATTGTTTTTAATACATCTGTACTTTATATGCAGCAAACCTTTAACATTGTTAATGTGATGGTAAAAGCTGTGATCTCTGGTGATAAATAAAAAATGTGGTGAACAAGAAGAAAATACGCTATGTTCTGGCAGGTGCACTGCAATGGAATTCATTCTTAATGGCACTGAAAACGCACCAGCCGATGTACAAGCACTAAATCGCACCATAATGCATGGTAACTTATTGCTATGCATTATAGTGTGATTCGATTTAAAAAAAAAAATCTGTGCCTATTCTCCTTTTTGTGTGATTAACACAGGTAGGGTAGCCCATTGAAATTAATAGGCTGCCCTAGACGCAACACACCTAAATGAGAAAAATGGGCAAAAATGCAGATGCATTTACATAGGTGTGAATCTGTGCCTTTTATATCTGCCTGGAGTTCAGATTAAATAATTCTGTACAAAGGAAAAGAATTAAACAAAAATACATATGAACATAACCATAAATCTGTGATGTGCATTTTGTTAGCACTAAGTGACGGTCCACACTGGGGTGGCTTCAAAGTCGTCCAACTCTAAAGCCGCCCTGCACAGCGTGACTTCAGCATGGCTTGCAAACGACTTCTTTAATAGAAGTCAATGCAAGCTGCTCCGAAGTCACCCCCAAGTAGTACGGAAACCTTTTTCTAAGTCAGAGCGACTTGAGTCGCACTGATTAGAACGGTTCTATTGCACTGCATGGAGCGCGACTTGTCAGGTGGCTAAGTCGCCTGACAGGTCGCCTTAGTGTGAACCGGGACTTACAGGTTGTAATAATTGGCTTTAAATTAAGTTACACTGTCAATGTCAATACAAATTATAAATAGTTAAAGACAAAATTGTTCTTTTTCATTTTAGATAGAGTAAGACCCCTTTCACACTGGGGCGTTTTTCAGGCGTTTTTCAAGCGCTTTAGCGTTACAAAAAGCGCCTGTAAAACGCTTGAAAGAAGCCTCATCTGCAATTCCAATGTGAAAACCCAAGTGCTTTAAGAGCCCTTTCACACTGCCAGCGCCCGGAAAACGATTGTAAAGCGCTGCTTAAACTAGCGGCGCTTTATCAGCATTTTTCGAGCGCTAGTGGGGTGCTTTTAACCCCTGCTAGTGGCCAAATAAAGGGTTAAAAGCGATGCAAAGAAGCTGCTTGCAGGAATTTTTTTGACGCCCTGCCAGCGCAGCGCCTCGATGTGAAAGCACTCGGGCTTTCACATTGGGATTGCAGTTGCGGCTTCTTTCAGGCGCTTTACAGGCGCTTTTTATAACGCTTTTTTAACGCTTTTTTTAAGCGACTGAAAAATGCCTGAAATACGCCCCAGTGTGAAAGGGGTCTAAGGGAGGATTGTGCTCCTGTCAGTTTCTTTTTTTCACTGTGTCCCATTGGGTAGATTTCCCTTTACTTCCTGTCCCATAGCCAAAACAGGAAACGAGAAGAAATCCCTCCAAAATTTCTTACCAGGGTCACTAGAATTAGTGTCCTCATTGGAAGATTTCAACTCTATTTCTGTTCTGATGTCAACCCAAAATTTAGGACCAATGCCGCGTACACACAAGTGGAATTTCAGTCCGAAAAATCTTGGATGTTTTTTGCAACGGAATTCCGCTCAGGCTTGTCTTGCATACACACGGTCACACAAAAGTTCTCTGAACTTTCGACCATCAAGAACGCGGTGACGTACAACACTACGACGAGCCGAGAAAATTAAGTTCAGTGCTTCTGAGCATGTGTCAAATTGTTTCCGTGCATGTGTTATTTTTTCGCGCGTCCGAATTGCATACAGAAGATGGCATTTTCGGATAGGAACTTTTCCAGACCGAAAAATAGAAAACATGCTCTCAATCTTTTGCTGGCTGGAATTCCGCAAAAGACCGATGGAGCATACACATGGTTGCATTTTCCGACAAAAAGCTCTCATCAGAGTTTTGCTGGCGGCATTTCCGATTGTGTGTAAATGGCATTACCTTTACATTCAGTGATAACGGTAAACAGGACAAATGCAAAGCGTGAATCTCCCTATCAGGGGCACAGACAGCAATAAAAGCTTGACAGGTGTTCTAATTCCTCTCCAAGATTACAAAAAAAAAAAAGTGTTGCCTTTAGGTATAATTTAAGGTAAGGTATAGAAAGCCTTATCATATTATTATGAATTAGTAAGATCTGATAAAACAGGGATTACATGTAGCGTGCAATGCCAGGTTTTCAGTTTTGGAGACTGTTGGCAAACAACTTAAGCATTAAAAGCAACTGTTAGTAAATTACTTCTTTTAGGGCCCATTCACCCATTCACACCTCAATTTCTGCATTGTGAATGTGTTTCTGCATGCACGTTTTTGATGCATTCCAGTGCGTTTTTTCCCCTTCTTTTTTTCTTATCTCAATTTTGGACAATGAATGATGTGCATTCTGCTGCGTTTTTGATGCCTCGTGCCGCATTTCATATAAGTTATATACAGAAAACATGTTCTACTTTTGTTGACTGCAGTGGAACGCACTGCACTGGTGTGAACTAGAGATCCATGTTAAACACTGTCCATGTGTTTTTGATGCAGAGTAAAAAAGTACTGGACTGCACCCGGCGTAAACACAGTACATTTCTTTCATTTACTGGTCTTTACAAAGACTACAATATTGTGAGGTTTGCTTTAATAATCTTGTATGAGATTACTATTTTTAACAATAATGGGAAAAAAAAAAGTGTGGTCAATGCAGCCTCTTTGCTTTTGCTGCCTATAGTCATAAGACTACTTTACCTAGTAGCAAATCCTGCCATGATAACCTAATATCAGCCGTCAGTGACGTCACAGGTTCATATGCTCTGAAGGAATGGCATACCCGTGCTGTTCCTTCAGAGTCCTGTGCCGTAAATGAGGGCTCCTGCACGCATGAGCAGGAGTGACATCATCGCAGCTCCGACCACTCACACAGTAGGAGTACGCAAACCCAGAAGGAAGACTGGGTGAAGATGAAGCGCCTTCAGCAGTGACAGCATGCCGCTGGAGGGCTTGGTTCTAAGGTAAGTTTCACATAATTATTATTAATACTATACAGGATTTATATAGCGCCAACAATTTGCGATGCGCTTTACAACTTGAGGGTAGACAGTACAGTTGCAATACAATTCAATACAGGAGGAATCAGAGTATGAGATAATCAGACAGATTAGGGTACGGAGTTCCACAGGATGGAGGAGGCTCTGGAAAAGTCCTGGAGGCGAGCATAGGAGGTGGTGACTAGGAAGCTAAAGAGCAGGAGGTCTTGGGATGAATGAAGAGAATGATTAGATTGGTATTTTGAGACTAGGTTAGTGATGTAGCTGGGGGCTAAGTTGTGGATGTCTTTGTAAGCTGTTATTAGTTTTTGAATTTAATTTGTTGGGTGAGTTGGGCCAATAATGGGATTGTCAGAGAGGAGTAGCAGACACGGAGCAGTTGGTAAGGTGGATGAGTCTGGCAGCAGCATTCATGATGGACTGAAGGGGGGATAATCTATGTAGAGGTAGGCCAATGAGAAGGGAGTTGCAGTAGTCAAGGCGAGAGATGACCAGGGAGTGAATTAAAAGCTTTGTGGTGTCATTGGTTAGAAAGGGGCGTATTTGGAGATGTTGCGGAGGTTGAGGCGGCAAGATTTGGACAATAATTGGACATGAGGCTTAAAGGATAAATCAGAGTCCAGGATTACACCTAGAACCTTTGCATGCGGGGGTAGACTGATAGTTATGCCATCGATTTTGACAGAGAAATCAAGGGAAGGGGCATGTGGGGGAGGAATAATTATAAGTTTGGTTTTGGATTGATTGAGTTTGAGGAGGTGTGACATCCAGACTGATATATGTGTTAGTAAATTAGTGATGCATGAGGAGACTGAGGGAGTGAGCCGAGCAGTAGAGACAGTGTCAGGACAAGATCATCCAGCGTTCAGGGCAAAGAGGTCAAACCCTCCACAAAATGTATGAGCAAATTGTGTGTTAGCAAAGATCCCCTCCCTCCAAAATACTTTGAGCACTAATCTGCACGTTTACCCCCAAGTATAAATTCCCTTTGCAAACCAAAATTCTCCCCAAACAAAATTCACCCTTTTCTAGTACTTCTGCCAGCTTGTAGGTAGGCACTCTCAATGCAATGCCCCCCCCCCACTTCACATGATACCACAATGCCCAGGGCAGACTCCCCTCCTTCCCAGCCCTTGTCCCGGCCCTGGGTATAGAGATAGATTTGGGTGTCATCAGCGTAGAGATGGTATTGGATGCCATGGGAGGCTGACCCAGGGTGGAGGTGTAGATTGAAAATAGGAGAGGTTCAATAACAGAATCTTGGGGGACCCCAACAGAGAAAGGAAGAGGAAGTAGAATTGTAAGTAACGCAAAAGGTGTGGTTGGATAAGTAGGAAGAGAACCAGTGAAGAGTACAGTCACAGAGACCAAAGGTGTGGAGTTTTTTGAGTAGGAAGGGGTGGTCAACTGTATCAAAGGAAGCAGAAAGGTCCAGGAGTAGAAGTACAGAATAGTGTATATTGATATTGGCCATTAGTAGATCGTTTGTTAGTTTTAGGAGGGTAGTTTCTGTGGAGTGTTGAAATCCCGACTGAAGGGAATCTTTTTAATAGGGATGAGCCGAACACCCCCGGGTTCGGTTCGCACCAGAACCTTCGAACCGACCGAAAGTTCACGCGAATTTTCGAACCCTATACGTTATAATGGACGCGAACGTTCGAAATCAAAAGTGCTAATTACAACGGCCAATATGCATGTTAATGTCATAAAACAGGTTTGGGGACCCGGGTCCTGCCCCAGGGGACATATATCAATGCAAAAAGAACTTTTAAAAACTAACGTTTTTTCGGGAGCAGTCATTTTAATGATGCATAAAGTGAAAAAAAAAAGTGAAATTTTCCTTTAAATATGGTACCTGGGGGGTGTCTAAAGTATGCCTGTGAAGTGGCATGTGTTTCCCGTGTTTAGAACTGTCCTTGCACAAAATGACATTTTTAAAGGAAAAAAAGAAGCCATTTAAAACCACTTGCGGCTTTAGGTTTGTTCTTAAGTAGAATCTGAACAGGTACATTATGAAGTGTAGCTCCATCCCAAAAAAATCTATTTTTAAGCTTTTTGGAGAACATAGGGAGGGGTTATCACCCCTGTAACATTTGCTGTCTTTGCACATCTGTTCAGAACATGTCACCTCACTTTCCGTCCCAATGACAAATGTTTTTGGAAAAAGTGGGGTTTTAATTGAAACAAGGATTGGTGATAAAGTATCAGTAGAGAGGAGATACCTTTTTCCCAAATTAAATCTAACAGGATAGAATTTCCCTTCCTAGGGGTAGATTTCCTCTCACTTCCTGTTTTCTCTTTCCATTTGCAAGTAGGAGTCGTTTGTAAGTTGGATGTTTGAAAGTAGGGGCCTGGCGTATATACTCTGCAGAAATTTGCCCTATTAGATGTTGGTGTAGCCACAAGACTGGTGGGCACAGGAATGGGCCCTGCTGTGAGTTAATAGATCAAGATTTGTAATTGCATGCACCTGTTGAACAGGGCAGAAAAATTGGGGGTGGTGGTGGTGGTGGTGGACGGTGTTGCCACAAGACTGTAAGCTCTCACAGTTACTCTTGGTGGGCGCAAGAATGGGCCCTGCTGTGAGTTATTAGATCAAGATTTGTAATTGCAAGCACCTGATGAACAGGGCAGAAAAATTGGGCCTTTGGCGGTGTGGTGGTGGACGGTGTTGCCACAAGACTGTAAGCTCTCACAGTTACTCTTGGTGGGCGCAAGAATGGGCCCTGCTGTGAGTTATTAGGTCAAGATTTGTAATTGCAAGCACCTGATGAACAGGGCAGAAAAATTGGGCCTTTGGCGGTGGTGGTGGACGGTGTTGCCACAAGACTGTAAGCTCTCACAGTTACTCTTGGTGGGCGCAAGAATGGGCCCTGCTGTGAGTTATTAGGTCAAGATTTGTAATTGCAAGCACCTGATGAACAGGGCAGAAAAATTGGGCCTTTGGCGGTGGTGGTGGACGGTGTTGCCACAAGACTGTAAGCTCTCACAGTTACTCTTGGTGGGCGCAGAATGGGCCCTGCTGTGAGTTATTAGATCAAGATTTGTAATTGCAAGCACCTGATGAACAGGGCAGAAAAATTGGGCCTTTGGCGGTGGTGGTGGACGGTGTTGCCACAAGACTGTAAGCTCTCACAGTTACTCTTGGTGGGCGCAAGAATGGGCCCTGCTGTGAGTTATTAGATCAAGATTTGTAATTGCAAGCACCTGATGAACAGGGCAGAAAAATTGGGCCTTTGGCGGTGGTGGTGGACGGTGTTGCCACAAGACTGTAAGCTCTCACAGTTACTCTTGGTGGGCGCAAGAATGGGCCCTGCTGTGAGTTATTAGGTCAAGATTTGTAATTGCAAGCACCTGATGAACAGGGCAGAAAAATTGGGCCTTTGGCGGTGGTGGTGGACGGTGTTGCCACAAGACTGTAAGCTCTCACAGTTACTCTTGGTGGGCGCAAGAATGGGCCCTGCTGTGAGTTATTAGATCAAGATTTGTAATTGCAAGCACCTGATGAACAGGGCAGAAAAATTGGGCCTTTGGCGGTGGTGGTGGACGGTGTTGCCACAAGACTGTAGGCCCTCATAGTTACTCTTGGTGGGCGCAGGAATGGGCCCTGCTGTGAACTATTAGATCAAGATTTGTAATTACCCGCCCCTGTTAAACAGGGGCTGAAAAATTGTGCCTTAGGCACTGGTGCTGGTGCCACAACACTGCAACCCCTCACAGATACTGTACTTGGAGCACAGCAGTCACACGTGTTGCAAAGCATTTTTTTTTAAAATTGTAAGTACACGCCCCTGTTAAACAGGGGCTGAAAAATTGTGCCTTAGGCACTGGTGCTGGTGCCACAACACTGCAACCCCTCACAGATACTGTACTTGGAGCACAGCAGTCACACGTGTTGCAAAGCATTTTTTTAAAAAATTGTAATTACCCGCCCCTGTTAAACAGGGGCTGAAAAATTGTGCCTTAGGCACTGGTGCTGGTGCCACAACACTGCAACCCCTCACAGATACTGTACTTGGAGCACAGCAGTCACACGTGTTGCAAAGCATTTTTTTAAAAAATTGTAATTACCCGCCCCTGTTAAACAGGGGCTGAAAAATTGTGCCTTAGGCACTGGTGCTGGTGCCACAACACTGCAACCCCTCACAGATACTGTACTTGGAGCACAGCAGTCACACGTGTTGCGAAGCATTTTTTTAAAAAAATTGTAAGTACACGCCCCTGTTAAACAGGGGCTGAAAAATTGTGCCTTAGGCACTGGTGCTGGTGCCACAACACTGCAACCCCTCACAGATACTGTACTTGGAGCACAGCAGTCACACGTGTTGCGAAGCATTTTTTTTATAAAAATTGTATGTACACGCCCCTTTAAAACAGGGGCTGAAAAATTGTGCCTTAGGCACTGGTGTGGTGGCATGGATCATTGAGGAGGAGGAAGAGGATAGTCAGTGAACATAAGAGGACAGTCACTCAGCATCAGCATAGTCAGTCTTGAAGGGATGTGATATTAAAAATTATTCGGTTATATCCGCCTCAGGTGCCTGGTAGCTGGTGGTGATCCAAGACTGATTAATTTTGATGAAGGTCAGTCGATCAACCGAGGCGGTGGACAGGCGCACCCTATGATCGGTGACAAATCCTCCAGCAGCACTGAATGTGCGTTCGGAAAGAACGCTGGAGGCAGGACAGGCCAGTAGCTCAATTGCATACTGTGCAAGCTCTGGCCAGTGATCCATCCTCAGGACCCAGTAAGCCAGAGGATTTTCGGTGGGAAAGGTGTCCAAGTCTGACCTTGCCCCAAGGTATTCCTGCACCATGTATATCAGACGCTGGCGATGGTTGCTGGAACCGATCATACCTTGGGGCTGCGGACTAAAAAATTGTCTGAACGCATCGGTCAGACGTCCACCTTCCCCACCGCTCCTTCTGCTACTGACCGAAGCCTCAGCAACTCGTCGCCCAGGACCAGGAGTTTGTAGCCTCCCAGTTTCTGGGAACGCGTTGCACAGACCTTTCTGCAAGGCCTCCCTGAGATGTCTCATCCTCTGCTCCCTCTGCGACGGCAAGATAAGGTCCGCAACCTTACCCTTGTACCGCGGATCAAGGAGAGTGGCCAGCCAGTAATGGTCCCTCTCCTTGATCCGAAGAACACGAGGATCCTTCCGCAGGCTTTGCAGGATCAGGGAAGCCATGCAGCGTAGGTTAGCTGAGGCATTCGGTCCGGAGTCTTCTGGGTCACTGAGGATGACATGATCGCCAGCCACCTCCTCCCAGCCACGTACAAGTCCACTGGTTTGTTGGGACTGTACATCATCCCTAAAAGACTGCTGCTGCTGATGCTGAGTGCCAGGCTCCACCTCCATGCTCACACAATCCTCCTCCTCCTCCTCCTCCTCCTCCTCCTCCTCATCCTCTTCCTGTGTGATGGGTGGGACAGAGGAACACTGTCCGGATAAAGGGGGCCTTGAGAGGCAAGGAAGTCCTCCTCTTCCTGCCTCTGTTCTGCCTCAAGTGCCCTGTCCATTATCCCACGCAGCGTATGCTCCAACAGGTGGACAAGAGGGACAGTGTCACTGATGCATGCACTGTCACTGCTCACCATCCTCGTGGCCTCCTCAAATGGTGAAAGGACAGTGCATGCATCCCTGATCATGCTCCACTGACGTGGGGAAAAAAAACCAAGCTCCCCTGACCCTGTCCTGGTGCCATAGTCGCAAAGGTACTCATTGATGGCCCTCTGCTGCGTGTGCAGTCGCTGCAGCATGGCCAACGTTGAGTTCCACCTGGTGGGCATGTCACATATTAGGCGGTTCTTGGGCAGGTTCAGCTCCTTTTGCAGCTCAGTCAGCCGAGCACTGGCATTATAAGATTGGCGGAAATGCACACAGACTTTCCTGGCCTGCCTCAGGACATCCTGTAAGCCTGGGAACCTGCCCAAGAACCGCTGCACCACCAGGTTGAGGACGTGAGCCATGCAGGGCACATGGGTGAGCTGCCCCTGTCGCAGGGCGGAGAGGAGGTTGGTGCCATTGTCAGAAACGACCATTCCTGGCTTAAGCTGACGTGGCGTCAACCACCTCTCGGCCTGCCCCTGCAGAGCTGCCAGAACCTCTGGCCCAGTGTGGCTCCTGTCCCCCAAACACACCAGCGCAAGCACGGCATGGCATCTTTTTGCCTGCGTACTTGCGTAGCCCCTTGTACGCCTACGGAGCACCGCTGGTTCCAAGGACAGAGCACTGGAGGAAGAAGAAGAGGAGGGGGTGGAGGAGAGAGGTGTGTCACAACCAGTAGCAGTAGTAGCGTTTTGGAGGCGTGGTGGCGGAACAACCTCCAACACTACTGCACCTTGTCCTGCATCCCTCCCAGCTGCCAATAGAGTGACCCAATGGGCCGTGAAAGAAAGGTACCGTCCCTGTCCATGCCTGCTGGACCATGAGTCAGCGGTAATATGCACCTTACCGCTGACCGCCCTGTCCAGCGAGGCATGGACATTGCCCTCCACATGCCGGTAGAGAGACGGAATCGCCTTCCGTGAGAAAAAGTGGCGTTTGGGAACCTGCCACTGAGGAACCGCACATTGAACAAACTCACGGAAGGGGGCCGAGTCTACCAACTGAAAAGGCAGCAGTTGAAGTGCTAGCAATTTAGCCAGGCTAGCATTCAACCGCTGGGCATGTGGATGGCTGGGAGTGTACTTCTTTCTACGGTCCAGCAGCTGGGGCAGGGAAATTTGCCTGCTGCAATCGGACGTCGGTGTACTGCAAGTACTTGGTTGTGACACACCTAATTCTACACCTTCAGTCCTCTCAGAGCAGCTTTCAGAGAGGACTGAAGGTGTAGTGGGGATGGAGATCCCAGCTGAGGAGGAGCAAGGAGAGGTCCGCTTAGTTCTTTGGTGTGGGTCTTTTATGTGTGCCTGCCAACGAGCTGCATGGCAGGTCGCCATATGTCTGGTCATGCTTGTGGTGCCCAAGCGGCTGATGTTTTGGCCACGCGAGATACGCTTGAGACAAATATTGCAAATAGCAGTGGTGCGATCTGCTGCACTCGTCTCAAAAAAGGCCCACACCAAAGAACTTTTCTGATAACGTGCAGAGGCAGCGCCCTGCACAGGCGGAGCTCTGCGGTGTTGTACAGTCGCTGTGCTGGCCTCTACCTGGCCTCCAGGGGGCACCCTGCCTCGTTGGACATGTGACGCCGCATCCTCCTCCTCCTCGTCCTCCTCCTCATCCTCTCTCCCTTCAGGCACCCACGTGGAGTCAGTGACCTCATCATCCCCTCCCTCTTCACCACTAGAGCAAACCTGGCAGTAAGCTGCAGCTGGTGGAACAGTACTGCCAGATTCCTCAAGCTGGGTATCATCATCCGAGCCTTCGAATCGTTGGGCATCCTCCTGGAGCATGTACCCAACACTGTGCTCAAAGAGTTCGGGGGACTCCTCAGGAGGACATGGTGGGTCTAGGGAAGGGGTGGCTGATGATGCTCTGCCAGTACCCTGAGCCTGGGTGAGAGAGGATGAGGAGGATGAGGAGGGCTTGGTCATCCATTCTACCAAGCCTTCAGCATGATGCGGCTCCACATGTCCAGCTGCCGAAAACAAAGACGCACGTGTCCCATGGCCACGTGCTGATGACGATGCACGACCACGTCCACGGCCACGTCCACTAGAAACAGAGCCTGCCTGCCCTGTGTTCTTGGCTCTGCACGCTCTGCCTCCCCTTGGCGGTCTTCCAGCCATTGTAGTCGGTAGTCCTGTGGGTGCTGCTGAGAAGAATATATAGGAGCTCTGTGTGATGCCACTAACACACTAGAAGTCCTGTGGGTGCTTCTGCAAAGAAAATAGAGGAGCTCTGTGTGATGCCACTAACACACTAGAAGTCCTGTGGGTGCTTCTGCAAAGAAAACAGAGGAGCTCTGTGTGATGCCACTAACACACTAGAAGTCCTGTGGGTGCTTCTGCAAAGAAAATAGAGGAGCTCTGTGTGATGCCACTAACACACTAGAAGTCCTGTGGGTGCTTCTGCAAAGAAAATAGAGGAGCTCTGTGTGATGCCACTAACACACTAGAAGTCCTATGGGTGCTTCTGCAAAGAAAATAGAGGAGCTCTGTGTGATGCCACTAACACACTAGAAGTCCTGTGGGTGCTTCTGCAAAGAAAATAGAGGAGCTCTGTGTGATGCCACTAACACACTAGAAGTCCTGTGGGTGCTGCTGAGAAGAAAATATAGGAGCTCTGTGTGATGCCACTAACACACTAGAAGTCCTATGGGTGCTTCTGCAAAGAAAATAGAGGAGCTCTGTGTGATGCCACTAACACACTAGAAGTCCTGTGGGTGCTTCTGCAAAGAAAATAGAGGAGCTCTGTGTGATGCCACTAACACACTAGAAGTCCTGTGGGTGCTGCTGAGAAGAAAATATAGGAGCTCTGTGTGATGCCACTAACACACTAGAAGTCCTATGGGTGCTTCTGCAAAGAAAATAGAGGAGCTCTGTGTGATGCCACTAACACACTAGAAGTCCTGTGGGTGCTGCTGAGAAGAACATATAGGAGCTCTGTGTGATGCCACTAACACACTAGAAGTCCTATGGGTGCTTCAGCAAAGAAAATAGAGGAGCTCTGTGTGATGCCACTAACACACTAGAAGTCCTGTGGGTGCTGCTGAGAAGAAAATATAGGAGCTCTGTGTGATGCCACTAACACACTAGAAGTCCTATGGGTGCTTCTGCAAAGAAAATAGAGGAGCTCTGTGTGATGCCACTAACACACTAGAAGTCCTATGGGTGCTTCTGCAAAGAAAATAGAGGAGCTCTGTGTGATCCCACTAACACACTAGAAGTCCTGTGGGTGCTGCTGAGAAGAAAATATAGGAGCTCTGTGTGATGCCACTAACACACTAGAAGTCCTATAGGTGCTTCTGGGAAGAAAATATAGGTCTGTGTGATGGGACTAACACACTTCAAGTCCTATAGGTGCTTCTGGGAACAAAATATAGGATCTCTGTGTGATGGGACTAACACACTTCAAGTCCTATAGGTGCTTCTGGGAACAAAATATATGATCTCTGTGTGATTGGACTAACACACTTCAAGTCCTATAGGTGCTTCTGGGAAGAAAATATAGGTCTGTGTGATGGGACTAACACACTTCAAGTCCTATAGGTGCTTCTGGGAACAAAATATATGATCTCTGTGTGATTGGACTAACACACTTCAAGTCCTATAGGTGCTTCTGGGAACAAAATATATGATCTCTGTGTGATGGGACTAACACACTTCAAGTCCTATAGGTGCTTCTGGGAACAAAATATATGATCTCTGTGTGATTGGACTAACACACTTCAAGTCCTATAGGTGCTTCTGGGAAGAAAATATAGGTCTGTGTGATGGGACTAACACACTTCAAGTCCTATAGGTGCTTCTGGGAACAAAATATATGATCTCTGTGTGATTGGACTAACACACTTCAAGTCCTATAGGTGCTTCTGGGAAGAAAATATAGGTCTGTGTGATGGGACTAACACACTTCAAGTCCTATAGGTGCTTCTGGGAACAAAATATATGATCTCTGTGTGATTGGACTAACACACTTCAAGTCCTATAGGTGCTTCTGGGAACAAAATATATGATCTCTGTGTGATGGGACTAACACACTTCAAGTCCTATAGGTGCTTCTGGGAACAAAATATATGATCTCTGTGTGATTGGACTAACACACTTCAAGTCCTATAGGTGCTTCTGGGAAGAAAATATAGGTCTGTGTGATGGGACTAACACACTTCAAGTCCTATAGGTGCTTCTGGGAACAAAATATATGATCTCTGTGTGATTGGACTAACACACTTCAAGTCCTATAGGTGCTTCTGGGAACAAAATATATGATCTCTGTGTGATTGGACTAACACACTTCAAGTCCTATAGGTGCTTCTGGGAACAAAATATATGATCTCTGTGTGATGGGACTAACACACTTCAAGTCCTATAGGTGCTTCTGGGAACAAAATATATGATCTCTGTGTGATTGGACTAACACACTTCAAGTCCTATAGGTGCTTCTGGGAACAAAATATATGATCTCTGTGTGATGGGACTAACACACTTCAAGTCCTATAGGTGCTTCTGGGAACAAAATATATGATCTCTGTGTGATTGGACTAACACACTTCAAGTCCTATAGGTGCTTCTGGGAAGAAAATATAGGTCTGTGTGATGGGACTAACACACTTCAAGTCCTATAGGTGCTTCTGGGAACAAAATATATGATCTCTGTGTGATTGGACTAACACACTTCAAGTCCTATAGGTGCTTCTGGGAACAAAATATATGATCTCTGTGTGATTGGACTAACACACTTCAAGTCCTATAGGTGCTTCTGGGAACAAAATATATGATCTCTGTGTGTGATGGGACTAACACACTTCAAGTCCTATAGGTGCTTCTGGGAACAAAATATAGGAGCTCTGCCTGCCTGCCAGGAACACACTACAAGTCCTATAGGTGCTTCTGGGAAGAAAATATAGGAGCTCTGCCTGCCTGCCACGAACACACTACAAGTCCTATAGGTGCTTCTGGGAACAAAATATAGGAGCTCTGCCTGCCTGCCAGGAACACACTACAAGTCCTATAGGTGCTTCTGGAACAAAATATAGGAGCTCTGCCTGCCTGCCAGGAACACACTACAAGTCCTATAGGTGCTTCTGGGACAAAATATAGGAGCTCTGCCTGCCTGCCAGGAACACACTACAAGTCCTATAGGTGCTTCTGGGAACAAAATATAGGAGCTCTGCCTGCCTGCCAGGAACACACTACAAGTCCTATAGGTGCTTCTGGGAACAAAATATAGGAGCTCTGCCTGCCTGCCACGAACACACTACAAGTCCTATAGGTGCTTCTGGGAACAAAATATAGGAGCTCTGCCTGCCTGCCACGAACACACTACAAGTCCTATAGGTGCTTCTGGGAACAAAATATAGGAGCTCTGCCTGCCTGCCACGAACACACTACAAGCCCCTCTTTCTAAATCAATCTAAATGAATGAATCTATCTAACTCAATCTCTCTAAGTAAATCTCTCTAACTAACTAAATCCAGCAGAGTGTCACAGATCTAGCCTGCTCTATCTGCGCCGGAACAGCATGTGACCGGCGCAGACGGCGTGGCGGCCTTTTATAGGGGGGGGCGTGTACTACAGCCCCTGAGCTGTAATTGGCTACAGGCGTCCTGCCTGTAGCCAATTATGGCTCTTCGAGTTTCCGGGGCTGTGATTGGCCAAGCATGCGGGGTCACAGTGCATGCTTGGCCAATCATCAGCCAGCAATGCACTGCGCCGGCCGCGCCGGCCGCAATGCCTTGCGGGGCCGCTCGCATCACACGAACGTGATGCGAGCGGCCAAAATAGTTCTGGGCTCGCCGAGCGAGCGAACGCCCGGTGCTCGATGCGAACGTGGGTTCGCATCGAGCACCGGGCCCATCCCTACTTTTTAAGTATGGGGGTGACTAGTGCATGCTTTAGAGAGTTGGGGAAGATGCCAGAACAGAGGGAGAGATTGTGGGTTAGAGTGTAGAATAGAGCCAGAAGGTTATTTATGTTATTGGACTTTTTACTGGATAATACATTTTCTTTTTATTACAAACGTTTTTATTGATGAGAAGTGCAAAAATACAAACATAAGAACATAAATAATCATTCTAGTAGCTTTACATCGAGATGTTATAGCTTATTGTTACTATGCAACTTATTACCTCAGCTCGTAGCTCCAACCTGGTGACTACTGGTGAACAGTGAGGGAGTATGAGTCTCCAGATGGAGGGCGCTGTCAGAGAAGTGCTAGCCAGTGATAAGATTCCTCATCAAGTCTTTTCCAATAAGAAAGTGTTTTATAGAAAACTTATTAACAAACAAAACCATAACTGTAGTCATGAGAAGAGCTAGAAAAATAAAAAATAAGGCTATATAATTACTGCCAAGAAAAATCCGATATATTAAGGACTTTCCATTTACTTAAGAGGGTAGTGGGGTGGGGCACTAGATTGCCGGTAGTGTGTTTAGCGCCATCATTGCGGAGGCGTGAGAGGGTCCAGTGCAGCCAGCAGTTGATCTAAGTGCCAGGCTGACCATTTTTTATCGAAAATGTGCATAGTGTCCATTATGGAGTGGAACAATCTTTCCATAAGGCGAATGGTTTCCATTCTTTGCAGGACTTGGGCCCAGGGGATCGACTGAGATTTCCAATTGAGGGCTATCGTCCACTGTATTGCAGAAAACAATGTGTTGATCAGGTTAAGCGTGTGAGGGGGGATACCTGGGATGGGGGCGAATAAAAGGCAAATAGGCGCTGTCAGTGCAGTAGTTGAGCCTGAGAGGGCCTCCACTTTAATAGATGCTTGGTTCCAGATATGCTGTAAATGGGGGCAGCTCCAGAAGGTGTGCAACAAAGTGCCCAGCTCCTGGCAGCCCCTAAAGCAGGTAGCGGGAACCGAAGGGTAAAATTTGTGTACTCTGTCAGGGGTAAGGTACCATCTAGAATGAACTTTCAGAATTGTTTCTTTGACTGCAATGGATTTTGAGCATTTGTGTAGATTAGTTAGCATGCCAGACCAGTCTTCACTTGAGAAGACGATGTCTAATTCTGACTCCCATTTGAGCATGGCGGTGGACTTTTCGGGGAGGTTAAGATCTAGTATATTTTTGTAGATTGAGGATAACGTACCCTTGTCTCTAGACTGTGTCAAGCATATTTGTTCATAAAAGTTGGGAGGAGTGTTGCCTGCCTGTTTAAATAGAGACTGAAAGAAATGTCTGATTTGTAGGTATTTATAGAATTCTTCTCTGGGGATCTGGAATCTGGATTGTAGGTCAGTGAAGGGAAGGAATCCTAAGCGGTTTGTGAGTGATTTCAGGGTGACTAATGAGTGGTGTATCCACCATGAGAATGTTGCTGGGGAGTGGTAGGCCAGAGGGAAGCTCTTGTCGCCGAGGAACGACGTTTGGGGTGGGGAAGGGGATCGATGGATAATACATTTTCACTGTTTATTTTTTGCTGTTGGATCACACTTAGCTATTGGATCATTATTTACTGGATCACTTTTACTTTAGTTTTTTATGTTATGCATTCTTTAGTGCAGCTTATATAAGTTAAACATTGTACAAGCTGCACACGCTAACTTCGATTATGTTTGCAGGTGAGGTTATTCATGTTTTATGTTGAGCAAGCCAAATGAGACTTTATATTAATTTGAGAAATAAACAATTTAAATGTGATTACATAAGAATGAGATTTGGATCTCAAGATCTTTGACCTTGTCCACCAATATGACAAATCTAGCCTTATGTCTGCATACATGGTAAAAAGCATAGAAAAAAAAATCTACCATCTATATCAGGATTATGGGGAAAGCGTAAGGCCCCATAGGTGTCAGGTATAGTGCTTGTTGAGGTGTATAATGAAATTTCCTGAGAACTGTAGGACATGATTAATGAATCAACTAGCATAGATCTATTTAAACACCAAGTGACAGATGGACGGAGGAAGCATATTCTTACAGCAAACACTGCGGCTTGATCAGACCATAATATTTGGCAGTTAAATTTAAAGCTGAACTCCGTGATGAGCAAATATTGTCTACATACAATAGGCGAGTGCATTTTTACTTGAAGCTTGGTGTGCTTTTTGTATTTCTTCCAGATCTGTGCAGTAATCCAGAATGAAACTATGCCTTTGTGCAGGAGCTTCCTGTAATACAGACCGGTCACTGCTGTGCTGCTCTATCTCCTTCTGCAGGGTGATGGTCTTATATCCACCCCTTCCTGTAGATTTTTTCAGGCAGCCTGTAGTGGGTGGGGCCTAATGAGCCCTTCCACAGCTCTGCTTTATGCACTGATTACTACTGACTACTGTATGTACAGCACAGTGATGATTTTACAAATTAATATCTTGGTTTGTAATTACATATGGTGCACATTTTCATCTCCCTGACATTCCATATGTTTGTGGGCGGGGCCAATCACCCTGCACATGGGGGTACCTTTCTCCGTGAACTCGCTCATCAATGCCCAGGACCAGGTGGGGCCGCGTTCAAACATTATGGCTGTATCCCAGCTTAGATATGAGCTGTACACTGTGTCCAGTAATAAATGTATAGAGTCCTTCTGTAAAAGTATTGTCCCATGTCACTACACGCCTTACTGTTATATGTTTGTATTTTGGAGGGACACTGCTAAACCTGTGCCCACTGTGCAGTCTAGCATACCTCTGCCACCCGACTCCCTGTAACAAAATGGTGTCCCGCCGAGCACTTGTGTGGACCCCAAGCAGCGAGGTACATGAGGTCTCTGTACCATGGGTTAGTTCCCAGATGCTTTTGGTGAACTGACCACTAGGGAGGGAGCCAGGACACCGACCCCCTCGCTATAGATGGACCATTCACCTACGCCAAGTACCACACTTCTGACCAGCTGCTACGTACTGTACTTTGGATTAGTTACTGGTTACCCATAGCAACTGTATTCCTACTTGCACTTGTCCTGCCGAGTCAACCTTTTGTAGTGGCCTTGCTTCATACCCCATTGTGAATTACAGGCCCTGTTCTTCTGATACGGCATTATCTACCATGCACAAATGAAGATGTACGCCTAGGTTATTCCCCCTGGAGGTCTACCATGCACCCCTTTGAATACCTTCAGACCAGGCTTAGGAACAGTTGAGAAACTTAAATTGCTTCAGGAACATTAAAGCGTTAAGTGCAAAACAGTCCAATCCACAACTAACTGAACTGCAGCTGCTCAGGCATGAAAGATGAAAGTCCAATATTGGCATCTTCCAAAGCTTGGTGGTTTATCTTTTCTTCCGGTGTTCCAAGGAACTACTGGGAGCAGGTCGGAAGGCTAGGCCCAAAAAGACTGGAAAAGGAACCCAAACCTGGTTAACTCCTTCTCAGCCTGGGCATACTAACTGACTTACTGTGACAAGACCCAAATTGTAGGCATCCTGCCTACAGATAAAATCCACAGGGGATTTAAATAAAGGGGTTCTCATTCTTCTGACATAGCAAACCGGAAATAAGAGTAAGGCCAGTTTACGCAAGTCTGCCCACTAAAAGTCTGCCTAATCTTAGTTGAGCAAGATTTTTTGGATGTAAAAGTGAATTCTTATGCCCTGTACACGTGATAAGATTTTCCAACAACAAAACCGTGGATTTTTTTCTGAAGGATGTTGGCTCAAACTTGTCTTGCATACACATGGTCACACAAATGTTGTCGGAAATTCTGAACGTCAAGAACACGGTAACATACAACACGTACTAAGAGCCGAGAAAAATTAAGTTCAATAGCCAGTGTGGCTCTTCTGCTTAATTCCAAGCATGCGTGGACTTGTGTGCATCGGGCTTATGTACACATGATCGGAATTTCCGACAACAAGTTTTGTTGTTGGAAAATTTGAGAACCTGCTCTCAAACATTTGTTGGTGGAAATTCCAACAAAAATGTTCTATAGAGCATACACACGGTCGGACTTTCCAACAACAAGCTCACATCCAACATTTGTTGTCGGAAAATCCTATCGCGTGTATAGGGCACAACACTTGCTGGCCACACTAAAAACTCTTGACACAGTGGCCTTGAAGGTTACTATTAAACAATAGCTGTTAGAGCCTGGTAGCATTATGGTTATATGTCACGTGTTAGTTTCAAACAAGCCATATTATAAATGTGACTATTTTGTGGCAACATTTTGGTAGGGATGATTTACTAAAACTGGAAAGTTAGAAGCTGATTGGCTACCATGCAAAGCTGCACCAGACGTTGCACTCTCCAGTTTTAGTAAATCAACCCCACAATTTACTTACTGCAAATCTTGCCATTCCGGTGATAGTATTATAATGCTACTTACTTATGCATATAAATTATGCTGAAACTTCTAGGGTTCATTCATGCTGCGCCGCAGTAGTGCGGCATTTAAAGGGTTAAATGAGGCGGTAATCCAAGCATGTATCACTTTTCAGGGGACCCGCAGTCTCTAATTCAAATTTCCACCAGAGCATAAGTGCTTCCAATGTCAAACCTCAGCTGCTGAACAAAACATTAACGCCCCCTGGAGTATTTCGGTTTAGTGAGATCCAAATGTCCAGCGCTTCAGGAATAAATTAGTTGTCAAAGGTGAGTATCATCCTGCCACTCACTTCCCCAGACTCCTACCAGATTTTCTGACTCACATATGTCAAATTGGTCCCAGTAAAGCTTTACAACACCACCATCTCTGCGTCTTTTTTTGCTTCCAATAATCCTCTCACTTCAATATTTCCACATCTTCCACAAGAATCTTCATCTCATCACGGGTGAATCCCCAAAAATAAAAAAACTTATAGTATAGTAATTTTTTTCAAACTTATAAAAATCTGATATTGTGGTCACGTGTGCGAGACAAAATACGTGAATATCACCAGTGATACATGACTTCTCACCCCTCCTGCTAATCACTTTACCAAACTTCCACTTTAAAATGCATATCACTCCACTTAAAATCCATATTCTCATTTACAGAATCCTCTTCTGCTCAGTATTATTTGAAATGAAAAAATACTATATAGTGTAATATGACCACATCTAATGTGCTCACATTAAACTGTGTTCCATGAAGTGCAATACCAATACATCAGTACATGCCACCATGCACCAACCCCGTGTGTACTAAACACCTTACAAAACTCAACCCCTAAGGTATAGAGTTGGGGGATATTGCATCTAGTAGTCTTCTTATATGTCTCTCCTCTGGTCCCCTTTTTTGCAAACCTACCAATGGGTAAATGATAAATAGGATGTTAATCTCTGGATCTCTGACAACTAGTGCTTCAGAAGTTCAAAAGCTTTGGTATTTCCATGTGAATATGTGGACAGGACCACAGGCATGTTGTGTTGAGCTGTGGATCTGTTTTTTCTTCTTCAGGTAATAGCTATATTTAGAAAACGAATATGGTTGTGCTCTATACCTTCAACCTTATAAATGTGATAATAAGTGATCAATATATGATAACTCAATTATAACTTAAAAAAGTCCCACAAATAATGTAATGAGTAATGCCTGTGGCTAACACCCAGCCAGGACCTTTTCCTCAGTGGAGTTCCAATATCGGTCTAGTCACTGCATCTGTGGGGGGATCTTCAGGTCTGGATTTCAACAGACCAAATCCTTCAGTGGAAGCTTGTATGTAACTCAATGCATAGTGATGCAAACGTGGCTCTCCATGTGTTCTGCTTAAGCAGTGACTGGGCCGATATCGGAACTCCACTGAAGAAAAGGCCCTGGCTGGGTGTTAGCCACAGGCATTACTTGTCTGTGCAGCTGGTAAGTGTACACTTCTTATTGTGGTGGGTCTGCAAGAAAAGTCACATTGATTTCTGGGAACTGATCACAAGCCGATATCCTCACTATTTGTTAGAGATTGGTCAATTGGAAGTCTGACTGACTGGCATTGGAATCTCTACTTAGCGTCACTGAACACTTATAGAGTTATACCATTGATTTGTGGGACTTTTTTACGTTCTTTAAATTGAGTTATCATATATTGATCACTTATTATCACATTTATAAGGTTAAAGGTATAGAGCGCAACCATATTCGTTTTCTATTTGTATTTGTGTGTATTCCACTTTGTGTTGCAGCTTATTTTTTAAGGTTTTTTCCAGCACAGTCTTTTTTTTCTTATTATAATAGCTATATTTGTCTGCTGTCAATAAAATCCATGTCTGATGTTTGGCAAGTCAAAATTACTGAATCTCATGGGTTTTTTAGTTCTCCATCAAAGAAAACTGTCAGGTTTGGAGAAAAAGTGACAGAAGTCCTGTCCAAGTTTGAATGGAATGAAACCATAATAACTTACTAAAACATTACCTGAAACTAGGGCACATGCAAGGCCTCCTGATGCCCCAATGTAAGGACAGAAGTAGAAGGGTAGAGCAGAAATCATTCTCAAAACAAAGAAATAGTTAACCAACTATTATTCCTATCAAAATACTTTTAGGTATTTATGAGCTGTACCTAATCTATGATAGACTATGCGCTAATAAAAAAAATGTATTGACTTGCGTATGAAAACGTCAAAAAACAGTAATGACTTAACAATCAAACGTGCTACATGTCTTAGCCTGCAAACTGAGTAGATTGGTCTGGCAATGTTTGTATTATACGACAACAAAGGAAAAACAAGTTATGTGACCCAAAACCTCAATAGGCTTGTTCTTTAGGAATTTCGGCCATGTCGGCAGCAGTTAGTAAATGAAAAGCTCTAATAAAGGAAGCCTTATGAGATTGTATAGGTATGGATATTCCTCAGAGACTTAGAGTAGCAGTCCATAAAGTATATAAAATACTGTTCCCTTGGGTTTATCCTTTTTGACCTTTCACAGATTTATTTTGTGATTTACCCAGATGAGTTGGATGCTTGTAATGTTATTAAAACCTCATCCTGTCCTGCAAAAACTCTGGTATTTCCTCTCTGGCCCAGTCTCCGCCCACACTGACCACTAATGAGACCGGTTCTAGACCCAAGTTCACGGTGGGATTAACAGTCTACAACAAAGACAAATTCTTAGAATATGGTTTAAAAGGAACAAGAAAAAGGTCACTCACGAGATGATAAAATCAAATCTGGATATGCATGCCTGTAATCTCTAAGCTGATGTATAATAAAAGTGATATAAGGCATTTCACACCGTGTGTGCAGCAGCAGTGATTAATTCACCAGATGTGATTATAAACAATGGATTGTTAGTGCTGATCCAGCAACATCTGTTCCACAAAGAGATCCCAAACAGCCCAACCCCACTAGGGGACACCAACACACCTGCTCACTAGTGCAGCCTTGCTGTTACTTTTCATTTCCCCTCTGCTAGGGTGATATACATTAACATTTTCAAAGGATTTAACAATAAATGCATTTTCTTCATAAAGGAAAAAGTAAACTTGTACATTTACTGTAATGTTTTTGGCTGCCATGTTCGTAGTAAACTATGTCTTACTAATGTTGACCACACACTAAACCTGAATAGTGAATTCCACCAATATTATTAACAAATATTGAAGGGATACTATGGTGTATTTTATACTTAGTATATCACATGCTACAGTTTAAATCCCTGCTTAACTGCTCCTAAGATAGTCAACTAGACATACAGACAGATTATAGATTCTCGTGTTCTCTGTCAATCTGAGCAGGCTGATGGACTTGCAGTGGCAGTAAAGCATAATCGCTGGGAAGCAGTATGTAGCGATACCCCCAACTAAGAGGGCCGCGAGTTTGATTTGGGTCCCTGAGTACAGCTCCACCAACCCCCCGGCAATCTGCTCTACCCGCTCTGGCACAGTTAATACACATATAAATATGCACACATGAAATCACTTATGCTCTAAGTGTAATGGACTCAAACTCACAGACAACTGCTAACTGGAATAACTGTCTTTACTTCTTGTAATGTGGAAAAGGTAGAAACATGCATCAAACAGTTTACTGACAACACACAAGCAGGTCCCTTCAGTATGTAATACAAATATAGAGATATATGTGTGACTGAACCGCAATGGGGGGGACGGAGCGCCACGTGTAGCGACCGTTTGCTAGGCACCTCTGAGGTGCAACAATCTACTTGCAACTACCTAACGGACCAGGCCTGATCCCTAACAATGGAGCTCAGTCCTTGGATGAACACAGTATTCTTCACCGGCACAAGATCTGTAGAGGTGGTGCACATATAAGATTAAGCAATGTATTTGTATTCCACAAGAAAGAAACAATCTTCTGCTCTCTGAGGTAAATAGCCTTGGCAGTCAGATAGGCATAAAGTGTAAGGCAACTGTATAGGATGAGCTTTCGCTCGCTCACCACTCCGGATACCGTCCTAGGTTCTGGGACCTCTGCTGGCTGTGTCCGGCCACGCTCGTCACAACCTCTGCGTTCCGGTCTCCGTTCCGACCAACGGCAGCCAGGCAACAGTCTCCGCGCCACACGGGCTGGCTGTAAGGTACAAGGTTCTCCCTCAGTCTGCTGCAAGGCCCAGGCTTCAGGCCTTCAGCAGTGACGGTCCGCACAGGTGTCTCCTCTCTCTCTCGTCCCCGCGTCAGAAGAGGAAGAGGCGGGGCTCCCCTCCTCCTTACATCACCTCTCCCATCAGCCTCTGGGGCGGAAACATCCGACCTCCCGGGAGCCAAGGGGATTGTGGGAATGGTAATCTTATCCTCCGTTTCTGTGAACTGCAACCGCCTCCTCTCTAAAAGTGATACACCCCCGCTACAAGTACTAATCAGAAATACAGTTTATGTAAATAATGTGTGAATAGGACTGTGACCATGTAATTAGTGTCCTTCCTATAGGTACTTATGACGTCACCGCCCGGGGCATGATGGGGCGGTGATGTCATGAGGGGCGGGGTCACTGAATGACATCACCGGTGTCCACGCCCCAAGCCTATATAAGTCGTTGCGCACTGCGCACACGGCATTAAAGCAGGAGAGAGCGCCGTGTCAACATCAGAAGAAGAGAAGAGGGAAGAAGACGGAGAAGACCGGGCCAACGCTAGCAAAAGAGCGGGCAAAAGAGCAGAAGATAGCGGAGGAGCCCGGCAGAAGACACCAGAGAGCGGGAGAAGAACCAGAGACTGGGAGAAGAGGCCGGAGAGAGCGGAGAAGTCTGAAGAGACCCCCCAAGTCTGAAGAGACCCCCAGAGCTGCCTAATATATTACTTTAAAAAACGGTCTAGTGTGTTTTTTTTATTGACACTTTTTTCCCCCCAGGTGAATGGGTAGGGGTACGATGTACCCCATACTCATTCACATAGGGTGGGGGGGCCGGCATCTGGGGTCCTCGTCAACATGGGGACAAGGTGCTTTGGGGTGGGGGGCTGCAGTGCGCCCCCTGCCCCAAAGCACCCACCCCCACATTTTGAGGGCATGCTGCCTGGTACGGTTCAGAAGGGGGGGGCACTCGCTCGTCCCCGCCCCCTTTCCTGACCGGCTGGGCTGCAAGCTCGGATAAGGGTCTGGTATGGATTTTGTGGGAATCTCACACCGTTTTTTTAGCGCAGGGGATTCCCCTTAAAATCCATACAAGACCAAAGAACCTAGTATGCTCTTGGAGGGGGAACCCATGCTGTTTTTTTATTTAAAATGTGGCGTGGAGTTTCCCTCAAGATCATCAGAGCACAAGTCAAATGCCAAAGTCAGATCAGGCAAGACGGCATTCTGACTTTGATCCGACTTCAATGATATTCAATGGGCTGAAGTAGGATCAAAGTCGGACCAAAGTAGTGCAGGGAGCATTTTCAAAGTCGGACCGACATGTGTCAGACCAGTTAAGAGGGCTCCCATATATATACCAACAAACATTCTATTATTCATTAAGATTTATGTATAAATGTGTGTTTAGGACAGATTTTCATTTCAATTTAAATATACTGATTTCAATGGCCAATGGCCTGGTTCCAATGGCTTAGATATTACAGTGTTTGATATTTTTTAATTGCGAAATAAAATTGTGTACTGTATCACAAAAGCATCTAGAACATTGTGTTCTAAGCCTTCTAGTTTACTCACGTTTTTTATGAGATGGACAGTGAATTCCTTTAACCATACCCTTCACTGGTGCTGAGAACATAGAAGAAGTAATTTATGGATCTCAGCATGCACTTAGAGGCATGTGAAATGAGGGCAGACATATCAAATCAGTTCCCCTGTTTTCTCACAACATTGGTCAGTTGTAGCAGATTTATCCCTCCTTTCAATAAAATTATATCAGCCTGCAACTCCACATGCTGGTATAAAATCGTTTAACTTTTTTTATGGCCTTGATTGACAGCAGCAGGAGCCAATGGCTCTTACTTCTGGGTCCCAGCCAATGCGGATGCAGAGACCTGGGAGACAAGGAGCTCTCGTGCACACCACTGGATTGAGATGGGTCTTGGGTATTACAAGGGGCTGCGGAGGAGCTGCACACTGAATGTTTTTTACCTTCATGCATAGAATTCAATTAATTTGAGGAGCAACTAGCACAAATGGAAATGAGAGGAAGAGGACAGGTTCAGAAGCTCACAGAAGTCATTACAAGGAGGCAGAAAAACACAGGGCCATTAAGTAGTGGATGGGTATCGATCATTTTTGGAGAATAAGGGTATCGTTTAGTGTCACTGCAGTAGAGAAACATAAGTTCGTTAACCTAGCTACGTTATCTGGGAGTGGCGGAAGCTTCACAAGAATAGCAAATACAGAATATAGCCATTGATCTTGTCAGAAATGCAGTGTCCTTTTCAATCCCTGTGAGACAAACTGGAAACACTGGAAACTTAAAACAATGTTATCTTTCTTGTGTAAACTTCTAAAATCATCACCCCCCCACCCCCATATTATAGAGATAAACAAAGGCAGACGAGTCCTGTCCGAGCGATAACTATGGCTGCCTCTATAGCCACAGTGGAAGGGTGAGAATAGCCACTCAAGGATAGGAAGTGTGTTATTTGCAGGATTATCAAGTGAAAAAAAATGAAAAGAAAGCTTTAAAATGAAAACGGATGCAGTCACTTAACCGCGCCAACCGCGCTATAGACGAATGACAGTTACAGCGCAGCTAACCAGTTCTGGGGGGTCATATGACGTCCTACTGTAGTCGTGCCTGCTGCACGCCCACTGTCCTCCAGACACTGCTAATCACAGATTGAGGTAAAGAGCCAATCAGCCGCTCTTTACCATGTGATCAGCTGTGTCTAATCACAGCTGATCATGATGTGAACAGAAGATGGTTATTGGCATTCCTTTCCTCATGCTGACAGAGGAGAAGAGAACTGATAACCAACTTCTGTAAAAGGTGCATATACACGCGCACTGATTATCAGTGTCCTGATTATCAGCACAGTCCCAACAGCAGTGCTGCCAATCAGTGCCCACCAGTGCTGCCAAGGCTGCTGTTAGAAATCATGGGGCCCCGTACAGCCTTCCTGATAGGGCCCCCCCCAACCCCACCCCAAAAATGAAAAAAATAAGTCCCTCCTCTGCTCCCACCTCCTGAAGCCCTCTGTTTGTTGATGTGATGGGGCCCAGGGAAATGTAATTCAAGTCCTGGTAAGCAAGTAGGAACGGGGGTGTGGTCTAGTAAAAATCTATTTATTAATTTGAACAGAAACAATAAAGCTGCTCTGGCCCCCCCCCCCCCCATTTAGCTGATGAGGCCTGGACCCAGTATAGAAGGACCAGTTGTACTGCCTTATCCAGGGCCGATCCTAGGGTCACAGACGCCTGGGTGCAGAAATATTTCTGGCGCCCCCCATGTGGGCGTGGTCATCTTACCAACCCCTCCCCTTTACAAATGTTTCTATGGCTATGACTCAAACACAGAGATGCTCCCCTAAGAAGTCTTCATTACCCTGGGATCCTCCCATGATCTTTTAACAATAAAGAAAATGAGTACACTAATGGGACCTGGAGGGGGGGTGGTCTCTCTAATGCACACAGAGAGGGCTTCTGTTAGAGAGTCTGTTAGAAAGAGCCCCCAGACATACTGCAGACATGATACATGAGATGGTCAGAGACTGCAGACATACTACAAGAGATGGTCAGAGACTGCAGACATAGTACAAGAGATGGTCAGAGACTGCAGACATAGTACAAGAGATGGTCAGAGACTGCAGGCATAGTACAAGAGATGGTCAGAGACTGCAGACATAGTACAAGAGATGGTCAGAGACTGCAAACATACTACAAGAGATGGTCAGAGACTGCAGACATACTAGAGATTAGATTAGTCAAGTCTAGTACCGGAAGGTGTTCCGGTACTAAGCTCCACAGCAGTACTCAGACAGCACGGATTTCGGGGACAGTGGGAGCGGTATGCACTCTTGTCAGTTGCCGGCGGGATGGGGAACCGCAGCACCCACTACATGCGCTCCACCTCCGCCTCTGGACACAGACAAGGAGGAGGGAGGGGAGCAGAACTCTGGAGCTTCGGCGCCCCCACCTCTGTGGCGCCTGGGTGCGGAGCACCCCGCACACCCTGCCTAGGATCGGCCCTAGCCTTATCATCGGGCCCACCAGTGCCGCCTCATCAGTGCCCACCAGTGCAGCCTCATCAGTGCCCATCAATGCCCATCAGTGTCGCCTCATCAGTCACTTACGTTCGACTCGAACATTGGGAGCATCCCTATTCACAATAACATGATTACCACAATCTCTTTTATTGCTATTTACCAGTTACAGATGTACAGCAAGCTGATTATGTTGCGCTTGATAAATAAAATATTACATTAGTGAATACGCCAGTTCCCATAGACATTTCTGTAACAAACACCCTTTGCCCTCTTATACTTATTGTGGTCCTGTTATGTAAACCACAATGAAACAAATTCATATGTTAGACATCTCAAAGTGCCAGACTCTGAGTAATTCTTATAAGAACATCATTATGTTTAGTTAACAGTTGCATTTTATTACAAGTTGAAATGTGCTTTTTAAAGCTGTCCCAGCAAAAGTTTTTTCTTTTCAATGTATTAATATTAAGTTAGGAGCAAGTTGAGGTTTCTGTACGGTGCAGTATTGGTAAACCTTTTATTTAACCACTTCAATACAGGACACTTTCACCCCCTTTCTGCCCAGGCCAATTTTCAGCTTTCAGCTTTTAGGGCTGTCACACTTTGAATGACAATTGCGTAGTCATGCAACACTGTACCCATATTACATTTTTATCATTTTTTTGTATAGAGTTTTTTTTCAGTGGTATTTAATCACTGCTAGTTTTTTTATTTTTTGCAAAATAAACAAAAAAAAGACTAAAAATGTTGAAAAGAATTAGTTTTTCTTCGTTTGTTATAAAATTTTGCAAATAAATAATCTTTCTTCATAAATTTAGGCCAAAATGTATACTGCTACATTTCTTTAGTGAAAATAACCCAAATCAATGTATATTATTACATTACAGTCTGTAGGAAAGTTACAGAGTTAACAAACTATGGTACATATTAGTGATGCACCGATACTGGTATCGGTATCGGTGACGATACTAGGCATTTTCATGAGTATCGGTACTCGAGAAAATTCTCCCGATACCGAAAACCCATACCGGAAGTGACGTCAGCTGAGGGCAGGCCGCCTCGTCCTCCCCTCTGGCAGTGGGGTTCGAAGCAGTACGTGCCTTACAGCGCCAGGACAGGGGGGTGGGAAACTCCTCAGCACAGTGGGAACAGTCTGACAGCTGGTCACACTGACACTCCTGCTCCCGGCTGTCTTTTATCATTGTGCAGCACTGCCATGATCCTCTCCTGCATCTGTAAACAAGAAGAGGGTGGGTGATGTCATAACGCCTCCCTTCCTGTTCCTGCAGAGAGAGAGAGCTGGCTGCTAGGCTGGATGGCTGGCTGGTTGCTACCCAATGACAGAGAATGGGTGGGTCGCCAAAGGCAAGGGGCGTGCACGTGTGTTTCTATAGTGTGCGGCAGCTGTGGAAGCATCCTTGGAAGCAGAACCAAGTATTGAGGGGAGCAAGTCCTGCAAACAGGTTAGTGTAATATGTACAGTACAGTGTCAGCAGGGTACAGACCGGTCTTTTACACTAGCACCATACAGTATATACAGACCAGTCTGTCCACTGACACTGTACTGTATTACTGTATATGTCAAATGTTATACACATACCAGTCTGTATATAATATACAGTACTGTGTCAGTGTACAGAGTGGTCTGTACCTAACACCCTGTACTGCGCCCTCCTAACACCCTGTACTGCGCACTCCTAATGCCCTGGTACTGCGCCCTCCTAACGCCTTGGCACTGCATCCTCCTGCCCACCCTGTGTTGCCTCCTCATTCCCCCACCAGCTGTCACCTCTGCCCCCATGTCTCCCAATGACCCTCCCATCTCCATCCTATTCCATCCAGCAATCACAGTCTTTTTCTTCTCAACTCTCCCACCCCACAATCCCTATTTCACCCCTCCCTCCCACCCTGCCCTCACCCCAGCCTCACCCAACTCCCTAACAACCCCCCCCCCCCCCCTCCCAAACCATCCCTCTACCTACACGATAGGTATCGTAATTGGTATCGGCGGGTACTTGCAAAAAAGTATCGGTACTCAGTGTTAAAAAAAGTGGTATCAGTGCAACCCTAGTATACATATCTGAAAATCGATCAATCCTGATATACTGATGGCCTATGTCATTTCTTGAGGCCTGAAAACACCAGGACAGTACAAATATCCACCAAATTACACCTTTTTGGAAACTAGACAGTCCAATGTATTTAGTAAGAGACATGGTGAGTTTTTGAAGTTGTAATTTTTTGTCACAATTTTTTGGATTTAAATATAATTTTTTTACATACTGTCACCAGTGCAGTACAGCGTCATCATATAACTGGTGTGGTGGTGATCAGGGACACTGACTGGTGATAGTGTGTATAAAAAAAAAAAAAAAATTAATTTTTTTTAAAATTGTTAATATAGATATATATTTTTAACCACTTACCCCCTTCCTGACCACTTTTTGCGATTCGGCACTGCGTCACTTTAACTGACAATTGCGCGATCGTGCAACGTAGCTCCCAAACAAAAGTGACGTCATTTTTTTCCCATAAATAGAGCTTTCTTTTGGTGGTATTTGATCACCCCTGCGGTTTTTATTTTTTGCACTATAAACAATAAAAGAGCGACAATTTGGAATTTTGACAATTTTGAAAAAAAGCATTTTTTACATTTTGCTATAATAAATATCCCCCCAAAAAATATAAAAAAAGATGTTTTCCCTTAGTTTAGGCCGATACGTATTCTTCTACATATTTTTGCAAAAAAAAAAAATCGCAATAAGCGATTATTGATTGGTTTGTGCAAAAAGTTATAGCGTTTACAAAATAGGGGATAGTTTTATGGCATTTTTTTTTTTTTACTAGTAATGGTGGTGATCAGCGATTTGTATCATGACTGCAACATTATGGCAGACACATTGGACATTTTTAACACATTTTTGGGACCACTGTCATTTATACAGCAATCAGTGCTATACAAATGCACTGATTCCTGTGTAAATGACACTGGCAGTGAAGGGGTTAACCACTAGGTGGCAGTGTAGGGGTTAAGTGTGTCCTGGGGGTGTGTCCTGGGTGTGTGGGGGCGTGGCTGTGTGTGACACGTCACTGATCTCTGCTCCGATTACAGGGAGCAGAGATCAGTGACACTGTCACTAGGCAGAACGGGGAGATGCTTGTTTACATTATGCATCTCCCCATTCTTCTACCCCGTGAGACGATCGTGGGTATCCCCGCGGCGATCAAGTCCGCAGGACCCGCGCGACCCGACTCACGGAGCTTGCCGTGGGTGCGCGCCCGCAGGTCCCTCTTAAAGGGCAAAATACAGGTACGTGATTCTGCCTGTACGTGCCCTTCTGCCGCAGTATATCTGCGTGAGGCCGTCGGCAAGCGGTTAATTAATTTTTTGCATACAGTGACCAGAGCAATTCAGTGCTACCACAGTAGCACTGTAAAACTCTGGGGAGGATATCATGATTTTTTTTTACACACTACGAATGCTAATAACTGCATTTTACAGTTATAAGAAACCATTTTTTTCTGAATGAAAACTACTCATTCAGTGTTTACTATTGTGATTAGCTAAAGCTCATCACATGGTACAGATGAGCTGTGATTGGCCCTGTTTATACCATGTGATGACTGTGACCAATCATAGAGCTCATCACAATAGTATACAATAAAATGCATGTAACAAAGCCTTTTATTGTGTACAACTGTCATGTGATCTGCTGTGATTGCCCACAGTGATAATATGTTACCGGCAGCGGGCCAGTACAATGATCTGTTATCAGATGTGTCCCGGCGGACAGGGCGGGTGAAGGAGCGCACCGAAGCCCAGCCCGTAGGGCATGCGTGATCCTGGGAGAATGTCATATGACGTCCTTCCAGAACAACAGTGGTCCCACCCAACCATTATTTTACAATAATTGGGGGTTAAAAAACGTTTTCTTAACACGGTCTTTTAATTCATCATTCTACAATAATACATAGCCTGTCTATACCTTTTAAATTTGGATATGGACAAAAATGCACAATTCAGTTGGGTGTAGGGAAATTCTATATAGCAGGGGTGTGCATCTACATTCCTCAAAGGCCAGGATTCTCATAGAATAGTATATGGAGTAAGATTTACCATATTTATCGGCATATAACACGCGCTGATGTAGGAGGGAAGTTTAAGGAAAAAAACTTTAAGGAGGGAAGTTTAAGGAAAAAAACTTACATTTTAAATGCCCATCAATGCAGCCTTATCAGTGTCCATCTACAGCCTTGCCCATCATTGCAGAATGAACAGTGTCCATCTGAAGCTTTGCCCATCATTGCAGAATGATCAGTGTCCATCTGCAGCCTTGCCCATCATGCAGAATGATCAGTGTCCATCTACAGCCTTGCCCATCATGCAGAATGATCAGTGTCCATCTGCAGCCTTGCCAATCATTGCAAAATGATCAGTGTCCATCTGCAGCCTTGCCCAACAGTGTCCATCTGCAGCCTTGCCCAACAGTGTCCATCTGCAACCTTGCCCAAAATTGCAGCATGATCATTTTTAAATGTTACCGCCGCCGAGATAGACAGAGCTGTATGTCCTGTGTACTTGGCTCCTCTCGCAGTCCCGCCCCTTGGCCCAGCTCCTATGATGGACACAACACCGGTCCAATGGTGGGATATAAATGCTAGGAGGTGGGACTAGGCGTGACTGTGAGCGGAGTCGAGACTAGCCGAGCAGGGCCGCTGATAAGCCAGTACAACTGGCCCTGTTGTACTGGGCCTGGCCACCAGGGGGGGCCCGAGCAATCTGAACAGATTGCAGAAGAAAAAAAAAAAGTCTTTCTCAAACTCCCCCTCCTCAGCTCCTCCCTCAGCATCTGTTCAGCTGCTCTCAATGAGCACTCACTCGGGCTAAACATCACAAAGGCAGAGAGGCGGAGCCTGACTGTGAGATCCTGTAGTTTGAGTGGGCGGGAGGAGGTGTGGCCGGGCTTCCAGCATGATCGTTCCTGGCTTCTTCTGATGTGCACTGTGCACACATGAGCTGCATTATGGTGGCATTGGATCTGGATTCTCAGGGGACTGCAGGTTAGCCCAGTCACAGTAACTGCAATATAAAGTCTAATGTCTGCTTTTTTATGTAGCACAGCTGTCCTGACTGGGAGAAATTGGGTTTTATACTGCACTGCCATATTTCTCACAAGTGGTACATGAAAATAGGAGATGCCATCAATGTCAGCAAGCCCCACTTTTTATTACTTCTATTTACATTTTTAGATCACTGGATCACACCATGCCTGGAGCTGAATCACACAGGAACGCACTGTCCGTTCCTGTGCAATTCACATATGGGTCTGTGCGGTGCAATTTCAAGCTCATTCATTTTGAATGGGCTAAAATTGCAATGCACCAAAGTAGTGTATGCACTACTTTTTAAAATGCACTGCAACCAGATCACATGGTGATCCAGGGCTGGCAGGTGCAGGGCAAACACACTACATTTGCGACCTGCGTTTGAGGGGTCATTAACTTTTTATTGACACCTGCTGCAGATCGCAAAAGCAGTGCATTTTGCATGCAGGTTGAATTGTAGAGGAATCCGAAGCACATTGCTTCGCAATTCAGATGCTGGCATGGTGTGAACCGGCCCTTAGACATAATATTACTTCTCATTAATAGTTTATACATTTTTTTTTTTTAAAGTGGGCTTAGCTGACATAAATGGCATCTTCTTCTTTTTCAATGTAGAATTGTTTGACTGTGACAAATTGAACAGTGCAGTTTTGAACGCAGCACAGTGTCATCTGCATCCTACACACAGTCATCTTAGACTAACCACACCCCTTTAAGCCATGCCCAATAATTAAAGCGGAGTTCCACCCAAAAGTGGAACTTCCGCTTTAAGCACTCCTCGCCTCCTTACATGCCATATTTGGCATGTCATTTTTTTGGGGGGGAGTGGGGGCTTCGTTAGGGAGTGGGACTTCCTGTCCCGCTTCCTCCTTCTGCCCAGGGACCGCCAAGGCGACTCCTCCTTTCGCCTTAGGCGGCCCCTCCCTCTGGACAATCTCCTGGGACACGTGACAGGTCCCAGAAGATCACCTGTCCACTCCGAGAGCATGGCCGGGTGCCCAGAGTGGCAATGGAGGCACCAGCGGAGAGGAGCGATGCTCCTTTTGGCCGCATTGCTGGACCGTGGAACAGGCAAGTGTCTGTTTACTAAAAGTCATCAGCTACACTTTTTGTTGCTGGTGACTATAAATAAACATAAAAAACCTGGAACTCCGCTTTAAGCGTAATTTAAACCATGTCCATTTTCCAGTTCCGTGTAGCACATATTTTTAAATTAGCCACACCCAAAATTTAGCCTTTATGTATACCCTAG
>CM053028.1:436018709-436074347 GCA_028564925.1 Lithobates sylvaticus | reverse complement strand
TCACAACCATATGCATCCTATTATGAGCAGAAGTTGTGTACTACAGAGATTCCTGGTGTCTTACTTTCCCTTAACACAAAGTTTGCAGAATGAAATATATGAAAGCAACAGACTATTTAATAATGTACACATTTTTAAAAATCCATTTCACACCTACTTCTATGCCCAAATAAACCAGTCTCAAGAAATGATTCCTTTCATAACCTCCAGACCATAGTTGGTGTGCTAAGTACTGTAACCCATAGAAATCAATCTTTTTAATAAAATCTGATTAGTGAAAGATAAGTACTGACTGGTTGTTATGAATTACTACATTTTGCCTAATTAAATTGGCCTATAGATATGGCCAAACTAACCTACAAATATATTCAAATCTTGTGGAATAGCTCAAGTAGAAGATAGGCACCAAAAAGACAGACCACAAAAGATAAGACTGGCATGTTTCGTCACCATTTAGCTAAATGACAACTGTTCAGTAAGCAAGAGCTGAGCTCAGCCAAAAGTGTCAGTTTGCTGACAATCATTGCCTGTGACTTATACCTGACACCCCTGGTATGTGACATATAAACCTCTCAAGGTGGTATCAAAGCGTCTTTAGAAGTTGTGCATGGTCAGCAGCTGGGAGATATCGGAAAAGAATAGCATATTGTCCCATACCAAATACATATATAAAAAATAAGGGTTTTCCATGTATGTCTATATACAACCACTTGAACTAATCATATGGATTGCTTACAGGGTTAAAATTATATATCACCCCAACAATTATTCCCAGTTAAGGCGATATACAATTATAATCCTGTAAGCAATCCATATAATCATGATCAAGTGGATGTATACAAACATACAATATATGCTGGCTATGTGCATTATAATGTGATGTTATTGTATTCTTTATAGATAAGTTAACGTGATTGTAAAGTCTCATTTAAATTTTTTTTTTAATAACAAACATATCATACTTACTTCCACTGTGCAGCTCGTTTTGCACAGAATGGCCCCAAACATCCTCTTCTGGGGTCCCTCGGCGGCTCTCGCGGCTCCTCCCCGCATCAGATAACCCCCTAGGAGAAGCGCTCTCCCGGGGGGGTTACCTTGCGGGCGTGCTCCCGAGTCCAGCATTTGCCTCCATAGACACGAATACCGGACTCGGCCCACCCCCCGGCACCCACATCATAGGATTTGATTGACAGCAGCGGGAGGCAATGTCTGCACTGCTATCAATCTATCCAATCAAGAGCCGAGAACCCCGGGCAGAGGAAGAGCCCGTCTCCGACGTGTGAAATTCTAGGGCTCAGGTAAGTAAAACGGAGGGTAGCTGGGGGGCCAGTCACTGCCAGGTCTTTTTTCACCTTAATGCATAGGATGCATTAAGGTGAAAAAACACGAGGGTTTGCAACCCCTTTAAACTTGTATGGAGCTAAGACATGTATGGCAATTCCCATCCCTGATGAAGCAGTGAACATGTGACACATGTTGATTTAACATCGGGCATTTAATCCATATAAACTGTATTTTTATATTTTTATACTGTATAGGTTATTTTATACTTTTTATGCCTTTGTTTAGATTTTTGATATTTGTACAACAAAAAAATATTTTACTTGAAGTTTTTTGGGAACTTATGTCTTATGTTTTCCCGGTTGAATTTTGAAAATCTTTATTTTTTTAGATAAATTTGATATGGTGCTTCTACATGGATGGTGCCTCCAAGAAAGGATGTTTAATCTACCACTTGGTATTTTATCTAACAGCTTATACCTTTTGCCCGTGAGCACATAGTTTGAGACATTATTGTAATGTAAGTTAAGGACCTTTTTTTATGTATGTTTCACATTTTTTACCTTGCTATTCACTGCAATCTTTCACTAACTGCCATAATAAATTTTATCCATAAGACAGTAAATTGATTTCAATCAGACAGATGTGACTCCATACCTCCCAACTTCTTGAGCTGGGAATGAGGGACACCTATCAGAAGTATGTAGGCATAGGAAACACCCCTTGCCATGCCCCCTTAAAGGAGAATTGTACAAAAAAACAAGATTGGTTAAACCCACAAGTGCTTTTTTTTACCACTACTATTCCTTTATATTGGCTTTTGGAATTTACAAATGCAGCAATTATGAAATAAGATTAAAGGTTTAAAACTGGAAAACACTTTTTGATAGATAAAAAGTGCATTTTTTATACATCTATATAGATCAGACCAAAATGAGGGACAAATGAGGAGGAATGAGGGACAGAGGGACATTGCTCCAAATCAGGGACAGTCCCTCAAAATCAGGGACAGTTGGGAGCTATGTGACTCCTAAGCATGTCAGGTACAACCATTGTGTCACAACACAACATGTAATGTGGAAATATGGCTGCCCCCATGTAAACATATAATTGCAATTTGCAAACCACACAAAGTAGCAAAACTAACACATATACAGGCTTAATTATTATAAGAAGAGTGTACTGAGTTCATGAAAACGCTTCAAAGTTACTGCAATCTATTGTACTTTAATATTTGTTCTAAGCATCAAAATGTACCTTGGATGTAGACTTCTCTTGAAACTGATCCTGCACCCAGGCCCTCTATAAATCTGTATATTCCTTAAATAACTAGATTCCCAGCTTGCTGAACCACATATAAGAATGCGCCTCTACCTTGTTATTTCTAAACTGATATGCGTGAGCAGCTTCCTCTTTAACAACTAAGGCAATATAGTTTTACCTTCTGCTAACACATACTAAAGCCATTTTTGCTAGTTTTAGGGCCTGAGCGTGCCCAACCCCACATCTAACCCCCCGACCCCCCTTTTTTTTCTTTTGGTTCTTTTTTCTCCCTTTGTTATATAAAAATGGTGTTCAACATTTACACCACTTTCATCTATCATTCTTCACCTAAAGTTCCTTTTTTCTTTTCCTTTTTTTAAAAATATAAGCATATGTACCGGGGCATGTGCCAGGGCTTTGACGACTTGATAGTCAATAGTACCCATTTCTTACTTTGCAGTCATTTTATCAGTTTGGATTTGTAACATTTATTGATTGTTGCATTATATATTGATTGTATACATTTCTTATTGTGCCACAACTTTAAGACCATAATCAGCAATTAGAAAAATGCCTCACCCTGATAGACGACTGGATGACCACTAGCTCCCTCAAACTCAACGAATCGAAAACAGAACTTCTTATTCTACATGCAAACCAAAACTCCCGAACCAAGATCCCTTGGACACCACCCACCATCTTTGGACGGACCATCTCCCCAAGGACCAAGGCCAAGAGTCTCAGAGTCATTTTTGACTCAGAAATGTCAATGGATGCACAAATAGGAGCAGTAGTCAGTGGTTCTCACCATCTGCTCCGCCTGCTACGCAGACTCATTCCCTTCATTCCAAAGGAGGACAAAGCAGTGGTAGTTGGAACAGTCATTAATTCACGACTTGACTACGCAAACTCCCTTTACATAGGATTACCCTAATATCAACTTGTGCGCTTACAACTTATCCAAAACACGGAGGCAAGGCTGATAACAGGAGAAAAAACCTGGGAATCCATCTCCCCTTCCCTGAGGAGCCTACATTGGCTAACCGTAAAGAATCAGGTCACATTCAAGACCCTCTGACTCACCCACAAATGTACCCATGGAGACGCTCCTCAATACCTTCTCGAGAAAATAAAACACTACACACCGAATCGCAGTCTTCGTTCGTCTAACCAAAACCTCCTCCTCATTCCTAAATCCCGCTACAAATCAAAGGGGGAACGGAGATTCGCTGTCCAAGGACCACGGCTATGGAACGCTCTACCAACCTACATCTGCATGGAAGAAAACCATCAGGCCTTCAGGAAAAAACTCAAGACCTACCTCTTCTAGAAGCTTGACAACAAAGCACGAATACAGTGCCTTGAGGCGATTCAGTTAGCATTGTAGCGCTATACAAATTATTCATTCATTCATTCACAAAGCACTGTGCATTAGCGAATGTGCAGTAGGAAACGGGCAGTGAAGCCGCAAGGCTCCACTGCCTGTTTCCCTTCGTTAAAGCGGTTCTGCACACATTTCATTTAGTAAATCTCTTTGCCTTCCAAATCAGGCAAAGAGTACTAAATGAAGTGTTTTTTTTTTTTGTTTTTTTCTCTTCGGCGGTGGGCGGGGTCTCTGCGTCGATCCTCGTCACGCCGCACTGTCTCCTGTGATCTGGTGTCATTGATCCCAGGAGTCAGTGCGCACATCTTCCGAAATCTCGCGAGATTTCGGACACATCTGCCGAAATCTCGCGAGATTTTGCGAATGTGAGCTACACTTTGCCGTTACTGCACACACGGGAGATCGGCGCAGTAACGGCGGTGCATGCTGGGCCATCTGAAGTGCCTGTGTGGTTTCACATGCCCACAGGCAAGATGGCACCCAGCAGGAAACATTTTTATAAATTCTATTATAGGACAAAAAACCGGCAGCAGTAAAAAATTAGGAAAATGGAACACGTGAGTCTCCTAATCACATCTCCTAATCCTTTGCATTGCATTAAAAAAAAAAGCAAACAACACACAGTGCAGAACCGCTTTAAGATGACGGCACCGGCACCTAATCCAAAGGATGGATTGGCCGCGAGGGGCCGACATCGCGGGTTCGCTGGACAGATAAGTGCCCTTAATAAAAGTCAGCAGCTACAGTGTTTGTAGCTGCTGACTTTTAAAAAAAAGAAATCGCGGCTGGAACACCGCTTTAAATACACTAACAAATTGAAGCCAAACTCCAGCTAACACTTTATAAGCAGTTACAGCACACAATTTTTTTTTTCCTTTTGGGACTAATGGTTTGTCTTAACCCTGTAACTGCTACATCTGCAAAACAACTTGTTCTTTTGAAAAAGAACAGACTTGCTGGCAGGATCACCAGGTGAAAATAAAGGAAAGAAAGCCTAAAAAGAAAGAAACTAATGCAGTCATCACATCTAAGGATTGATAATGCATGGTTTGCTTTTGTGTTCAATACTGCAGGGGTCTCCAAACCCCGGCCCGCGGGCCACATCCGGCCCGCTTGGATGGTGTGTTTTACCGGCCCGCAGCTCCTTCAGAGACTGCCTGCTTCAATTCCCCGTGCGCTTTAGGTAGTGGGACAGAGCAGAAGGCAGGCGGGGCGATGTATGTGTGCCGCTGTCAGAGCGAATCCAATGAGGCAGAGGTAGGCAGAGCAGTTGGGCAGAGTCCAATACTCGCAGGGAGGAGGTGGGGCCTGTCGGGCAGCATGGATGTGGGCTGGCTGTGCGTGCTGGAGTCAGGCTGGGGGATTGGCGGCAGAGGAGGAGATTGGGCTGGGGGAGTGGCGGCAGAGGACGAGGTTGGGCTGGGGGAGTGGCGGCAGAGGACGAGGTTGGGCTGGGGGAGTGGCGGCAGAGGACGAGGTTGGGCTGGGGGAGTGGCGGCAGAGGACGAGGTTGGGCTGGGGGAGTGGCGGCAGAGGACGAGGTTGGGCTGGGGGAGTGGCGGCAGAGGACGAGGTTGTGGCTGGGGGCGTGGCGGCAGAGGACGAGATTGGGCTGGGGGAGTGGCGGCAGAGGACGGGGTTGGGCTGGGGGAGTGGCGGCAGAGGACGAGGTTGGGCTGGGGGAGTGGCGGCAGAGGACGAGGTTGGGCTGGGGGAGTGGCGGCAGAGGACGAGGTAGGGCTGGGGGAGTGGCGGCAGAGGACGAGGTTGGAGTGGAGAAGGCTCCCGCTCTGTGCAGCCGCCACCGCCAGATTTGTATGGAAGTACTGTTCCTGCTCCAGTGTGACAGCCAACCCACCCTGGTGTGCTGCAGATTCCTCCACTGACATCATCTGGAGGAGGAGCCACAGGACTAGGAGGAACTGTCTGCAGGACTGCAAAACCCAAAGGTGTGTGTGATGGTGGAGGGGTGTGTTATGGGAGAGGTATGAGGAGGGGGGGGATCAGAGTGGAGAGATATGGGGGTGTGATCAGAGTGGAGAGATATGAAGGTGTTATCAGATTGGGGGGTTATATGGGGGTGTAATCACAGTGGGGGGCACAGAAGTGTTGAAAGGCTCTGCTGGGGACACAGACATGTGGAAAGGCTCTGCTGGGGACACAGACATGTGGAAAGGCTCTGCTGGGGACACAGACATGTGGAAAGGCTCTGCTGGGGACACAGACATGTTGAAAGGCTCTGCTGGGGACACAGACGTGTGGAAAGGCTCTGCTGGGGACACAGAAGTGTTGAAAGGCTCTGACGGGGACACAGAAGTGTTGAAAGGCTCTGACGGGGACACAGAAGTGTTGAAAGGCTCTGACGGGGACACAGAAGTGTTGAAAGGCACTGACGGGGACACAGAAGTGTTGAAAGGCACTGACGGGGACACAGAAGTGTTGAAAGGCACTGACGGGGACACAGAAGTGTTGAAAGGCACTGACGGGGACACAGAAGTGTTGAAAGGCACTGACGGGGCACAGAAGTGTTGAAAGGCTCTGACGGGGACACAGAAGTGTTGAAAGGCTCTGACGGGGACACAGAAGTGTTGAAAGGCACTGACGGGGACACAGAAGTGTTGAAAGGCTCTGACGGGGACACAGAAGTGTTGAAAGGCACTGACGGGGACACAGACATTTGGAAAGGCTCTGAACGGGGACACAGATGTGCGGAAAGGCTCTGACGAGATTACATTTACATTTTTTTAAATACATTTAATTTATAAATATACAATGTGGCCCTTGGTTTTTTTTTTCCGTTACAAATTCTGGATGGACCCTCTGCACACTGCTACACCCTTTCGAGCAAACTATGCAATGAAAAACAGGGATTTATAAAATCTACAATGTGGCCCTCGGGCCAAAAAGTTTGGAGACCCCTGCACATGGGCGTCCGCAGGTAGGGGCAAGGGGGGTCAAGTGCCCCCCCCCTGGAATCAGGGATCTGATGTTAAATTTAGCACAGTTGCCCCGCTATCGGGGTGTGGGCAGCACGAACCTGGGTGCCACCCGCAAGTGGGGTGACACCATTGAGGTGCTGTCAAGCCCCCCCATCAGTGTAGTGTGACTTTGGGCTCTTTTCCCTGCTCAGCCCAGCAGAGAACTCGGCGGCACTGTGACAGGAGAAAGGCGAGCTGTGGGCTGTCAGAGGTTTTCCCCGCTTGCCACCCTTTCTCCTGTCGGGGAGAAGAGACGGCGGCTCTCATCAGGTTCCCCACCCAGCTTCCTGCACGCTCTGTTCCCTCCCTATTGGCCATAACTGAGGGCCAATCAAAGGAGACTAGGAGAGGAGAGCATCATGGGACACGTAGTCCCAAAGATTAGCGGCCCCATTTTCCACAGGAAGGAGGCTACAGCTCTACCAAGAGAGAGATTGAGAGACTGCAGCCAGGAAAAAAGCAGAGGGAGAGAGTGCTACAGGACAAAGAATGAGGAGTGTGCTGGGCGAAAGCCAGAGAGAGAGGCATGCTACCCAGCACCACCAGAGAGAGCCACGCTACCCAGAGCCACCAGAGTGAGCCCCGCTGCCCAGCGCCACCAGAGAGAGCCCCGCTGCCCAGCGCCACCAGAGAGAGCCCCGCTGCCCAGCGCTACCGGAGAGAGAAAGACTGAGCCACTACCAGGGTACAGACATGCTACACTACTGACCAGAGTCGCCCCCGGGGAACCCAGAGTGAGCGATCATCCAGCCGGAGGGATCACTGCTGTAGTTTCGCTGGGTCTGGTAAGAGGGCCTGTTGGCCATTATCCATTACTTATCCTAGGGACTGTACGGCGTCTGCAGTCTCTGACCATGACAATGTGATAATGACATTGTCGAAAAGGGGCGGTGCATGGGTGACCCTAAAATGATGCCCCCCCTGAAAAAAGTTCTGCGGACGCCCATGATGCCAGCATGGGGCATAAAGACCCGAGGTGGGGGAGAGCAACTAGGTTCAGATCTGGTCACTGACCTGCGTTACAACAGAGAAAAGATATACCTGTGCTTAAAGTGGTTGTAAACCTAGTTGCACCACTTTTACCTACAGGTAAGCCTATAATAAGGCTTACCTGTAGGTACTGGAAATATCTCCTAAACCTGCACGGTTTAGGAGATATTTACCATATACGCTTGCGCCAACATCATCGGCGCATGTGCACTGAAGAAAGGGCGTTTCTAAGGGGCTTGTGACGTGACTGGCGGTTCCCGTGTACATGCGTGGGAGTGACGTCACGGGACTCCGGTCAGTCACACAGCCGGAGTCCATGGAAATTAAGAGGAGTGAAGATGGATGCGGCCACCAGCAGGGACATTGCGAGCTTCGTTTGCAGGTAAGTGCAACATAATGGGCTACTACATTATGCTTTTACTTTGCAGGTTAATAAACAGGAAGTAAAACCCATCAGGGTTTACTTCCTCTTTAAATTGTATGGGAAGGGTTGAGGGTTAGAATTTTACCCCTGAGAAGCCTTGAGATTCTGTGGAGTTTTATAAACTGTACTTTCAAGAACTAATTAACAGTACTATGTGAAGAATTACCTCAGACTCAGGGGAAGTCACAAATGGAACATGTGTGTCCTGTGGGTATTAATTCCTCTTTAAATCCCAATAGCTTGTACATGTATTTAACCACTTCCCGACCGCCTCACATACATATACGGTGGCACTGGCAGAATGGCACTGCTGCGCAAACTGCCGTATAGGTACGTCGGGCCCTTTAAGAGCCATAGCAAGCATGCTTACACACGGACCCAATGCGCGTGTCTGGCCAGCGTGATCGACGCTGACCAAACACGATTGCTGGCAAGAGAGCGAGAGCCGGGATGTGTGTGTGTAAACACACAAATCCCTGTTCTGTCAGGGGACAGGAGACATATTGTGTGTTCCTACTAAGAAGTAACAACGATATGTCTCCTCCCCCAGTCAGTCACATCCCCTTACAGTTATACAGTTAAAATCACTCACGAAGGAACAAATGTAACCCCTTGATCGCCCCTAGTGTTAACCCCTTTCCTGCCAGTGACATTTACACAGTAATCAGTGCATATTTATAGCACTGATCGCTGTATAAATGTCAATGGTCCCAAAAATGTGTCAAAAGTGTATGATCTGTCCGCCTACCCATTACTAGTAAAAAAAAAAAAAAACAATAATGAAAATGCCATAAATCTTTCCCATAGTTTGTAGACACTGTAACTTTTGCGCAAACTAATCAATATACGCTTATTGCTATTTTATTTTTACCAAAAATATGTAGAAGAATATATATCGGCCTAAACTGATGAAGAAATTTGGTTATTAAAAACTTTTTGGGGATATTTATTATAGCAAAAAGTAAAAACTTTTTTTCAAAATTGTCGGTCTTTGTTTGTTTATAGCGCAAAAAATAAAAAACACAGAGGTGACCAAATACCACCAAAAGAAAGCTCTATTTGTGGTAAAAAAAGGACGTAAATTCTGTTTGGGTACAGCGTTGCACGACCACGCAATTGTCAGTTAAAGCGACGCAGTGCTGTATCCCAAAAAATGGCCCGGTCAGGAAAGGGGTAAATTCTTCCGGGGCTGAAGTGGTTAAATCCCATCTCAATACATGTATTTAAAGCGGAGAGCCACCTTAAAAAAAATAATTGCATTAACATTCTCAAAAAAATTTAACATTTGAAAAAAAAAAAATTGTTTTACTTACCAGAAAACCCTGTTGCTAGGCAGTCTTCCTAATCTGCCTCTTCCTATTCCCCGTGTGTCCCATAAAACAACAGGGCCATTCACAAAGCGATGCGTGACTCGCGCCTGTGCAGTAGGAAACGGGCAGTGAAGCCGCAAGGCACCACTGCCTTAGTTAGGATGGCGGTGCCGGCACCCGATCCGATGGACGGATCGGCCACGGGGGGGGGGGCAACATTGCAGGCTTGCTGGACAGGTAAGTGTCCTTATTAAAACTCAGCAGCTCCTCTTTAACCACATGCCGACCAGGCCATAGCTGAAAGATGGCTACAGTGCGGTCGGCTTATTCTGGGTGGATGTCCATGTGCAATACTCTGCCAATACTGTGCAACATTGCAATACTCTGCCAATACTCTGCCAATACTTCCCAATACTCTGCCAATACACCCCAATACTCTGCAATAAATTTTAATAGAAACAAAGAATTTTTATTTATTTTTTTACCGAATTTTCAGTCTTTTTTGATTTATAGCGCGAAAAATAAAAAACCCAGCGGTGATTAAATACCACAAAAAGTGGAAAACAAGGACAAAACATTTATTTGGGTACAGTGTTGCACGACTGAGTAATTGTCGTTCAAAGTGTGAGAGCACTGAAAGCTGAAAATTGGTCTGGTTAGGAAGGGGTTTAAGTGCCCAGTGGGTAAGTGGTTAAAATATAAGGTGGTAAATGGGTGTGGCCACATATTAACACTACAAATTCTGGATGAACCCTCTGCAAACTGCTACACCCTTTTGAGCCCCATGTTGGCATGGTGTTCACCGTAGTATTTGCAGTGGCAAGGTAGTGTAGGACAGGCCAGATAAGGGATTACTTTTACGCAGTTGGTCGGCTTAAAGCATGTATTGCAATATATATGAACTAAATGTCCCTGTTTTTCATTGCATAGTTTGCTGGAAAGGGTGTAGCAGTGTGCAGAGGGTTCATCCAGAATTTGTAGTGTTAATATGTGGTCAAACCCATTTACCACCTGATAGTTTAAATACATGTACAAGCTATTGGGATTTGAGCACATGTATATCTTTATAATTTTTTTTTGCATGTCACATTTTTAGGCACTTTTTAGGTGCGTTACCATTAAACTCTATTTAAGTGCGCATTTTGATAAAGGTGCATCAAAGAGTTCAATGGTAGCGAGCCTAAAAACGTGTAAAACGTGCAAAAACGTGACACGCCAAAAATGCATCGCACACATGTGATCTGGCCTTTAATCACTGATCAGTGTAAGCAGCGGGAAGCTTATTTTGTTTCCTTTATGATATAATGTTTGATTAAACACAAAATGAATACAAAAATAGGTTAATTTGCTGAATCCAACCTCAGTCTCACTGAATTACAACACCCAGATGAAAAGATAGGTCTTTTTTCTCATGAATGCTGCTTGAGCTAACGCTACATCTGTTTCTGCTGTGCCTTGGTGGCTGGTGATTGTATTCTTTACGTCCCATAGATACGTGGAGTTTCTGTTATCCTATTGTATTGCATTCTATTGTACAATGCTGTGCTAAACTCCCCCATAAATTGTTATATTGCTGTTATACTGCTTTAGCAGAAAACACAACAAAATCCAAGTATTAAACTGGAAATTCTTTACCTCTCAGGGGTCTACCTCCAAATACCTATAGATGGAATAAAGCATTACAATAAAAACACTGTGATAACTTTAACATCAGTAATGCATGCCTGCATTGTAAGACCCTAAGCAAAGCCATATGTTCCTCTGCAAAGAATCTCAGCTGGCCTGACCTAGGGTACATTCTCATTAACTCCATAGATACATCCCATAACAATACACTGAGCTCTGGCTCAGCAAACTGTCATTTCCTTACACAAGAACTTAAGTACTACTTACCACTCTCCACAAGATACACCCCAGCTGTAGTATGATTGGGTCACTGATTTGTATTTCTCAGAATAGGACAAAAAAGCAGTCAAAGTAACTAAACATATCAATATGAATTACTAAATTATGCTATTAGAGTGTGTTAATGTGTTAAAATCAAATGCTAAACCTAATTCATAAATGAACACATTGCAGCCCCAGCTGATTACATAGGCAATCTATGCTTCCTGCTTAGTGGTGCTGCATAATGGCATCCCAGTACTTCTCTACTACTACTCTCTCGGTACAAGTCCATCAGTCTGTCCAGGTGACATAAAACAATAGACTCTGTATGAGGCTAATAGAGTTCAACACAGCAGAAGTATTTCAGGGTATCTGACAATTTAATAACAATTTATATATGAAAAGCAATTATAAAAATATGGTACAAGCAGGAAAATGTTACAATGCCCTCTACCCAGTGATAACTCACTAACTATAGCATTCCGTCAAAAGTTTTACATATACTCTGCTAGATCATGTATCCAATAAACTACAGAAGCTAGGTGGGGGGTATTAGAACAAATATGACCATTATTTGCATGCATTATTTTACTATGAAATATATATTTGCAGGGAACCTGCATTTTGTTGGAGTGTTGCTAGTCCAAATTTAGTGTTTGATTAGCTTTGTTACTGTTATACTGTTTTGTTTGTTTTTTCCTAAGCCTAATGCCCCGTACACACGACCGGATTTTCCAACGGGAAATGTTGGATGTGAGCTTGTTGGCGGAAAATCCGACCGTGTGTATGCTTCATTGGACATTTGTTGTTGGACTTTCCGCCAACAAATGTTGGCTAGCATGCTCTCTTGTACGTCACTAGGTTCGTCACTAGGAGCCAACACCCTTCGAACAAAAATCCACGGTTTTGTTGACGGAAAGTCCGATCGTGTGTGCGAGGCATAAGGCTTAGGGCAATCGGGTCAGCCTGTCAGTTTTTTAGGCAGAACCGCTTCGGACCATACATTGCCCTCTATGGAGCAGTGGGTGTCAACACACACATGTCTGTTGACACCAGCCAACATCTGATCCTGTCCGAAAAACAGACGGATGGGGGATCCATTCCCCATCTGTCTGGCAGGTCGGACGACAGTCGAATGTAGACGAGCACCCATAGAGGTAAGTGTGCTGTGTCTGTGTCTGCCCGATACAGACCTGTCATCCGCTTGCTCAGCAGGGATCAGCGGAGAGATCCCCCCGCTGAACAGGCAGATCTGCTGGTGGGGAGTGCCAGTGTAAAAGGGGCCTAAGACATTGTTTCTGCTTGCTATTGTGGAGTGTTCTACAATAGGCAGAGTGAAAAGATACAACCTAGTGGATTATGAATATTTGTTCTACATCTGCCAATCACTGCAGAGTTTTCCCAGTCTTTGCCTGTAGTGGTAGATGGTCCTTGCCTCCAAAGATCTGCCTGGAAAGAGTGTGTAGCTGCAGAGAGGCCCAGTCATTGCCTTCCATGCCCCTTGAATGGAGGAGGAAGCCAGAGCCAAGAAAGGGTATTTGTTCTCATAGCTATCTATCTGGATCTAATTTTCTAAAATGGCCTGTGGCAGAGTGTTGAAGAGCCTTAACCTGGTTAAATTCTTTGGCAAAGGTCAAAGAAACTGATAGGTATCATACCCATCTATGCCTACAGAATCCATATAAGCCTGTGGCTGATGCAGAAAGAGTCTTACAGCTGACCTGTGGCAGAGCTCAAAAGATACTGGAAGACAGAAAACCCCTATGGGCCTAAAGAGTCATTTGAGATGTCTATTGTGCAGTAGATTTAAACTGCTGTTCTTGGGTATCCTGTACACCTAACCCTCTCTCCCCAAGACAACTGAGCCAATAAATGGCAAGAAACGATTTGGAGTATATGAAACTGCCTATCAGTCATTATTGGTGGGTCAGTGAGTTGTTTGGTTGCAGTTACAGGGCAGATCACCAGTAGGAGGGCAAGTCAGCCCAATAAAAATCCAGCAGCTTCTAAGGGGGTCATTTCTACATAATGTTAATATATTGAATAATATACCAAATTAATAGAAATATAAGTCGTTACATGGATAAACTGTTAGTAGAGGAGTTGTTTATGCTCCTTGTACAGTTATTCACAGTTCTACTACTATCCCTCAGTGTGCTCTTCAAACTTTAACTGCACGATACTTGCAAAATATAGGAGGCTGGGGGAAGACCAAAGCCATAGTCATATTTTAGGAAAAGTATATACTGTATATCTTAAGGAATGGGGGTATTTTTACTGAAATTCTTTCAAGATGTGTAAGTAAAGTTATAACCTACACACAACAAATAAGCAACACATTTCTGAACAGCAGAGGACAAACATACTAGTATTAAAAACTCCTCTTAAAAACTGTTATAGTATAATAAAAAAGATAATAAACAAAACAAAAATATTATATTAATGTTTACAGATGCAATGGCTACATTTGTTTTTGTTTTTTTTGTTTTTTTGTACAGCATTTTCCCTTAATTTTTATCTGGTGATCTCGTCAATAGGTCTGTTGCTTTTCAGCTTTCTATAACAGACCAAGCTGTCCAGCAGAAGTCAATTACAGAGATGAGACAAACCATTTATCACTGACTTAAAATGGTCAACCTTTATTCATTTATGTAAAACCTTTATCCCAAAAAGGAAAAAAAACAAAAAAACATTTGGGGTTGTTTGGCTCCCCCTGGGCCTGGGCCTACCATATAGTGAGAATGGTGAATCAAAATTATCCAGAATAATGATTGCAAAATTGATACCATGCAATCACTGCAAAAACCAATTGGAAAAACAGTATCTTGTGGCATTGTTGTGTTGCATAAAACAAACGGTTCTTGTTTACAATGTCTTAACTGACAATTTCATCTTGAACTATTGAATTGATGAACACAGAAAAGAAATCGGAATTCTTCAAAAAGACTGTGTACGAGCACATTGCAAAATATGTCCCCATGGGCAATAAGTTTAAAAGGATAAAAATAAAACCTATGTGGCTCACGGCCAAAGATAAAAAAAGCTATATATAATAAGAAATTAGCTTTTAAAAAAACATAAAAATGAAGGAACACTACAGTATCATCTTTTAAATGTTACAAAGAATATAACAGAATATGTAAAAAATTAAATCAAGGCTGAAAGAATTCAAAATGAACGACATATTGCAAAGATAGTAGGACAAACCCCCAAAAATTCTTCAAAGATATTAACTACTTGCCGAGCAGCTTGCCGCAGGAATACTGGGGCAGGTTGGCACGGCTGCGTGAATTGCCATCATGGTACGTCGGCTCTCCGCACGCGCCGCCGGCCACCCAGGATCGCAGGCACGAGAACCAGAATCGGGATTTGTGTGTGTAAACACACAAATCCTGGTTCTGACAGGGGAGGAGAAACAGATTGTCTGTTCCTACTAAGTAGGAACAACGATCTGGCTCCTCCTCTAGTCAGTCCTATCCCCTCACAGTTAGAAACACACCTAGGGAACACATTTGACCCCTTGACCGCCCCCTAGTGTTAACCCCTTCCCTGCCAGTGACATTTACACAGTATTCAGCGGATGACACAGTAAAAAAGTGTCAAAAATGTCCGATCAGTCTGCCACAATGTCGCAGTCCTGCTAAAAATCGCAGATCGCCGCCATTACTAGTAAAAAATAAATAAATAATAAAAATGCCATAAATCTATCCCTTATTTTGTAGACGCTATAACTTTTGCGCAACCCAATCAATATTATTATTATTCACAATTTATATAGTGCCAACAGTTTACACAACACTTTACAATGTACAATGTACAATATATGCTTATTGTGATTTTGTTTTACCAAAAATATGTAGAAGAATACATATTGGTCTAAGCTGATGAAGAAATTAATTTTTTTACTTTTTTGGGGGATATTTATTATAGGAAAAAAATTAAAAAAATATAGCTTTTTTTCACAATTGTCTGTCTTTTTTTGTTTATAGAGCAAATAAAAATGCAGAGGTGATCAAATACCACCAAAAGAAAGCTCTATTTGTGGGAAAAAAGGACATAAATTTTGTTTGGGTACAACGTTGCACGAGCATGCAATTGTTGGTTAAAGCGATGCAGTGTCGTATCGCAAAAAATGGCCTGGTCATTAAGGGGGTAAATCCTTCTAGGGCTGAAGTGGTTAATAGTAAAAAGGTCAGGTCTGAGCATGTAGGCCATTTACAAAATAATCTAGAGTGGGTGACTGGGGACAAAGAGAAGGCAAATTTATTAAATACCTTCTTCAGTTCTGTGTATACAAAGGAGCATTTTTTTTTTTTTTAACATTGGCGTCTATGGAAAACCTTGGTCAGCTTGGCATTGCTATGCACTGCGCATGTGCAAGATTGGCAGGTGCATGATGGGTAGCCAGCATGCACGGAATCCAGGAAGACTCATGCTGTGGATTATTTTCCAGGACTACCGGCGAGAGAAGAAGGCAGGTGATGTGTGTGTACCGCTGTCAGAGTGGATGAGGCAGAGGATGAAGGAGCAGTGGGTGGATTCCCATGTGTGCAGGGAGGAGGCAGGGCCCCGCTGTTAGGCAGCTCAGAGGTGTCAGCTGGCTGTGCGGGCTGGAGGTAGGCCACCATCACCAGAGATATGGATGGAGGTCTTGTCATGCCTGCCCCAGTGACAGCTAACCCTGTGTGCTGCATATTCCTCCACTGACATCATCTGGAGGAGGAGCCGCATAACTGGAAGGAACTGTCTGCAGGACTGGTGAGATCTGAGGGATTGGTAAACCCAAGTAGTGTGTGATGGTGAAGGGGGTATCTGGGGTGTGTGTTCGAAGAGCGGTATGGGCAGGGGGGATTTATTCAGAGTGGAGAGATTTGGGGGTGTGATAAGACTGGGGGTATCAGGAGGGGTGGTGTTCAGGCTGGGGGGGGGTGGTGTGATCAGATTGGGGAGTATCTGGGGGTGTAATCAGAGTGGAGGAATCTGGGGGGGTGTGTTAAGGGAGAGGCATGTTTGTGTGGGGGGTGCGATCAGAGTGGAGAGATATGGGGGGAGTGATCAGAGTGGAGAGATATGGGGGGGGGGTGATCAGAGTGGAGAGATATGGGGGAGGTGATCAGAGTGGAGAGATATGGGGGAGGTGACCAGAGTGGAGAGATATGGGGGAGAGTGATCAGAGTGGAGAGATATGGGGGGGGGTGATCAGAGTGGAGAGATATGGGGGAGAGTGATCAGAGTGGAGAGATATGGGGGGTGATCAGAGTGGAGCGTTATGGGGGGGGGTGAATCTAGGGGTGTGATTGGAGTGGGGGGTATCTGGGGGTATAATCAGGGTGGGGGAATCTGGGGGGGTGTTAGGGGAGAAGTATGTGTGTGTGGGGGGTGATCAGAGTGGAGAGATATGGGGGGTGATCAGAGTGGAGAGATATGGGGGGGGGGGTGAATCTAGGGGTGTGATTGGAGTGGGGGGTATTTGGGGGTGTGATTAGGGTGGGGTAATCTGGGGGAGGGGTTAGGGGAGAGGTATGTTTGTGTGGGGGGTGATCAGAGTGGAGAGATATGGGGGAGTGATCAGAGTGGAGAGATATGGGGGAGTGATCAGAGTGGAGAGATATGGGAGGGGGGTGAATCTAGGGGTGTGATCGAAGTGGGGGGTGTCTGGGGGTATAATCAAGTTGGGGGAATCTGGGGGGGTGTTAGGGTAGAGGTATGTTTGTGTGGGGGTGATCAGAGTGTAAAGATATGGGGGGTAGTCAGAGTGGAGCGATATAAGGGGGTGAATCTAGGGGTGTGATCGGAGTGGGGGGTATTTGGGGGTGTGATTATGGAGGGGGTATCTGTATTGTGTGTTCGAAGAGAGGTATGGGCATGTGGGGGGGGTGGGTATGTGGGGGGGGGTGATCAGAGTGGAGAGATAAAGGGGGGGGTGAGTCTAGGGGTGTGATCGGAGTGGGGGGTATGTGGGGGTGTGATTAGGGTGGGGAAATCTGGGGGGGGGGTGTTAGGGGAGAAGTATGTTTGTGTATGGGGGTGGAATCAGAGTGGAGAAATATGGGGGGGATGATCAGAGTGGAGAAATATGGGAGGGGGGATGACCAGAGTGGAGAGATATGGGGGGGGTTAATCTAGGGGTGTGACCGGAGTGGGGGGGGTATCTGGGGGTGTAATCGGGGTAGGCGTATTTGGGGGGTGTGATCTGGGAGTTTGCTTATGGGGGAATCCAGCCATTGGAAGTTTTTGATGGCCTTGCCTGCCAGCTGCCTGTGGCCAGTGAGGGGAAGTGGGGAATGTATAACTCCACCCCCTTATTACACAGGGCCATTAAGACCCCTTTCACACCGAGCCACCACCGGCATCAGCGGTTAAGTGGTGCTATTGTAGCGCTGCTTTACTGTCGTTTTAGCGGCACAATTTGGCCGCTAGCGGGGCGGTTTTCCCCCCCGCTAGCGGCCGAAAATGGGAGGACTTGATCTCAATGGATGTTTTTTTTTTTTTAGCTAACTATTGGAGGGACACACAGTTATAAAGCTAACAATGTACTGATGTTTGTATCCCATAAAACAAAGTCATTGTAAGCTAAAAAATGGGACTGACTTACTAAAACTGCAGAGTGTAAAATCTGGTGCAGCTCTGCACAGAAACCAATCAACTTTCAGTTTTTTTTTTGAACAAGCTGAAGTTAAAGGAATTGTAAAGCTTTGTTTTTTTTAAATAACAAACATGTCATACTTACCTCCACTGTGCAGTTCGTTTTGCACAGTGTGGGGTCCCTTAGCGACGCTCTTGGCTCCTCCCTACATCGATAGTCCGCGTTGGAGAAGCGATCTCCTTGGTGGACACCCGTGCGGGCGCGCTCCCGAGTCCTGCATATGTGTCCATTGACAGAGTGCAGGACTCAGCCCCACCCCCTGGCGCCGCATCGTTGGATTTGATGAACAGCAGCGGGAGCCAATCAATGCGTTGCTATCCATCTATCCAAGGTGCAAGACCATGAGGGTTTACAACCCCTTTTAAAGCTGATTGGCTACCATGCTCAGCTACAACAAATTTAGCATTCTCCAGTTTTAGTAAATCAACCCCAGTGCCCATAGATATGAGAGAGAGGTTTTAGATGAAGCATATTTTTTTTTTTGCTTTTAGTTCGCTCTAGAAACTTCAAAAATATGCTGGTGCCAGTGTGATGGACTGGAAATAATTCTGTTGAAATTATTAGGAAAATAGACACATACAACTTTTTTTTATTATTAAAGGGGAAGTCCACCCTAACACTAAAATCTCTAAATCTACAAGCATCCACGATCTAATACTAACCTATCTAGCCCTGTGAAGAAGAAATTACTATACATACCTTTATTGAAGCTGCTTCGGTCTGGTCCCATGCTGAGCTGTTAATGCCAGCTTCGCTGTGGAGACGGGTGCAGAGGAGGCAGCCGACAACTGAAGCCCCATAGTAACTCTATTGCCGCGTACACACGAAGGGACTATCCCGCGGGATTATCCGCTGGACCGAAGTCCAGCGGATAATCCCCTCGTGTGTGGGCGCCGGCGGACTTTTTTTGGCCAAAGTACGGCGGACTAAAGTTTCAAGTTTTGTTTTCAAATTATCCGCTGGACTTGGCAGTCCAGCGGATAATCCGGTCGTGTGTAGTATGGTCCGGCGTACCAAAAAGGACGCATGCTCAGTAGCTATTATGTCACGGACTCGCTCGGTCTGGTAAAACTAGCCTTCGTTTTGAAGCTCGCACAATCGTCACGCTGCTGAATTTTTTTTTTTTTTTTTTTTTCTGACAGCGGGATTTGTATGTTATCGTACTTGAAGAATGATTTTGCCTTGCTGCTTGTATATTCACGCAGAGTACTCCCGAACGTTTTTTCTTCAGCATTCTTTAGTGAAGTTATATATTTGTATATATATTGTATATATATATATATATATATATATATATATATCTATATATATATATATATATATATATATATAGATATAGATATAGATATAGATATCCAAATCACCAAATGAAAAATATATCTATATTTCTCAATAAGCCCAAAAAAATATATATCTATATCTACATATATATATATCTATATATATTAATATATATAGATATATAGATCTATACGTGTATAAAAAAAATATATATATATATATATATATATATATATATATATATATATATATATATATATGTACATATATCTCTATATAGATATTTTTTATTATTTGTTGGTTATCAAAAGGATTAGTTATTACACATGATACAATTGTGGAGTCAGCAGAGCTTGCCCTTAATTCAGATCTTAACCCTCACCTTTCCAGCGACTGCACTTGCAGTTCCATTGAAGTTGCACTTTACACTTGTATTGTCAAATGAATGTTTAGACATGTACCTGCCTACTCCTAAAGAAACTATGTTTTTGAATAACAAGCACGTATATCATTATTTGATGAAAATTAAATGACCATTTATTCTGGTTAAAACAAACAAGGCAAAACAAAATAGGAAGGCAACACTGGAGCCACTTGTAGATTTTGTGAAGACTTTTTGCCCCAACGGCAGACACCAAGTTTGTGAAGCCAAAAATTAAGCTTGGGCACATTTCATCCAATATAGGGAGCACAAGAAGATTGACCAGGAATCAGACAGACCAGGAACAGCAGCAGATGACATCTATGTCCCCAAGCTGTGGCACTACAACAGCCTGTGTCTTCTGTGAGACCAGACTGAAGCCAGGCAATCACTTCCGACTCTTCCCACCACGCTGCCCTGCACTCTTCCCTGCAGTCTTCCCTGCACGCTTCCTTGGAGGCTGACTTGTGGTAGGAGGAGGGAGGAGGAGGAGGAGGAGAAGAAGGAAGACGAGGAGGAGGAGGAGGAGGAGGAGAAGTTGGTGTCGGGCCTTCATGGGTCAGGCGGGTGGATTCTCGTAATTCACCCCTCAAACCCCCCCTAATTGCATCAGAAATGAGGCCCTCACACAGGGGCCGTTGGCCCCTCTCCATTTCCAGCAACCTGCTGGACAAGTAGCTGGCATAGGCCTCTTCTGGAAGGGGGGGGTTTGTCGAGAATCGCACTCGCCTTACGAATCAGTTGGAGTGATTCCTCCTCAACAATGGTCATCCTCCTGGGCCTTCTTGGGGGTAAGGGCAGGGGTGGAGGTAGACTTCTTCTTAATTGGGTCTGGCTGTCACTCTGGCTCGTGCTGGGCCCAGCCACCTCCTGGCTCTCGCTGGTCATGTCCTCCTCCTCCATACCACTTGTCCCGGCATCATCCTGGGTCAGCTCATCCTGTGTGCAAATAAAAACAAAAATCAAACACCTGTTTTGTGGTTTCTGGCCTCCTCAATCATCCAATTGTAAACTTAGGAACGAGCATCTAAATTTTCCAAAAGATCCAAAAGGCTATCATTTGGACCCCTGCATTTTCCAAGCAGATCACCAATGTTGTCTAACGCTTTTTTTGCCACTACTGGATGTATGTATACACTATATATGTATCGATATGTTGCACCAACACTTTTTAGAAGTGTGCTGAATTGTTGGGAGTTTTTTTCACAATTCTGAGTTCAGGGTGTTAATTGTTTCACATTTTAACGTTTACAGCATTAATATTCACACAATCACAATTTAGGCTACTAAATATATACCTGGCTCCAGCTGGGCGCATCAGCCTGCTCCAAGGTGGAGGGGTCTTCTCCTTCCGTGGAAGCCTCAGCTGGGGTGGAGGGAAGAGTGGAGGGAAGAGTGGAGGGAAGGGTGGAGGGAAGAGTGGACAGTGATTGCCTGGGTTCCATCTGGTCACCTATAAAAGTCAGTTGGTTGTAGTACCACAGCTTGGGTACATAAATCTTGTCTGCTGCTGCTCCTGATCTGACTGATTCCTCAATCTTCTTGCGCTCCCGCTTGTACATGTGCCTTAAACTTGCAATTCTGGCTTCCACAAACTTGGTGTTTGCGTTGGGGACTTGAGTCTTCACAAAAGCCACAAGTGGCCCCAGTGTTGCCTTCCGGACATCCCTATTGCCATATAAAGGGTTCTTGAGCTGCCACAGGTTGGTATTTTTTCTGTACAGGGCAATGAATTCGGACATGAACTGCTGGTCCTTGAATGGATTCAACTGGGGTGCTGACATGTTTGTTTCTGTTTTGTTAGTAATGGCAATACAAAAGACCAAAAACACAAATGTTACTTAAAAAGCACAACCAGTTTTTCTTACCAAACATTACACAACACACCCACACACAGGCAGCAACCCCTACACACAGGCAGCAACCCCTACACACAGGCAGCAACCCCTACACACAGGCAGCAACCCCTACACACAGGCAGCAACCCCTACACACAGGCAGCAACCCCTACACACAGGCAGCAACACACACATATCCTTAAAAAATGCAGGCCCAAAACCCAAAAAAAACACAGTAATGCATCCTAGAAAACACTTACCTTCGTACAGAGCGCTCGCTACTTCCGTTCGGGAACACGTGGGCCCTCAAACAGCCTTATATACACTGCGCACGCGTCGAAGTCCGCCTGCGTCCTCCGCGTCGCCCGCCCATGACGTTCCTCCTGACGAGTATTCCCCGCCCCGCTTCCCCTCGTTGCATTGTGGGTGAATAAATTCATGAATATGGCGGACACATTCTCAGCCAGTAGCGCGGAGGAAAGCCAAGAAGCCAACACATCTGCATCCAGCAGCAGATATAAGGCCACCAATATGGCCTTTGAAGAGATGGTGGAGATGGTGGACATCCTCCAAAGGGAAGATTACGACGGGGAAAATGGCCCGTACCCTCGACCCAACTTGCGCAAGGACAAGATTCTCACTACAATCGTCAGCACCCTGGAGCATAAATTCGGCGTACGAAGGGGCAAGGATCAACTGCGCAAGCGATGGTCCGACATCAAATCCAGGGAGCACGATCAGTACAGGAGAATTCGAAAAGCCATCAAAAAAAGTAAGTCAAGCACGTGCGCTACTATGGTTATACTTGATATGTCTAATCTTGCGCAGATGTAATTACCATTCGTACGTGAAACTTGCGCAGATGTTATTACCATTCGTACGTGAAACTTGCGCAGATGTAATTACCATTCGTACGTGAAACTTGCGCAGATGTTATTACCATTCGTACGTGAAACTTGCGCAGATGTTATTACCATTCGTACGTGAAACTTGCGCAGATGTAATTACCATTCGTACGTGAAACTTGCGCAGATGTAATTACCATTCGTACGTGAAACTTGCGCAGATGTAATTACCATTCGTACGTGAAACTTGCGCAGATGTTATTACCATTCGTACTTGAAACTTGCGCAGATGTTATTACCATTCGTACGTGAAACTTGCGCAGATGTTATTACCATTCGTACGTGAAACTTGCGCAGATGTAATTACCATTCGTACGTGAAACTTGCGCAGATGTAATTACCATTCGTACGTGAAACTTGCGCAGATGTTATTACCATTCGTACGTGAAACTTGCGCAGATGTAATTACCATTCGTACGTGAAACTTGCGCAGATGTTATTACCATTCGTACGTGAAACTTGCGCATATTTGATGAAAGTTCCGTTTGTCTTCATAACGTTTATTGAGTTTACCTGGCTTTGTGTTGTTGGAGTTGTAAGGTTGTTTATTATTGTCACTATCTATACAATTACTGCTGTAGTAAGGGTTTTAGGGGTAACTTACACAGGGACTCCAGAGGCTGTTTTGGGGGGGGGGGATAAATATGTTAAGCAGGGTCTCATGCTCACAATTCCCAAAAAAATGCTCATCATCTATAAATACTGTAGGTGGTGACTTTTCGAAGAAGTACACTCACCTGTCCCTTGGATGGTGCAGCTACAATCTCTGATCTTGCAATCATGAAATTAATGTTTGCGGCTTCACTTCCCGGGTCACTATTGGGCATGCGCCAGTTGCGCAATGCAATAGGACTGGTCCGCGCGAGCTCGGGGACCCCTGTGTGTCCCAGCAGACAGCACGGTGGGACGGGATGTGGCGTATACTTCTGTGGGAGTCTAGGGCCAGATGTGTGTGCAAATACCTGCCTTACACAGGTATCTGCAACCCATCCCCCCTAAAAGGTTCAAAATAAGACACCACAGGGGTGCAGGGATCCAATGAGCGGAAGTTCAAATGTAGGGTTGAAGGGCGGTTTAAGTATTGGAGTTTCATTAGATAGACATTTCAATTCTGTCTTCAAGTAGGATCTTCTAACAAACTGCTAATAATTGGACAAGACTTTTAAACAATGTTTACTAATCCTATTTTGGCACTCAAATATCAGTGTGATTCAAAGTGTACCTTTTTGTGTTCCATTACCATAGGGGGCAAAAGACTCAGACGTCAGTCCGAACCTACGAGGACCTCCCGGCCTCACCAGACTAATTGGGCAGTTAGCCCAAGCCCGCGCGTGGATGTGGCGGAACAGGTCGTTGAAGTGGATCAAATCTGCACCCCACCAAGTGAGTGTCTCAGAACACAGATTGAGCTAATTAATTAAGGTCTGCATGTTTTTGACACTTTTTTTTCTTGTGTTTTATCTACCCAACTTTTAGGTGATGCTGATCTGTTTGTGGAAGGACAAGCTGCGGAGCCATTTTCCACTGACAGTGCCCACAGGCTTATTGGCCAGATCATGGCCTGGAATCTGCAGCTGGAAAATATGCAGAAGGAGATGGCCACCATGCAGCAGGGAATGAAGGACATGATTGATGTTTTGGGGAGAATCTAAAGACCCCTTTTACATTTCAAAACATCAATCATGTCCTTCATTCCCCTTTTGATGCGCTGTTTTACAAATTTTAGAGGCCAAATTTTTAATATGCACACGGTATGTCAACATGTGCTATGTGCCATCAGGGGATCTCAATGGACGCATTTGGTGTTTGCAACCCCTAATGCTAGTAGGTGAGAGGGAAGGGGTTTCACACACAAAACACGTCCATTGATTCCCCATGATGGAACATAGCACATGTTGACATTACCCATTTTCCTGTTAAATTAGTGTGCATATTCAAAATTTGGCTTCTACTGTTCATGGGTTACCTGTTGAACTTTGTAAGTTCTGGACTTTTACATTGTGTAAATAATTTCAAATGCTAAGCCTAAATTTTTTAACATTTTTAAACATGTTTTTATGTTTGTTTTAAAAAATCAATCACAAAAAAAAAAAAAAATATGTTGTGAGAAAAACACCAAAAAAATGTAAAAAAGATAACATAAAAAAAAAAAAAAAAATGTTGTTCAAAAAAAAAAAAAAAAAAAAAAAAAAAAAATTAACCAAAAATACCAAAAAAATAAATAAAAAAAACAACCAAAAAAAAATAACAAAAAGTTTTGGATGTGCACTATAATAAAAAAAATAATGTTTGCACAAATTAAAAAATGTGTGGCTTCTTCTTTTTAAATACTACCAGTTTGACAAAAACATGTTGTGGTTCATTGACAAAGGGGCTTATTTACTAAACGCTAAACAAGTTTGCCACTATTAAGATGTGCACTAGGACAACATATAAAACAGGCAAAATTAAAAGCAAAACAATACGAAACTACCAATATTTCAAACAGAAATAACTGTATTTATTCTTTGTAAATCAAAAAGATGGTTTAAGGGTCTGCTGCCATTTCAATGGCCCCCCTACCATTAAAATACTGTAAATAAAGGTCCCGCACTTGCTGGGCTGATTGTGGTGCCGAACCAATACGGCGATTATCCAGCCCTGTCATGTTGCCTTCCACTCCGGCCTCAGGGCCAATTGGTAAGGAGTATGTTCCTGAATGTTTACGTAAATAATTGTGCATGACACAGCATGCAAGAATAATAGTATTCAGTTTGTACTCTGCCAGATGTAGGGATGTAAGGAGCAATCTGAAACGGTTGGCCATAATACCAAAGGCATTTTCCACCACCCTTCTTGCTCTGGCCAACCGATAATTAAAAATCCTCCTCTCAGGGGTGAGGGATCGTTGGGGAAATGGCCTCATCAGATGGTCACCCAGACCGAACGCCTCGTCGGCAATGAAGACGAAGGGGAGTCCCTCCACATTATCTTCATCTGGTGGCAGCTCCAGCCCACCAGTCTGGAGACGATGACCGAACTCCGTGTGGTTGAAGACTCCTCCGTCCGACATCCGGCCGTTTTTCCCCACATCCACATACAGAAAGTCATATTGTGCCGACACCACCGCCATCAACACGATACTATGGAACCCCTTATAATTCCAATAGTATGACCCCGAATGGGGTGGGGGCACAATTCGCACATGTTTGCCGTCAATCGCCCCTCCGCAGTTGGGAAAGTCCCAACGGGCAGCAAACTGGGAAGCCACAGTCTGCCATTCCTGTGGCGTGGAGGGACACTGTGAAGTCAAACAGAAAGATACAATTTAAATTAAAAACCAGGTAAAACAACAAACTAAATGCAACAAATTAACAAACAATTTGGAAGAACATATGTATTTATTTTGTAAGTCCTTGAAATAAAGCCAAAAGATTAAGGATAAAAGGGACAAATCTCTGATTGATGACCCCTCTGATGGACCAGAGAAGATAATAATGGGGATGTGGGTGGGGAGTAAATAATTGTAAGGTCACACAATACACATGCAATTAATTAAAGGTGTGTGTGTGGGGGGTGGGGGGATAATTACAAGCTGACCAAAACCACATGCTATTAATTATCAGGGGTGTGGGGGTGGGGGGGGGGGATAATTACAAGCTGACCAAAACCACATGCTATTAATTATCAGGGGGTGGGGGGGGGGATAATTACAAGCTGACCAAAACCACATGCTATTAATTATCAGGGGGTGGGGGTGGGGGGGGGGGGGGATAATTACAAGCTGACCAAAACCACATGCTATTAATTATCAGGGGGTGTGGGGGTGTGGGGGGGGGGGGGGATAATTACAAGCTGACCAAAACCACATGCTATTAATTATCAGGGGGGTGTGGGGGTGGGGATAATTACAAGCTGACCAAAACCACATGCTATTAATTATCAGGGGGTGTGGGGGGGGGGATAATTACAAGCTGACCAAAACCACATGCTATTAATTATCAGGGGGTGTGGGGGTGTGGGGGGGGATAATTACAAGCTGACCAAAACCACATGCTATTAATTATCAGGGGGGTGTGGGGGGTGGGGATAATTACAAGCTGACCAAAACCACATGCTATTAATTATCAGGGGGTGTGGGGGGGGGGATAATTACAAGCTGACCAAAACCACATGCTATTAATTATCAGGGGGTGTGGGGTGTGTGGGGGGGGGGATAATTACAAGCTGACCAAAACCACATGCTATTAATTATCAGGGGGTGTGGGGGTGGGGATAATTACAAGCTGACCAAAACCACATGCTATTAATTATCAGGGGGTGTGGGGGGGGGGATAATTACAAGCTGACCAAAACCACATGCTATTAATTATCAGGGGGTGGGGGTGTGGGGGGGGGATAATTACAAGCTGACCAAAACCACATGCTATTAATTATCAGGGGGTGTGGGGGTGGGATAATTACAAGCTGACCAAAACCACATGCTATTAATTATCAGGGGGTGTGGGGGTGGGGATAATTACAAGCTGACCAAAACCACATGCTATTAATTATCAGGGGGTGTGGGGGTGGGGATAATTACAAGCTGACCAAAACCACATGCTATTAATTATCAGGGGGTGTGGGGGGGGGATAATTACAAGCTGACCAAAACCACATGCTATTAATTATCAGGGGGTGTGGGGGTGGGGATAATTACAAGCTGACCAAAACCACATGCTATTAATTATCAGGGGGTGTGGGGGGTGGGGATAATTACAAGCTGACCAAAACCACATGCTATTAATTATCAGGGGGTGTGGGGGTGTGGGGGGGGGGGATAATTACAAGCTGACCAAAACCACATGCTATTAATTATCAGGGGGTGTGGGGGTGGGGATAATTACAAGCTGACCAAAACCACATGCTATTAATTATCAGGGGGTGTGGGGGTGTGGGGGGGGGGATAATTACAAGCTGACCAAAACCACATGCTATTAATTATCAGGGGGTGTGTGGGGTGTGGGGGGGGGATAATTACAAGCTGACCAAAACCACATGCTATTAATTATCAGGGGGTGTGGGGGTGTGGGGGGGGGGATAATTACAAGCTGACCAAAACCACATGCTATTAATTATCAGGGGGTGTGGGGGGGGGGGATAATTACAAGCTGACCAAAACCACATGCTATTAATTATCAGGGGGTGTGGGGGGGGGGTTAATTACAAGCTGACCAAAACCACATGCAATCAATTTAAAAATGAGGGTCAAGGGGGGTGAAAGGGGTGAAAGGGGGGGTAAGTAAAGCTGTACAATGGAGCTGGTAATATACATTTTTAACCAAAGAAAGTGACTAGGCTAGGGGTGTTTAGGGGGCCAAGCTTCCATGCTGGGGAGGTTGGTGCAAGCAAATATGCATGTGACCCACTAAATAATACATTCTTAAAGCTATTTCGATAAGTCAACCATAAAATACTAGACAAAAAACCAAAAAAAAAAAAAAAAAGGAATAGGGGACATTCATAGAATAGTCCTATCATGGTAATTAGCTAATGATGACATTGATGCAGTACATTAGCAAACATACAAGACATAGGTAATTTTAAAATAGAAGACTTACCTTAATGTATTCCTCCTGCAGGACGTGGATAATGGCAGAACAGGTCTCTGGAATAATGAGCCCCAGAGCCTGGGGGGAGATGCCTGTCGTGAACTTGAGGTCCTGCAAGCTTCTCCCCGTCGCCAAGTAACGCAACGTGGCGACTAGCCTCTGCTCCGCACTGATGGCTTGCCGCATGCAGGTATTCTGCCTGGTAATATAAGGGGACAGCGAAGCCAACAGACGGTGAAAAATGGGGTCCGTCATCCGGAGATAATTCCTGAAATCATCAGGATTATTCTCACGGATCTCACGGAGCAAAGGCATATGCGAGAATTGGTCACGCTGGCGCAACCAATTCTTGGTCCATGAACTCCTCCTCACCCTGTTCATGGACTGGGCTCGTGCCAAGGTGTTAACCGCAACACCGAGCCCCTGCACAGCACGAACTCGTTCCCGAGTACGTCCACACTCCATGGCTTCAAAACGGTCGGCTGATCAAACAAACAACTTAACAGAACGCACTGAAGAACAGCAAGGCCTATGAAGAACGACCTGAAAAACAGGAACGAGCGGACCAGAACGGCCTGAGAACAGGTAGGAACTGATCCACACGCACTGAAAGCCAGATACAAACCTCACAAGCACAAACTGAACGGCAGAAGCGAACGAATTAAGCAGAAGTCTGAGAAGCGCGAATCGTCTCTAACCAAACGTCAACTAACACGCGATACACACGAGATTAGCTGACGGGGCCCAAAGGGTGTCGTTTGGGATCTCGAGCTTCCTTTTTCTAGTCCCGTCGTACGTGCTGTACGTCATCGCGTGAACCGCCGGACTTTTTGCATGATCGTGTGTGGTCAAGTCCGTTCGCTTTTTAGTCCAGCGTACCTAGCGGGAAAGTCCAGCGGATTGTCCGCTGGACTTAGGTCCGCCGGGAAAAGTCCGTACGTGTGTACGAGGCATAAGGGTGACGTCACTTCCCAGGCATTTCCCAGCCTTTGTCAGCTGTTTCCCCTTGACGCTGGAGACCAGACTGGAGCAACTTCAAAAACGGGTATGTATAGTGATTTCTTCTTTACAGGGTTAGTTAGGTTAGTCTTAGATCATGGATGTTTGTAGATTTACAGATTTTAGTGTTAGGGTGGACTTTCCCTCTAAGTTTGAGTTTTGTAAAAGATGTTCTGGAAGCAACCTCTAGGTGGCGCATTACACAGTAATGAGGGGGAAGTGACGTTCTGGCCAACAGTGGAAATAAAGTAGAGAAAGAGACAAAACATAGCAGAATAAAACTGCTCTAATTTTCTCATCATTCTACAGGTATGCAAAACTGTTTTAATTACATAAATGTAAGTAAAATTTATATTTGAAAGACTCATAATTAGGGATGAGCTGAACACCCCCGGGTTCGGTTCACACCAGAACCTGCGAACGGACCGAAAGTTTGCACGAACGTTAGAACCCTATTAATTACAATCGATGCGAACGTTCGAAATCTAAAGTGCTAATTATAACGGCCAATATGCATGTTATTGTCATAAAAAAGGTTTGGGGGCCCGGGTCCTGCCCCAGGGGACATGTATCAATGCAAAAAGAAGTTTTAAAAATGGACGTTTTTTCGGGAGCAGTCATTTTAATGATGCATAAAGTGAAAAAAAAAAGAGTGAAATATTCCTTTAAATATGGTACCTGGGGGGTGTCTAAATTATGCCTGTGAAGTGGCATGTGTTTCCCGTGTTTAGAACAGTCCCTGCACAAAATGACATTTGTAAAGGAAAAAAAGAAGCCATTTAACACTGCTTGCGGCTTTAATGTCATGTCGCAGATTAGATGACAACAGGACAGAAGGGCAGATACAGGTGCAGGTTGTATACTGTGCTGTGCTAGACTCACACAGCACACACACACACACACACACTAACTCCTGCAGATGGCTGTATTGGTAGAGAACAGCACTTTCCCCACACGCAAATGCCTGAGAAGAACACACTATCCCTGCCTATTTTTTCCTCTATCCCTACACTTTTCCCGCACAGAAATGATTCACATATAGTGTACAGTACACTGTCCCTTCCTAGCAATACTCTTTCCCTCAACGTCGGAACACACTACACGAGGCCGCCGGCGCGGCGGCCTTATATAGTGTGGGGCGTGTACTAAACCCCCTGAGCTATAATTGGCCACAGGCATCCTGCCTGTGGCCAATTATTGCTCTCCTCGCCGCTGGCTCTATGATTGGCCAAGCATGCGGGGTCACAGTGCATGCTTGGCCAATCATCAGCCAGCAATGCACTGCGACTGGCGCAGTGCATTGTGGACCGTTCGCATCACACGAATTTGATGCGAACGGCCCTCAGAGTTCTGAACTCGACGAGCAGACGGCCGATGTTCGATTCGAACATGGGTTTGAATCGAACACCGGGCCCATCCCTACTCATAATGGTTCAGCAATGATGGATGTTATTTTAAACAAGTTATGTGAGGTGACCAACCCAAGACATGGGGACGCAGGAGGAATAGACAATCTATGTAGGAGTCAATTCCTCCTGCGTCCCCATGTCTTGGGTTGGGCACCTCACATACACCATTGAAACCTGGATAGGTATATATAAGCACACAATTTTGTACTATTGATGTGAATGTTATTTAGATTTTTTTGAGTTTGAATCATTCTTTAGGAGAAAAATATGTAACTCCTTTTTTTTTTTGTATGTTCATGTACAAATCTTTTTCTAAACTCATATATATGCATGCACATCATAATCTATATTGTTTCTCAGTACCAATAGGATTCCCTGAGGAAGCTAAAAGTGAAACGCGTAGTGATGCCCTGCTACTCTGATATCCTGTGGGGCTTTGATATGAAAGATCATCTTTGACACAAGTCTCTAGCTCATTACATTTGTGGGCATACCTACAGGTTTCTTTGTGCACACACATTGGTTCAACCCATATGGGATAATATCATGTATACTATGTGTTTACATTACCACTTATACCTCTGCTCTCCTCCTGTTATATTTACATGTAACTGGAAATAAAGTAAAAAAGAGCCAGAGCATGGCAGAATTAAACTGCTCTCATTTTCTCATCATTCTACAGTTATGATCTCTCATTCCTTCACGTTTGAGACCGGTAATGCCAGCTTGTTGGGGTGGGAACATAGGTTAATGAGAAGGGTTTGTAATGTCAGTTTAACCACGTCCCGCCCTGACACGCCGCATCTCTGATCGTGATAAGCAGCCTATGTCAGAGGCTTCTTACCATGTAATCAGCTGTGACCAATCACAGCTGATCATCGCATGAATCAGATGTGCCAATCTGCTGCTAATCAGTGCTCAGCAGCGCCCCAATAATAAAGTCTGCCAGTGCCCACCACAGTGCCAATCAGTGCCCACCACCGTGCCAATCAGAGCACAACACAGTGCCAATCAGAACACAACACAGTGCCAATAAGTGCCCATTACAGTGCCAATCCCAGCAGTAACCCCTGTCAATACCTCATCATCGGTGCTGCCCATCAGTGCCACCTGTCAGTGCCAATCAGTACCACCTATCAGTGCCAATCAGTGCCACCTGTCAGTGCCCATTACAGCCGCCTGTCAGTGCCCATCAGTGCCGCCTATCAGTGCTGCATATCAGTGACGCCTATCGGTGCCCATCAGTGCCGCCTATCAGTGCCCAAAGAATTCTACATATCAGTGCCTCCTCATCAGTGCCCATCAGTGCCATGTTATCAGTGCTAACTCATCAGTGCCCATCAGTGCCACCTCATCAGTGCCCATCAGTGAAGGGGATAACAAAATTTTATGACAGAAACTAAGAAAAACTTTTTTTTTTTAGTTTGTTTAGCAAAAAATTAAAACCCCAGAGGTGATCAAATACCACCAAAAGAAAGCTCTATTTGTAGGAAGAAAATTATAAAAATGTAGTTTGGGTACAGTGTTGCATGAGTGCGCAATTGTCATTCTAAATGTGACTGAAAGCTGAAAATTGTCCTGGGCAGGAAGGGAGGGAAGTGCCCGGTATTGAAGTGGTTAATGTGCTAGTAGGCAAGCAGCATGCAACTCTCTTCCCATGTCTTGGTATACGTTACCACCTTACAGAAGTCAAGGTGACTCTTTCTAAGCCAATTTGACCCTTTTATTGTAAGAGAATTCCAGTGCTGAGATGTCTCCCCCCCCCCCCCCCCCCCCCCCAGAATTCCCATTATCCTCCGAATTCAATGGCCAATACCTTGTTGCAAATCAACCATAGTATAGAATAAACAGGAGACAGACACCTTTGTCACAACCTCGTGGGAGGAGATGACTACACGACCTAGTGCAGAGAAATCTCACTATCTGGAGTTGACAAAAGATAGACGAATCTGGCGTGTGATTAAACCCAAGAGGTACCCACCCAAAACTGAAACAATATATGGGTGGAGTTGGCCTTTTACATGTAACATCGTTCTACCGCACATCACACAAATCTTAAATCATATAACACCAAGTGACATAAAAGACTATTTTTGACCTTTGCCAAAAAAAAATAAAAAAAATCAAAGTTAATTCCTAACATTTTGCTGCTCCACAAAACCGCTGACCCAGACAGCTACCTCATTACAGGCCTGTCCTTGTTCAGAACAAACGCAAAATACACAAACCGCACTAATATGAGTTCTTGCTTAGAATGGATCAAAGCAGAGCCAACAATGCCGACCTCATTTCACTTTTGATTGTGGAGAGGAGAGGCCGTTCTTTGCCCGTACTGCCCCTCAACAATTGAATTGTAATTCTTGCTGGGCTGTATTATGTCTCTATTGATCTTTTGTACTTTCCCTGGTGGAATAGAGCTGTGGTTTCCCTCTTCTACTGACATGGCTCATGCTGCTGGAATCTTTCATAGCTCTGTTCCCCAGATGCCACTCTACAGTATCGTTCCTAATGAGTTCCATCCTGTGGGGCTGACCCTCTCTGAGCTGCCTTCTATCCTCTCGTCCTCCATATCCCTCTCGCTATCACAAGGCACGTTTCCAGGCTATTGTTGCCTCATCAGCAGCACACCTGGTCCTCCGATTAGCCCACATCTGCTCATTACAACTCTTTCCTTTAAAGGGAATTGCACATTCTCTTGTTGTATTAGTTATCATCAATCATGCTCTTCATACATACCATTCTTTTTTATTTCTAAATAATCCCATTCGCCTTGTTATCTGCTTAGTCACAGCCAAGAGTGAAATCAATGAGGCATGCATCATTTTTCAGGAAAACGTCCCACATTTTAAAATGTGTGTTTGCAAGAGTCAGTTTGAATTACCTTTGTAGAAGAAAGGGCTAGTGATATAACCACTACTATGAAAAGGAGATAACACTAGCAGGGGAATTCAATGTAGCCCTAATGACACATTTCTGGCAGTGATTCCCTTAAAGTGTTACTAAACCCACAACAGTAAAATCAGTCTGTGTATGCAGTAAAGCATGCTTGTTAAGCCTCGTACACACGATCATACTTCAAACAAACTTTTCCATGGATTTCTGTCCAAAGGGTGTTGGCCGTGAACTTGTATTGCATACACACGGCAGGACTTTTTCAGCCAACTTTCACCAAATCACGTGTTTTTTCTGCTCTTTACCGCCACCCTTTGGTCAACTTCTGTATTATTGTCTTTTGCATTTATGGTTAGTCCCCATGACTAAGCTCTGGGGGCGAAGCGAAATGCGTTGGGGGCATGGCCTGGCGGTAGCCCAGACAGAGTTTGTCTCTTTTAACTTAACCACATGCCGACCGCGCTATAGTCGAAAGACGTCTACAGCGCGGTCAGGTTTCCCTGAGTGGACGTCCTACGGACGTCCTCCCAGAAATTTGCTCCCGCGCGCCCCCGGGAACATCCGTGACCGCCGGGTCCCGAGGACCCGGCGCATCACGGATCACGGTAAACAGCCGCTGATAGCGGCCGTTTTACCACGTGATCGCTCCGTCAAATGACGGAGCGATCACATGTACACAAACCGGCATCACGTCATGACGCCGGTTCCTCCCTCCCCTCTCTGTACCGATTGGTACAGAGAAGGGAGAAGCGGAGAGGGGGAGAGACGGGACCAGCGCTGTGGGCTGGATGTGTAGTGCCCACAGCGCTGGTCAATACACTGCCACCACTGTACAATACACTGCCACCACTGTGCAATACACTGCCACCACTGTGCAATACACTGCCACCACTGTGCAATGCTCTGCCACCACTGTGCAATGCTCTGCCACCACTGTGCAATGCTCTGCCACCACTGCAATACTCTGCAACCACTATGCAATACTCTACCAATACTGTGCAACACTATAATACTCTGCCAATACTCGCCAATACTCTGCCAATACTCTGCCAATACTCGCCAATACTCTGCCAATACTCTCCAATACTCGCCAATACTCTGCCAATACTCGCCAATACTCTGCCAATACTCGCCAATACTCGCCAATACTCTGCAATAATTTTTAATAGAAACAAAGAATTTTTTTTTTACAGAATTTTCAGTATTTTTTTATTTATAGCGCAAAAAATAAAAAACCCAGCGGTGATTAAATACCACCAAAAGAAAGCTCTATTTGTGTGAAAAAAAGGACACAAAATTCATTTGGGGTACAGTGTTGCATGACGGAGTAATTGTCATTCAAAGTGTGAGAGCACCGAAAGCTGAAAATTGGTCTGGTTAGGAAGGGGGTTTAACTGCCCAGTGGTCAAGTGGTTAATACTACTTGCATGGATGTGCGGCACTGGTGATGCCTTCCCTCTTCTGTTCAGCAGCCACAGGAGCTGGGACCACTCCCTCGCCGACACTCCTGCAGAAGCGGACATATATACCATCCACATCACTCCCCAAATCACCACACGAGCCTGAGTGGCACACTAATCTATTGTGGGTTGCAGGGACACTGTGGTGGGCAGACTTCAGAGGCACTGTGATGGAGGAGGCTGTAATTGCTAGGGGCACTGTAATATACAGGGAACTGCACTGTAAAGGGACACTGTAATCATTACAGTGCCCCTTTACAGTGCAGTCCCCTTTATATCACAGTGCCCCTTTACAGTGCAGTCCCTATTACGTCACAGCCCCCCCCCCCCTTTACATTACAGTGCCCCCTCCCTTTACAGTGCAGTCCCCTTTATATCACAGCCCCCTTTACATTACAGTGCCCCCCTTACAGGGCAGTCCCTGGTACAATAATGTAAAGTGTACTGTACTATAAATGGGTATTGTGATGTAAAGAAGACTGCACTGTAAAGGGGGGCTGAGATGTGAAGGGGAACTGAGAACACTGATATAAAGGGGGCTGTGATGTGAAGGGGAACTGAGAACACTGATATAAAGGGGGCTGTGCTGTGAAGGGGAACTGAGAACACTGATATAAAGGGGGCCGTGCTGTGAAGGGGAACTGAGAACACTGATATAAAGGGGGCTGTGCTGTGAAGGGGAACTGAGAACACTGATATAAAGGGGGCTGTAATGTGAAGTGGAACTGAGAACACTGATATAAAGGGGGCTGTGATGTGAAGGAGAACTGAGAACACTGATATAAAGGGGGCTGTGATGTGAAGGGGAACGGAGAACACTGATATAAAGGGGGCTGAGATGTGAAGGGGAACTGAGAACACTGATATAAAGGGGGCTGAGATGTGAAGGGGAACTGAGAACACTGATATAAAGGGGGCTGAGATGTGAAGGGGAACTGAGAACACTGATATAAAGGGGGCTGTGATGTGAAGGAGAACTAAGAACACTGATATAAAGGGGGCTGTGCTGTGAAGGGGAACTGAGAACACTGATATAAAGGGGGCTGTGCTGTGAAGGGGAACTGAGAACACTGATATAAAGGGGGCTGTAATGTGAAGTGGAACTGAGAACACTGATATAAAGGGGGCTGTGATGTGAAGGAGAACTGAGAACACTGATATAAAGGGGGCTGTGCTGTGAAGGAGAACTGAGAACACTGATATAAAGGGGCTGTGATGTGAAGGGGAACGGAGAACACTGATATAAAGGGGGCTGAGATGTGAAGGGGAACTGAGAACACTGATATAAAGGGGGCTGAGATGTGAAGGGGAACTGAGAACACTGATATAAAGGGGGCTGAGATGTGAAGGGGAACTGAGAACACTGATATAAAGGGGGCTGTGATGTGAAGGAGAACTAAGAACACTGATATAAAGGGGGCTGTGATGTGAAGGGGAACTGAGAACACTGATATAAAGGGGGCTGTGATGTGAAGGGGAACTGAGAACACTGATATAAAGGGGGACTGTGATGTAAAGGGGGGCTGAGGACACTGTGAATAGACCACCGCGCCCCCCTCCCCGTGAAAAGGACCTGCTGTGATATCGGTCCCTGGTGCCAAAAACGCTGAGGACCGCTGCTGTAAATGTATAATCCCTAACATTTAGGAGAGGCGATTTGTTGCTTTAACCCCTGCAGTGTCAGTCTTATAACAGTATTGGTCAAAGGCCATAGCGGATGTACGGCTATTATGCACAATGGATCTCACAATTAGGAGAAGCTGCTGACAGACTGCTATAGAGATGAACATGACTCTAAAAATCAGTGATTCATAATACATCCAATCCATTCTATCTGTCCTTGTAATGACTTTAGGACTATCTTCAGACTATTGGGTCTGACGGATGCTTCACTTGCTGTCAGTGAAATTCTGTAATCAGGTAAGATTTGATCTGCTTTGCCCATCACCCAGGGGCAGTCAATAAGAGTTATGTATTGGGGGATATCCTGTGGTGTCTCCTGCTGTCACTGTCCATATGACTAATCCTAGCCATAAGATCTGACAGCTCAGGAGGCTGCGTTATTTATAGATTGTCCACACAGACTGCTTCTTGACAGCCAAGTCTACTGCCAACCGCAGCTAGTCTGCTGAAGGATCCATGTAACATAACAGGGCTGTGCACCAGGGACTAGTTACTAGAATACAATGAGTAACCTACAAGCTTGTCCTCACAGCAGATGACTCATGACAGTACAGAAGTCCCTCTGTATCACAGGATCGAGCACAGACTCATAAAATACGCTCAAACAGCTTCTCTCCGTGCTGTTTGGTGACAATAGCATAACAAAAGATAAAATAAACTTCAGCAATAAGCCTTTTCTTTTCCTATGATAACTTTTAACTCAGCGATATTTATTAACGTTATTCTTTTAACCTCTTTTCCACCGTGTAACACTTTCCAGGCACTAACGCCAACTTTAAGAGCCACCAGAAGGCAGCGTTAAAGCGGTATTAAACGCAAAAGTGAACATTTATTATACTGCAACGACAAGCTGTCATGCAGATGTAGTAGTTAGAGGGTTGAGACAAATCGTTTACCACTGATGGGTGCTTACAATGATCAGCTTTTATTTATTTATGTATTTATCCCATAGAAACTGTTTGCTGTAACTGTTTAAGGCTTCATGTACGTTGGCAGCTCTTGACCGCGGCCGCGGGGAAAACACAATACTTGGCAAAATCATGAATCACGTTTTTTGCCGTGATTTTACCACGATTTTGTCACATTTTGCATTTGCCGTGGCCAAAACCTTTCCGATCCTGAATACGATTCTTCCACATTCAGGAGAGGGAGGTTTAACCTCATCTAAACTTGGCAGCTCCTAAACTATGTGTACATGGACACATAGGGGTTGATTTACTAAAACTGGAGAGTGCAATACCTGGTGCAGCTCATCATAGAAACCAATCAGCTTCCAGGTTTTATTGTCAAAGCTTAATTGAACAAGCTGAAGTTAAAAGCTGATTGGCTACCATGCAGAGCTGCACCAGATTTTGCACTCTCCAGGTTTAGTAAATCAACCCCACAGGCTTTTATGGAGTTATATAGAAAAAACAATATAGCGCATATAATTGTGACACAAGTCATATTGTAATTGAATGTTATTAACCACTTTCAGACCGGACCAATTTGCAGCCAAAGGACCAGGCCCCTTTTTGCGATTCGGCACTGCGTCGCTTTAACTGACAATTGCGCGGTCGTGCGACGTGGCTCCCAAACAAAATTGATGTCCTTTTTTTTCCCACAAATAGAGCTTTCTTTTGGTGGTATTTGATCGCCCCTGCGGTTTTTATTTTTTGCGCTATAAACAAAAATAGAGCGACAATTTTGAAAAAAAATGCATTATTTTTTGCTATAATAAATATCCCCAAAAAATATATAAAAAAACATTTTTTTTCCTCAGTTTAGGCCGATACGTATTCTTCTACATATTTTTGGTAAAAAAAATCGCAATAAGCGATTATTGATCGGTTTGCGCAGAAGTTATAGCGTTTACAAGATAGGGGATAGTTTTATAGCATTTTTATTAATATTTTTTTTTTTATTATTATTAATGGCGGAGATCTGCGTTTTTTTTTTGTGACTGCGACATTATGGCGGACACATCGGACATTTTTGACACATTTTTGGGACCATTGTCATTTTTACAGCAATTAATGCATTTAAATGATTTCTGTATAAATGACACTGGCAGTGAAGGGGTTAACCACAAGGGGGCAGTGTAATGGTTAAGTATGCCTAGGGGTGTGTTTTTTACTGTGGGGGGGCGTGGCTGTCAGCTAGTGAATGCTGATCTCTGCTCCAATCACAGGGAGCAGAGATCGGCGTCACTAGTTGCTAGGCAGAACGGGGAGATGCTGTTTATCTCGGCATCTCCCCGTTCAGCCGCCCCGTGAGACGATCGCGGGGGTCCCCGCGGCGATCGAGTCCGCGGGGACCGCGATCGGACTAACGGGGGACCCGACCGGCGCGGGAGCGCGCCGCTCCCGGCGCGCTCCCGATGGCACGGACAGGCTAAAGGAGGGACGTATATATACGCCCTCCTGCCTGTACGTGCCATTCTGTCGACGTATATCTGCGTGCGCCGGTCGGCAAGTGGTTAAAAATGACCTTTGCTTTTCAATCTGCAGCCAATGTAATTTTCTGAGAATGCAATATGGCTACCTGGAGTTTTTCTGTACACAGAGTGTGTACTGACCACTCCCCAGAAACATAATTTCCTGCCTGTGTGATTGGCTCACCAATTTTGCTAGAAGTCTGCCTAATGACGCGTACACACGAACAGACTTCCCCGCGGGATTGTCCGCTGGACTCGAGTCCGCCGGACAATCCCCCCGTGTGTGGGCGCCGGCGGACTTTTTGGCGCCAAAAGTCCGGCGGACTAGGTTTTAAGTTTTGTTTTAAAATTATCCGCTGAACTTGGCAGTCCGGCGGACAATCCCGCCGTTAGTATGCTAGTCCGCCGGACTTTTGGAAATGAACGGACTTGCCGATCATCGGAAAGTCCGTTCATTTAGCACGTGACTTCAGGTAGACGGGGCTAGCGAAGGCAGTGAATGCCGCCGCGCTAGCCCCGTCACCTGGCATGGATTTAAAGGGAATCCCCACGCCGAAAAAACGGCGTGGGGGTCCCCCCCCAAATCCATCTCAGACCCTTATCTGAGCACGCAGCCCGGCCGGCCAGGAAAGGGGTGGGGACGAGTGCTCCCCCCCCCTCCTGAGCCGTACCAGGCCACGTGCCCTCAACATGGGGGGTGCCCTGGGGAAAGGGGGGCCGTGCGGCCCCACCCACCCCAAAGCACCTTGTCCCCATGTTGATGAGGACAAGGGCCTCTTCCCGACAACCCTGGCCGTTGGTTGTCGGGGTCTGCGGGTGGGGGGCTTATCGGAATCCGGGAGCCCCCTTTAATAAGGGGGCCCCCAGATCCCGGCCCCCCACCCTATGTGAATGAGTATGGGGTGCGATGTACCCCTACCCATTCACCTAAGGTGTAAAAGTGTAAATAAAAAAAACACACAATTTTTTAAAAATATTTTATTGCACTGCTCCGGGGGTCTTCTTCCGTCTTGGGGGGTCTTCTCGCCGGACTCCTCCGCTCATTTACCTAGCTCTTTTACCGAGCAGAGGAGCCCAGCTACCTCCTTCGTCGTCGTCATCTGGGGGTCTTGATCCGCCTTCGGGGGTCTTCCGGGGTCTCTTCTGTTCTTGCCGCTGTCGTCGTTTTCTGCGCCACCGCCGCCGCCTTCTTCTTCTTCTTCTTCTCTTCTTCTTCTTCTTCTTTCGATGTTGACTCGTCGCTCTCTCTGGCCGGAATGCCAGAGCCGCGCTGTGCTGGGACTTATATATGGGCAAGGGGACAGGGTCACATGCTCATGTCACATGGTGACCCCGCCCCCTTGTGATGTCACAGTCCCAGCATCCTCCGGGACTGGGGGGGGGGGCGCTCGCTCGTCCCCACCCCTTTCCTGGCCTGCCGGGCTGCGTGCTCGGATAAGGGTCTGAGATGGATTTGGGGGGGACCCCCACGCCGTTTATTTTTTTTTTTGGCGTGGGGATTCCCTTTAAATCCATGCCAGGTGACGGGGCTAGCGAGGTGGCATTCACTGCCTTCGCTAGCCCCGTCTACCTGCAGTTACGTTCTAAATGAACGGACTGCTCCGTGTGTGGGCAAGTCCGTTCATTTTCAAAAGTCCCGCTGACTTTTTCCCGCGGATTGTCCGCCGGAGAAGTCCGGGCGTGTGTGGGCAAGTAACACGCTCGGAAAGTCCGGCGAAGCCCTGCTGGAAAGTCCGGCGGTTTGTCCGCTGGACTAGGTCCGGCGGACTAAGTCCGAACGTGTGTACGAGGCATAAGATAGAAAGTTAGATTTCAGGCATCCCCTGCATCAAAAATTTCATTTTTGGAGAGATACTTTCAATAGGAACCCGTCTAAAGGGATGCAGACCCTGCAGGTTTCCTCATTAGTGCCCTGCTGCAGCTGAGAGATAATTATGAAACCACTCCCATTAGACCCACTTGGCACAGAGGAACACACATGGATTTCTTCAGAATAACAAAAGGTAGGAATCTGTAACAAAGGTTGTTATAATCCTAGCAATGTACATAGATCACCCAGGAGAATTTTTTTTTCTCAACAAAAGTGGAGTTACGCTTTAAGCAGCTCTAATTAACTACTTAAAGTGATACTAAAGTCTCTTTTTTTTTTTTTTTAAATAACAAACATGTTATACTTACCTGCCCTGTGCAGTGGATTTGCACAGAGAAGCCTGGATCCTCCTCTTCTGGGGTCCTCTTTGCTGCTCCTGGCCCCTCCCTCCTGTCGAGTGCCCCCACAGCAAGCAGCTTACTATGGGGGCACCCGAGCCGAGCTGCAGCTCCGTGTGTCCATTCAGACATGGATCTGCGGTTCGGCCCCACCCCATTTCTCTCCTGATTAGCTAACTGACTGTGACAGCAGCGGGAGCTAATGGCGCCACTGCTGTGTCTCAGCTAATCAGGAGAGAGAGTCCCAGACGGCCGAGAGATGTGGCTTAAGTAAGTATTAGGGGCTGAGGGGGGCTGCTGCACACAGAAGGCTTTTATCTTAAAGGGGGATTCCACCCTAAAGTGGAACTCCCGCTTTTCGGAACCCTCCCCCCCTCCGGTGTCACATTTGGCACCTTTCAGGGGGGAGGGGGGTGCAGATACCTGTCTAAGACAGGTATCTGCACCCACTTCCGGGCATAAACTCCCACGGGAGTTTACGTCACCTCCTGTCCCGGCGCGCTGTCTGCCGGGACACACACGTGACCCGGCAGACGGCGCTGAAGATTCTCATTGCGCCGCGCGACTCGCGCATGCGCAGTAGGGAATCGGGAAGTGAAGCCACTTCCTGATTCCCTCACCGAGAATGGCGCCGGCTACAGCAGGGAGCCGAGCGATCGATCGGCCTCTGCTGCCGACACCGCTGGACCCTGGAACAGGTAAGTGTCCATTTTTTAAAAGTCAGCAGCTGCAGTATTTGTAGCTGCTGGCTTTTTAATTTTTTTTTTTTTCAGTACAATCCCGCTTTAATGCATGGAATGCATTAAGATAAAAAGACCTTTTGCCTTTACAACCCCTTTAAGGACCGCCCACCCACAACATACTGTGGACGAGCAGCCCTTACAGGCAAAGCTACATACTCAGGGGCGTAGCTACAGGGGTCTCAGGGGTCACAATTGCGACCTGGCCCCATGCTGCTGGGGGCCCATGCAGCCCTCCTGTGTACCTGGATAGGAGGAGCGGCTCAGCTGCATATGGATGAATCGATCTCTCCATATACCTCCTGCTGCCGCTGAATGCCTGTGGGAGGGAGAGGAGGAGGAGCAGGCATTCAGCAAATAAAAAGGATTTCTTTAAGGTCTGATCCTATCAAGGAAAAATAAATAAATATAGAAATTCAAATAAAATAAAAATTATCCTATATAACCCCCCACTCTCTGAAATACTTACAATTGTGGCTATACAATGAGGGTATGGCACTGAAGATCGGAGACCCCCTCACGGCTATCTCTAGTTCTTGGCAATTTGTCCTCCCTGGATATTGTTATTGTCGGGTTTCAGGCTGCCCACACCACCTCAGCTCTGGGTAGTGATGCCCTTAGGGGGTCTCCAATCTTCAGTGCCATACCCTCATTGTATACCCACAATTGTAAGTAAGTTTCAGAGAGTGGGGGGTTTTATAGGTTCATTTTTTTTTTTTTTTTTTTAATTCCTATATTTATTTATTTTTACTTGATCGGCTCAGACCTTGGAGAAATCCTTTTTATCATACTACATTTCAGATTCCATCCACGTGCATGCTCCTGAAGAGCACATCAATCTACGAAACACGTAGAGCTGCTATATGCCGTGTTTCAATTCATCATGTGTATTTGATTTGTATGTATATATATATATATCTGGATACATCATCCATTTCCTCAACGTCGTTTGTACCCATTGCTGTACGCAAGGAAAAAACCCAACAGGGGGGAGCGATTCGCAAAAGGAAGAAAGATAGTGTAACCAGTTCACAAAGCCAACCAAGATCTGAGGACAAAATTAACAGTAAGGATAAGAAAATACGCTCTCATCAGAGCAAGAACAGTACTACCCTGAATACGACTCTATCAAACAGTACATTGAACCATTCTCTTGTATCACTAACCACCCCCACCAGGAACATTGATTCTATCTCCCTGGTGGCGGGTCTCCCCACACAGGGCCTTGAACAAGGCCCCCTCAATTCAGGCCCACACATTGAAGCCAAAACGGCCCCAATTTTCTCTAGTAATCATGGCGATCGCAAACGTAGTTTGCCTCTGGTCACACCTTTGAAAAAAACAAATCAGCCTTTAAAATAGCGTGTCCCGGCCCCCCTATTTCGGAGAGTCGGGACAGTTTTGATATTATAAATTTATCCTCATATCCACTTTCGGACAATGAGGCTAAAGTACTGCAATTAGGTCTCACATTCTGTCCGGATGAAGATGCGGACAGATTTGAATTAGTCAAAGATCTTCATTTGTTTGCACGTCGGTTGATGTATAAGGTCATTTATGACAAAACACCCTCTGATGCCCCATTGAATGAACAAAATAACTCCAACATGGAAGGGGTCACTTTTGAGGACCTACGAGCCCTACAGGACCTGATGGACCTGTGGGACGAGAGCAATCCAGAGGAGGAGGGTTGGTCATTCACCAACTGCACACCCCCCCTCACTCAGACGGGAGTTACTTTTCCTCCCCTTTGCTCTCGCCTCCCAGGCCCCTCGGGGTCCAGTGGGCCCATTTTTGGTACTACTAAGACTTATAAGCCCAAATCAAGGTCCTTTCCTGTTCTACAGGGTAATTCCAACATCTGGGCCTTTGTGATTCAAGTCACAAAGGAAATAGAATCCACTAATTGGAAGGGTGGAATACAGACCAATCTTCCTAAAGAATTGAAAGAAGCTCTACACAATCTTAAATCAAACAATAATATCATAATCAAACCGTCCGATAAGGGCGGGAACTTGGTTATACTGGATATAGAAAACTACGAAAGGATGTGTCTGGATATAATATCCAATAAGGTCTGGTACAGAAAGGTTCCAGCTTCTCATGTGAATTATTACATGAACAAATATAGAGCAATCATATTGAAGGCACGTATGCATGGCACCATAGATGTCAAGACCTTTGAATATCTGGACATGACCATTTTCACTACCCCGACATTTTATGCCTTGCCAAAGGTACATAAGAGTTTGACATCCCCACCAGGCCGCCCCATAATCTCAGGCTGCGGATCTTTAACAGAAAGAGCCAGCCAATTGGTTGATGAGTATCTTTATCCACACGTCAAATGCTTATTTTCATATGTTAAGGACACCATAGAACTCCTTAAAAGTACAGATGGTCTACAAATACCCCCCAACGCTTGGCTGGTGGCTATAGATATAGAGGCTCTCTATAACTCAATACCTCACAAGAAAGGTGTTGAAGTGATAGGTGAATTTTTGATGGAAAGAGATATAGACTCTTGGAAGTACAATGAGTTTGTTTTGGAACTACTTAGTTTCATTTTGATGCATAACATATTTGTATTTAAACGCTCCCACTACCTCCAGGTGCAGGGTGTCGCTATGGGAGCTAAATGTGCGCCCTCCTATGCAAACCTGTACCTGGGGGGGTGGGAGCGTGACTTGTTCTCAGATGAGAACAAAATTGAATCTATTGGCAAGATCGTATCGTGGAGTCGTTACATTGATGACGTCCTCATGATATGGTCAGGATCAAGGGATGATTTGGTAATATTTTTGGATGAACTACAGTTCAATGAATATAATCTCAAGTTCACCTTTAATTACAATCAACAGAGGATAACTTTCCTTGATGTTGAACTGTTTGTGGACTAGAAGGGAACCTTGTGCTCCACTCTCTACAGAAAAGCATCTGCAGGCAATAGTTTGCTACATGCGAGTAGCTCACATCCCGAAAAACTGATTAGGAGCATTCCTTATAGTCAGTTCTTACGGATCAAACGGAACTGTACGCACCTTGCTGATTTTCAGCGGGAGGCAAACCTCTTGCGTGATCGTCTCTTATTGAGAGGGTACAGTAAAACATGTCTCCGGAGGGCATATAATCAGGTAGCGGGCACCAATAGACAGCTGCTGCTATATAAACCCAGACGTGTAAAAACGCAGGATAGTACACGAATTATCACCAAGTACAATAGGCAACATAAAAAGGTACGCAACATCTATAAAAAATTTTGGTATCTCCTATCCACTGATCAAAAAATCTCCAAACACATCAAACCATATCCAGAAATTACATATAAGAGATTGCGCTCCTTGCGAGATACTCTTGTAAGTAGCCATCATACAAATGAACAAGTATCTACCAAAAAGACTCCAGGGACATACCGTTGCGGTAAATGTAGCTTTTGCCGTTTTATTATAGAGGGCAGGAACATAGATCTACCGGACGGCAAAACCTGGACCCCAAAATATCGAACAAACTGCCAGTCTGTGGGATCAGTGTACTTGATGAAGTGCTCATGTGGAGCATTTTATGTAGGGAAAACAAAACGCCCATTCTTTTGCCGTATAAGAGATCATGTATCCCTTATTTCCAAACATAAAATGGAGACCCCAATCAGCCGCCATGTCGGCTTATATCATAAATTCAATCTTGACTATGTGGGCTTTTACAGCCTTGAACATCTGCCCCAACAAGAACGGGGGGGTGACCTAGATAGGAAACTATTGCAAATTGAAACAAGATGGATCTACCTTTTAAAAGCGACCCGGTATCCGGGCCTCAATGAGGGAATTAGCTTCAAACCCTTTCTTTAAAATACTGGTTATTCTTTATCCTTACCCTCCTCTTCAGCTACATGGAGGTTGTACTTCAGGCCCCGATGTTGCAAAGGCACCCCCGCCAGTATCATTGTACTGGCCTTTTTCTAGGGTGCTATATTCGGTTCTGCCCATTTTTGATCCGGAGTATGCTCATCTTTTTGTTTTTTGTTTTTTGTTCTATTTTCTTTCTCTTTTTCATTTCTTTGACTCCCCCCTCTGCGCAGGGGTGAAGTAATTTCATTACTATTATTATTTGCTTGTTCATGTTTGAATAGAAAATGCTGTGGCCCGATTTAGTGGCACACGGATGTCCTAATGTACTTCATGTATATAAATCATAGGAATGCTGTATTGGATAAATGTTTTTGCCATGGTGCCCCAATGTCTTTATGTATTTCTTCTTTTCCCTCCTTGTTTTGACAGATGTGCGCTAACTACGTTGCCCCAGGTTTTATTAACATCCACACTTCCTCTCCTCTCCCCTTTTGGGGGGGTTGGGGGTGAACCCATTGGGCCGGAGCTTTGGGCTTAGGGGAACCGTATGGGTTTACTCCGGAGGCATGGTGGGGCTATGTGCGCGCCCCCATTCAGGTGGCGGTCCTAAGTTCCCATCATGCGTCCGGTAGCGGGGACCGCTCTGCGGCGCCGGCTCGACCTAGTCTGCATGTTATATTTCCACTCTGCCTCTGTGGACTCCTCTCTGACAAGTAGTGTCAGCAGAGGATGTCCACATTTGGCCTTTCAGCAGCACGCCGGGGATAACATCTACTTCCGGTCCCGCGGCCGGCAGGAAGTGACGTTTACTTCCGGCCGCGGAGTATCCAGTCGGCGCCGCATCGATTCCCGCCATTATGTCCGCGTGACGCCGGCGTGGCGTGTGACGTCACACGCCACGCATTTGGCGCCACGGGGGGAGACCATTTAAGCCCAGCCTGACTGCAGGTCAGGCTGTGGTGTGAATTGGAGGCTCGGCAAACGTGGAGGGACTCTACTCTAGGTAACTACATTGGCTACAACTTCTATCTATGGAGGTATTCCTCCATATAATTACCTACCAAATGCACTCCTATTTATACTCATATAAACCTTATAGGACCCAGCGGGCATATTTCACCCCCTACTGGGAGCTGCTGCTATCGGTGGGAAAATCTCTGCAATACCCTGATCTGGTGACTTACGCACTCCACCATAAGGTAGGGGGGCTAGAAACCATTGGGGTGTATAGCAGAGATAATATATACATGTATTCTTTATTAGTAATTTCCTATTTATTATTTTTGTTTTTTATTCACAGAAATTTATTTTTCTTTGAACATTTAGAAGATAATGTCCCTCCCTTCCTTCTTCGAAGGTAGACCCGAGCCTCCTATAAGTTTTTCTTCAATAAGGTGCCATTGAGGTAGGTTCAGTCGAATAGAATATGGGGCCTGATTAGACTGCCTCTACTATTCTGGCTATGTATTATTATCTCTTATTTTATGCGTACAGTTAATAAGTACTACTTTGTACTTTACAGGCCCCATGACAACTCAATTCTAGACCAATAGGATTTTACTCTCCCCCTACGGCTCCCTAGCCACTGTTCCTGGCTCGGGCCTTTTGGGTATAAGCCCCCTCTGGAAGTTCTGGGTAGGACGCCCTACCGCGGATCTGCCACAATTTTTCATTTCTGATGCCCCTGGGAGTGTGTTGATCCTCTTAATTTGGAGGTAAGAGGTCGGGCATACACTCGGGAGAATTCTGTCTTGCACATGGCATTGGCATTTATAGTACAGCATTTTTGTAAATGTATAAATATTTAATTGTGTCTTTTATACAATGAATTTACTTATTATTTTTTCCTTATATGCATATTTTAGAAACAAGGAAACATCCTTATAAACTCTTCTCATCTTCTACTTGTACTTTACCCTTGTCTCCTGAAGAAGCCACTCTGGCGAAACATGTCGAGAACAAATGGACAAGTACTTTGACTTGCGTGTCTCTAGTATATGGATATGTTTAGTTCTATTAGGGATTGTATGCATAAACCCCTGAACTTTGATATATTTTGTACTGTTGTACACGAGGTCATTTAAATATATTTCCTTTAAAATCTTTTGTGTGTTAATAAAATACCATTTTTATCATATATGCAATCTTTTTGTGACTATGTACCCTTGACAGTCCCGTATCTCCAAACACATATTTTTCCTGACCAGCCCTCAGGGGCCCTCATGGCCTGGGGTGCGGATCCATTCATTTTCGAGTCTCAGGGCTGGCTAGCCCGAGGCACAGTTAATTTATCCTTCAGTTACAACCAAGTCTGTGGCAGAGACTTTTCATTCTCAAGTTCTACAACCAAGACTGTGGCAGAGACTTTTCATTCTCAAGTTCTACAACCAAGACTGTGGCAGAGACTTTGCTTTATCTGAATCACTTGTCGGTTGCTAAACTCACCAAAGGGGGATTTATCCGACAGCCGTAATATCCAGCTGCGAATGGCTATTCCCTGGATTGTATAGTGAGACGTTCAAGTGTCAGAAGTTTCAAGAGTACCTGAACTTCCTACCTATACCCTCTATTCCTTTATTGAGAGACTGTGTTTTGTCTACCGTTTTTGCAAATAAAAATCCCTAATGTGGATCTAGTGACGGTCTCTGCAGTTTTTTGGGCCATCTACCTCGGGAAACCCCTGGACGCATACGAGGTGAAGAAGGTAACGGTGGGCCCAAATCAGACCAGCAGCTCCTTCGGGGGTTAGTGCATATGAATTGTTAATTTACCTACCCCTTTTTACATTGAATTATGATTACCATTATGTATTATACTATTGACATGTATAATAAATTTGATCTTTTTAATCCTACGTGCTTCATTTAAAGTCCCATTTCCCTTTCCCCCCTTTTTCAATTAGACAAGGACAGAGTCATTGGACCTTACAAGGTCACCGCCTCATTTAAAGTCCCAATTGTTCTTCCTTTCTTGTGTACAGTGTTGCACGACCGCACAATTATCAGTTAAAGTAACGCAGTGCTAAATAGCAAAAAATTGCTTGGTCATGAAGGGGTCAAACCTTCCAGAGCTGAGGTGGTTAAGCAATATTATAAGGTCATTTTTGTATGTAACACTAAGTATGTATACTAAGTATCAAAAAGCCTACTTCATTAATTTTAGCTTGGACTGTATTATAACTCCTTGCTGCCCAATTCAAGTACGATAGTACATTGATCACAGTGAATCACTTGCTCAGCACCTCCTCCATTCATTGTATTCTTTCCTGGTGCTCTGTAATTGTAGAAGGTGCAGTGGGAAATCACAATCTCTCCTCCTCCAATCACAGAATTCTGTGCTTTCACTGAAAATAATTTAAGGCTTTTTATATATGGAGGAGGTGCCAATGTTTTTATTTTAGAATCACTTTAAAAAAAACTAACTTTTTTAATGTTCAAAAGCCATACTTCAGCTTTCAATATTGCATTGATTTATGGTAAGCTGATTAATTTTAGGAATGTGATTGTGTGTATTAGTGTGCCATAAGCCTCACTGGCAGATTCCTATGCCATCTATTGGGCTAAAATGTCTTATGCCAATATGTGGCAGCTCTCCCACAGCCAATATCACCATACCACATTTATCAAACAGGGACTTCGGAAACGGTAGGGACATTTACCAGTGTAACCCTCTACCTATGGGCAATAAGAGCTATTTAGCAGGTCTGCCTTGATGTTAAATAATCACATTTGATGGGAGTATGTCTTTAATGCCAGGAAGCCCATTCAGTTTCTGATTGAAAAACATAACCTCATCATAACCTGTATGGTTATGTAATACCAACTTGTTGGGTTCCAAGCTGTACTTTGCAGAAGCCATGGATTCTATACCCGGCACTGATGACTGTCAAAACACCTGAAACAGCTGTATGCAGTTTGGAAGAAATGACTCTAGAAATGTTGGCTTTATTTGCACTATACACCAGCGGTTCTGGTTGTGCGTTTGGCTGATAGAGCTTAAAGAGGAGTTCCAGTCGTTTTAGTGTTTATTAAAAGTCAGCAACTACAAAAAGTGTAGCTGCTGACTTTTAATAAACACACACTCACCTGTCCCACTATCCAGTGATGCGGCCACCCAAACCCTTGATCCTCTCCCTCTCTTCTCCCTGGTGCCGGCATTACAACTGTGGGCACCCAGCTGTTACAGCTTGTGGCTTCACAGCCTGGTGTGCACCGCGCATGGGCGAGTCACGCTGTGCCTCCTGAATGGTCGGGCAATCTTCTGGGATCTGTGACATGTCCCAGAAGATTAAAGGAAAGGAGGGGGAGAGGAGAACTTGGAAGTGGGAGTGGGTACCTGTCAAAACTAGGTACCCAACCCCCCCAAAAAATAGGTACCTGCTCCCCCCTCTCTTGTTTTATATAAGCTTTATTTGAAGTGTACAAAAGGTACACTTTATTCACTGCAATGTTAGGCAGCATGCTGCCCTTTCCCCAGGGCACCCCCCATGTTGAGGGCACGCGGCCTGGTACGGCTCAGGAGGGGGGGGGGGCTCGCTCGTCCCCACCCTCTTTCCTGGCCGGCCGGGGTGCGTGCTCGGATAAGGGTCTGAGATGGATTTGGGGGGACCCCCACGCCGTTTTTTCGGCGTAGGGATTCCCTTTAAATCCATGCCAGGTGACGGGGCTAGCGCTGGCGGCATTCACTGCCTTCGCTAGCCCCGTCTACCTGCAGTTACGTTCTAATGAACGGACTGCTCCGTGTGTGGGCAAGTCCGTTCATTTTCAAAAGTCCCGTGGACTTTTTCCCGCGGATTGTCTGCCGGAGAGAGTACGGGCGTGTGTGGGCAAGTCCACAGCTCGGAAAGTCCGGCGAAGCCCCGCTGGAAGGTCCGACGGTTTGTCCGCTGGACTAGGTCCGAGCGTGTGTACGGGGCATAAGATGGTCAGCTACACTTGGGAGGTAGGTAGTAAGACTTTCCTCCAAAACTTTGGGTAATCACAATCTAATATATATATATCTACTGTATATACTAGAAACCCCTGAGGGTTTTTTGAGCTTGCAATGATGCATATGGTAGTTGAAAACGAGGAAATCTTCTTCTTATTTATTTGCCTTTGGCAGAGGAGTTGCTAAATATTATAGTGACTTAGTTACCATAGATATCAGCTACTGGTAATCTATATAGGAGGTAGGTGTTAACCACTTTAAAGCGGTTCTGCACCCATCCCATAATCTTACTTTCTATCTCTTCTCTAGCATGTTAGATGACAGAATTGATGGTTCAATTCTGCATCTTTTTTCATCTTTGTTGTTCTCCCTGCGGGAATGGGCGGGGTCTGTGCGGGGATCCTCGTCAGTTCCTTTGAGTGCCGCACTGTCTCCTGGGATCTGGTGTCATTCATCCCAGGAGTCAGTGCGGACATCCGACCCGAAATCTTGCAAGATTTGCGGACATCGACCCGAAATCTTGCAAGATTTGCGGACATCGACCCGAAATTTCGTAAGGACGTGAAGTTTTTACACAGCTCGGCGCTGTTACCCGTGCACATGTGCGGGAACCAACGAAAGGGAACAAGGAAGTGACTGCTTGTGGGCTTCAAATGCCCACAAGCAAAATGACAATGCTGTTCATTTTATTTTAAAAGTGCATTTTTTTCTGAAAAAACGGACATGGACACCTAACAAGTGAGTTTATTGATAGACTCATAATATTTTTAATATGAGAAGAAAAAAATAATAATAATTAGTGTGTGCAGAACCGCTTTAAGCCAGGGCCTCTTTTTTAGATATGGTGTTTACAAGTTAAAAACTGTTTTTTTTTGCTAGAAAATTACTTAGAACCCCTAAACATACATTTTTTTCTTACTTTCTAGAGAATAAAATGTCGGTTATTGCAATACTTTCTGTCACATCGTATTTGCGCAGCGGTCTTACAAGCACACTTTTTGTTTTGAAAAAATACACTTTTTGAATAAAAAAATAAGACAACAGTAAAGTTAGCCCAATTCTTTTTTTATATTGTGAAAGATAATGTTACACCGAGTAAATTGATACCCAACATGTCGTGCTTCAAAATTGCGCCCGCTTGTGAAATGGCGATAAACTTTTACCCTTAAAAATCTCCATAGGCGACATTTTAAAAATTCTACCAGTTGCATGTTTTGCGTTACAGAGGAGGTCTATGGCTAGAATTATTGCTCTCGCTCTACCAATCATGGCGATACCTCACATGTGTGCGTTTGCTTCTGCACGCGAGCTCGGCAGGACGGGCGCATTTAATTTTTTTTTATTTTTTTATTTTAATTCTTTATTTTCATTTTAAAGGTGCTTGTTTTACTATTACACAACTTAATAATCATATTTCCTAATTACCCCTTTACACCAATAAAAAAAAAATTTTCAAAAAAACAAAAAAAAAATGGCCCACTATGGGCGGAAGTGACGTTTTTTTTTTTCAAAAATAACACTCCTTTATATTGTCTTCTATTCTTCCCATCTGTATTGTCCACTGATCATGTCCACTGATAAAAAAAAATAAAAAAAAAAAAAAAAGAAAACATGAAAAAAAATGGAAAAAAAGGCAGATAGAAAACTTCAGTTCACCTTTCCTCTGCTCCTGTAATTTTACTTCCCCTTTTATCTCTCCCCTATCCCTCCTCCCCCATTCCTCTCCCGGAGGTGGGGGCTGGGGGAGAAAAAAAAAAAAAATTATAAAAATATAACCACAAGAAGAAAAAGAAGAAAAAAAAAAAAATTCCCATTTCTCTCCCTCTCCCTCCCGGACAGGACGGGCGAACGTTCTCTCCCTCTGGCATTCCTCCTCCCCGCCCCGGTCCCCCCCTTTTTGTTTCACATCTTTCTCCCCCATGAGGCTATTGCCGGTTTTGTTCCCTATATGTCATATAGGGTGTCCATGTCTCCTGGTATCTGTCTTCTTGTTCTCTTAACTTCATGGTAAGTTTTTCCATTAATTGGATTTCTGATATTTTCGCTAACCATTGTGCTCTCGTCGGGGCTATAGTTTTTTTCCATAAGCTCGGAATGCACGCCTTCGCGGCATTCAACAGGTGTCCCATTAATGAGTTTTTATATTCTCCCCTAGATATTGGAGTATCATGTAGCAGATATACTGCTGGATTTTCTCCCAATGATACTTCAATAATTTCTTCCACTGTTTCCCTTACCATCTTCCAGAATTCTTTAACTCCGGGGCATTCCCAAAATATGTGTATCATAGTTCCCTCTTCCCTTTGACATCTCCAGCACGTGTTTTCTAACTGTGGGTATATCCGGTTTAACACTGAGGGTGTTCTATACCACCTTGTCAATATTTTATATCCACATTCTTGATATTTTGTTGATCTTGATGTCTTATGTGTGAGGTGGCATATTTTAAGTTTCTGTGGTTCCGAGAACGTTGTCCCCAGGTCTCTTTCCCATGCCTGTATAAATGTTAACTCTTGTGGAGCCTTACATTCTACCAATAAAGAGTGCATAATTGATAGCCCGTGTTTCCCTGGTTCCTCTCTCAAGCATAACTGTTCGAATTTAGACGTTGTCCTTATTTCTGTCATTTGCATTTTTATTGCTCGGAGATAGGCCTTGAGCTGTAGTCTCCTGAAGAAGTTAATTTCTCCTGTGAATTCTAAGTCTACCTCCTCCCCTGTCATCACTCTGTTCTCTCTCGTGAAATCTCGTAACCTACTTACCCCTCTTCTCCTAAGATTCCTAAACTCTACCTCTACTAGACCTGGCTCAAAGCTTGGTGTACCCAAGATTGGGGTCATCGGACTTGGGAATTTAGATATTTCCGTTTTCCTAAATACCCTTTTAATCACTTGAATTGTCGCCCCTATTGTGGGGTGTCTTTTTATCTGCTGAGGAATTTCTGTGTCCGCTATCCACACTATCCCTTCTAAGGGTATGCCAGTTATCGCTTGTTCCATACATAACCATGGTTTATCCCTTTTCACTGTGCACCACTCCATTACTCTTGCTAGGTGTACTGCTTCATAATAGTTCACTGGGTCTGGGAGTCCCACTCCTCCTCTATCTTTAGATTGCACCAAGATATCCCTCCGGATTCTTGCCGGTTTCCCCGCCCATATAGAATTTAAGAATCTCGTTCTCATCTCTCTCAGGAATCCTACTGGGATCTTGATTGGTAATGCCTGAAGTAGGTATATCAATCTAGGCATAATATTCATTTTAATGATATTGATTCTACCAAACCATGTAAATATTTCCTTGTCCCACCGCTGGAAGTCTGCTTTTATTTGTCGCATTAGGGGTAGAAAATTTAGTTCAAACATTTTCTCTAATTTCTTTGTTATTTTAGTCCCCAAATAATTTATATGGGAATCCGTCCATTTAAAAATGAAATGTTTAGTTAATTGTTTTTGGAGTACTTCATTTATTCCTATTCCCATTGCCTCAGATTTACCGTAATTTATCTTGAAGTTAGAAACCTCTCCATATTTACGTATCTCTACTAACAGTGAGGGGAGGGATATAATTGGGGAGGTAATAAAAAATAACAGGTCATCCGCATATGCAGCGAGTTTCTGTTCTTTTTCTTGGGTTAATATACCTTTCATGTCTGGGCTAGCACGTATGGTTCTCAGGAAAGGTTCTAATGTCAAAATAAATATAATGGGCGAGAGTGGACATCCCTGCCTTGTTCCATTGTATATAGGGAAGGGTTCTGATATTATGTCGTTTATTTTAACCCGTGCTCTTGGATTAGAGTACAGGCTTTTGATCCATTTTATCATCCCATTTCCCAGTCCCACATGATGCAACGTCACTTCCAGGAATGTCCAGTCCACCCTATCAAAAGCTTTTTCTGCATCTGCAGAGATCAGTACCATGGGTCTTTTATAACATTGCGCTGCATATATTGCACTTAGGACTCTTTGCGTATTTTCTCTACCTTCCCAGGGTAAATCCCACTTGATCTGGGTTTATTATATCTGGTATATGTGACATTAATCTAGTTGCCAGTATTTTTGTTAGGATCTTTAGATCCACATTTAATAAAGAAATTGGGCGGTAACTAGCGCATTGTGCTGGGTCTTTCCCTTCTTTGGGGATTACTGTGATATGTGCCATTAATGTCTCTTCTGGCATCCTTGCCCCTTCCCTGATTGAATTAAATGCGGCGATAAATTCCGGTGCTAGTTTTTCTGCAAATGTCTTGTAATAGAGCAGAGTATACCCGTCTGGTCCTGGTGCCTTACCACTCTTCATTGTTTTAAGGGCTTCTGTAAATTCTTCTATTGTGATTGGGCCATCTATCTCTTCTGCTTCCTCCTCTCCTATCTTAGGCATCCCTGCCGCTTCTATGTACTCCTCTGCCCTTGCCCTTTTTCCTTTTAATCTTTCTTCTGTTACATTACTCTCAATTTGGTATAAATTACTGTAGAAATCTCTAAACTCTTTCGCTATATCTTGTGACGAGTTAACCAGTCCATCCCCTGCTGTTTTTATGCACTCAATATGGTTCCGTGCTTTTGTCTCTCTGAGCGCGTTTGCCAGCATCCTGCTAGGTTTGTTTCCGTATTCATAGAATACTCGCCTACCATGAGCTATCTTTACTTTTGCTTTATCCATTAGTAGCAAATTTAATTCATCGCAAAGGCTTGTCAATTTTTCTTCTGTTTGTATTGCTACGGTTTTTTTATGAGCCTTTTCAAGGACTTGTATCTCTTCTAGCAGGCGGTCCAGCTTGGCACTCAGAGAGCGTTTTCTATGTGCCGCCAGTGATATTAGGACGCCTCTAATAACACATTTATGTGTTTCCCAGACGCACAAAGGTGATATTTCA
>CM053028.1:435946737-436018252 GCA_028564925.1 Lithobates sylvaticus | reverse complement strand
CGGACATTCGAAAATTCGTACATTCGTAAATTAGAAAATTCGTAAATTTTGAAATTCTAAATTAGAAAATGTGAAAATGTGAACTAGTAACTAACTATTAAATTAGGTATATGTATTGTAATTTCCTTTCAAATTTGTCTGTTAGTGAACGCAACGAATACGAATTTATCCAAAGTTACGAATTATCCAAAATAATGAATGCCGCATCTAAAAATATGGAACAGAACAAATTAATAATAAATAATAATAATAAAAAGTTTTTATTATTATTATTGTTATTTATTATTATTAATTCATTACGTTCCATTCGTTTAGATACGGCATTCGTTATTTCGGAATATTCGTAACTTGGGATAAATTTGTATTTGTTACGTTCACTAACAGCCATTTGAAAGGAAATTACAATACCTATAACTTAATAGTTAGTAATAGTTAAGTTATTATTAGGTAATTATTTCAGATTTCCGAATTTCCGAATTTACAAATGTACAAATTTCCAAATTTCGGATGTACAAATTTAGGTATGTACGAATTTAAGAATTTATGAATGTCCGAATTTACGAACGTGCAAATGTACGAATTTACAAAATTTTCGAATATTCGAATTTACGTTAAATAATTTGTTAAAAGGTTTTTCGTTAATTCGGATATTTCCGATTTAACCAATTTGTCAAAATTCGTTAAAAAATTAATTCAGAACCAAACAAATTGCACATGTCTAGCCATTGTTGAAAGAAAGCCATAGTCCCGGTTGCAGTTTGTGATAAGCCATGTGGGGGACACAGCAAACATATGGAAGAAGGTGCTTCGGTCAGACGAGACCAAAATTGAACTTTATGGCCTAAAGGCAAAACGCTATATATGGCAGAAAACTAACACTGCACATCACCCTGAACACACCATCCCCACCGAGCAACATGGTGGTGGCAGCATCATGTTGTGGGGATGCTTTTCTTCAGCAGGGACAGGGAACTTGGTCAGAGTTGATGGGAAGATGGATGGAGCCAAATACAAGGAAATCTTAGAAGAAAACCTGTTAGAGTCTGCAAAAGACTTGAGACTGGGGTGGAGGTTCACCTTCCAGCAAGACAACGACCCTAAACATACAGCCAGAGCTACAATGGAATGTTTTAGATTAAAGCATATTTATGTGTTAGAATGGCCTAGTCAAAGTCCAGACCTAAATCCAATTGAGAATCTGTGGCAAGACTTGAAAATTGCTGTTCAGATGCTCTCCATACAATCGGACAGAGCTTGAGCTATTGAAGAATTGGCAAAAATGTCACTCTCTAAGTGACAAAGCTGGTAGAGACATACCCAAAAAGAAGACTCGCAGCTGTAATTGCTAGGAAAGCTGATTCTACAAAGTATTGACTCGGGGGCTGAATACAAATGCACGTTGCACGTTACACTTTTCACATATTTGTTTGTAAAAAAAATTGAAAACCTTTTATCATTTTCCTTCCACTTCATAATTATGTGCCACTTTGTGTGGGTCTATCACATAAAATCCCAATAATACACATTTACCTTTTTGGTTGTAACATGACAAAATGTGTAAAAATTCTAGGGGTATGAATACTTTTTCAAGGCACTGAATTTCCAGAGGTTCAGCCATGGCAGCCCCTATGATCTTTCCATGATAATGTCCCTTTGGGCTTCAGTAGAAATCATGAGTATTTGAATTTTATGAAAAAAACACAAAATGCAGGCAGCCAGAATTTTCTGGGGACGATTAGAAGTTGTTCCCACTCTTTCCACCCAGAGTTCAGAACCTGAGAATGGCGTATTGTTCCTTTGTAAACAGTCTTTAGTTTTTCATTCATACTACTTAAGAGATGGGAAGATGTTTGCTAATCTTTATAAGTAATCCCTTCAAACTATTTAAACAACCTTCCTACCACTGTGGTAAAATAGCCAGTGGTTGTTCTGATTGGATGTTTAAACACCTCCTTCTGTTTACTATTGGTGCACGTGCACATAATAACTTACACAATAGGGGAAATCAACAAAAGGTGGCACAAGCATAATGTCTGCACCACTCTTCTGAACTTAGAAAATGGAGGAGATGCTGCTGCTAGTTAAAGTGGCAGAAGCCCCTGTTAAATTTGCCTGTCCCAGATACCCCATTCAGGTGAGTGCTGGAAGGATGAGAATGGCTATGCAGACTCTACTCATATAAGCAGAGAAATGGATGTGAGACAGTTAGATGCAGACCCTGCGCCAGCTTCTATTTCACTCTGAAAGGGGTCTATCTGCTCAATTAAAGTGGTTGTAATCCCTTACATACAGTATACCCAGTGAAGTGACTGGCCACAGGTTATACACAGAGATTAAACAAAGCCTCCTATATAAGTTGTACCTGTCTATCTGCATTCTTCTTTTCTCTACAGCTGTTCAAAGTGCAGAATTTTTACAGCTTGTCTGAACTTTCAGAAAGCAGGGGGTGGGGAGCTGAAGTTAAACTCTGCAGAGCTCAGTGAAAGGAGCTCTGAGAGCTGATTGCAGGGAAGGAAAACATCCCGTTCACACAGCACACAGGAAAAGAGCTGAGGCTGTCAATCACAGGCTGTGTGCTGGAGCTCCCTCCCCGTCACCTCTTTTCTCTTGGTGTCAGAAAAACCCTTCAGAAGTAACTCATGCAGATAGCAGAGGAATGAGGCAGCAGACAGAAATGATACACGGTCGGAATTCTCATCGGAAAAAGTTCTGATGGTTTTCTCGTCGGAATTCCGACGGAATTTCACTCAAACTGTCTTGCCTACACGCGGTCACACCAAATTCTGACGGTCAATAACACCACGGCATACAACACGTTTGACTGCACTATAAAAGGGAAGTTTAATGCTTCTGAGCATGCGTCAAATTGTTTCCGAGCATGCGTCGGAATTTTGCGTGTCAGAATTGCATACACATGATCGGAAAATCCGATAGAAAGGTGTTCCGTCGGAAAAATTAAGAACAGGTTCTAAATCCAAAGTCCGTCGGAAATGAGAGATAATAAAGACTATAAATTAGCCAGCCTAGCTACCACCTAGCACAGCTAAATTTACTAGCAGCCCTGTATAAGACAAGGGTGCTACACAAAATTTCCCTATATGCCTCTAATTCTGCTGTCTTTAGGCAGCAGAGATCTTAGGGTACAACTTCAGAGCCAATTTGAGTTCCACTGTTTGGGAGCCTGCCTGATCAAGGGCTAAAAAGAGAAAGGTTGCAGCAGAGGTGGGGGGGGGGTTAGGTGTCATTGACCACCAATTTTGTGGAATTGTTTTGGGGGGAAGATGGGGTTTAAAGTGTCTCTGACCACCGTTGTTGTGGAATTGTTGTGGGGATTTAACCACTTGCCGACCAGCCGCCGTCATTATACTGCAGCAGGTCTGAGTATACTGATGTGCGTGGCCAGCGGCCGCGATGTCCGCCGGCCACCCACGATCGCTCCACAGAGAGCCAGAACGGGGATCTGTCAATGTAAACAAACAGATCGCCGTTCTGTCAGGGGAGTAGAGAGTGATCGTCTCTTCCTAGTGATTAGGAACAGCAATCTCTCTGTACTCCCAGTCAGTCCCCTCCCCTCACAGTTAGAAACACCTCCCAGGGAACACATTTAACCCCTTGATCACCACTAGTCTTAACCCCTCCCCTGCCAGTGTTAATTATACAGTAATCAGTGCATTTTTATAGTACTGATCGCTGTATAGATGGCACTGGTCCCATAAAAGTGTCAAAATTGTCCGATCTGTCCGCCCCAATGTTGCAGTCCCGCTAAAAATTACTAAACATCACCATTACTAGTAATAAAAAAAAATTCTAATAAAAATGCCACAAATCTATCCCCTATTCTGTAGACACTATAACTTTTGCGCAAACCAATCAATATAAGCTTATTGCGATTTTTTTAAATTTTTTTTTTTACATATTGGCCTAAACTGATGAAGAAATTTTTTTTTAAATTACTATTTTTTTGGATATTTATTATAGCAAAAATTAAAGAATATTGTTTGTCTCTTTTTGTTTTATAGTACAAAAAATAAAAACCGCAAAGAGATGATCCAATACCACCAAAAGAAAGCTCTATTTGTGGGAAAAAAAGAACGTCAATTTTGTTTGGGTACAACGACACACGACCGCGCAATTATAAGTTAAAGCCGTATCACAAAAAATGGCCTGGTCATTAACCCCTTCAATACCCGCCCATAGTCATATGACGCCCACAAGGTGGATCTCCCATCCTGGGTGGGCGTCATATGACGTCCTCCCATTCCCGGCCGCCTGGGGGGCGCACCCGCGGCGTCGCTCGGGACCCGGTCCGGGTGCCCGGCGGCCACGATGTCCGCCGGGCACCCGCGATTGCCCGTTAAAACAACGGGACCGTGCGGGACCGTGGAGCTGTGTGTGTAAACACACAGCTCCACGTCCTGTCAGCGAGCAGGAGACCGATCATGTGATCCCAGTACGGAGGAACACATGATCGGTCTCCTCCCTTGAGTCCCCTCCCCCCACAGTTAGAATCACACATATAGGGAATACATTAACCCCTGCAGCGCCCCTAGTGTTAACCCCTTCCCTGCCAGTCACATTTACACAGTAATCAATGCAATTTTATAGCAACGATCGCTGTGTAAATGTGAATGGTCCCAAAAATGTGTCCGAAGTGTCCGCGGCAATGTCGCAGTCACGAAAAAAAAATCGCAGATCGCCGCCATTACTAGTAAAAAAAAAATGCAATAAATCTATCCCCTATTTTGTAGACGCTATAACTTTTGCGCAAACCGATCAATATACGCTTATTGCGATTTTTTTTACCAAAAATATGTAGAAGAATACGTATCGGCCTAAACGGAGTAAAAAAATAGTTTTTTTTTTAAAAAATGGGATATTTATTATAGCAAAAAGTAAAAATATTGTGTTTTTTTTTCAAAATTGTCGCTCTTCTTTTGTTTATAGCGCAAAAAATAAAAACCGCAGGGGCGATCAAATACCACCAAAAGAAAGCTCTATTTGTGGGAAAAAAAGGACGTCAATTTTGTTTGGGTGTAACCTCGCACGACCGCGCAATTGTCAGTTAAAGCGACGCAGTGCCGAATCGCAAAAAGTGCTCTGGTAAGGAAGGGTGAAAAATGGCCCGGTGCTGAAGCGGTTAAGGGGAAAAATCTTCTGTTCCTTAAGTGCTTAAATTGCCACTGAGCACCAATGTTGTGAGATTGTTTTTTTTTTTTTTTTTTTCGGTGGGGGATTTAAAGTGCCACTGACTACCAATTATGGGGGGTAAGGGGTTTTAAAATGCCACTGACTGCCAATGCTTGTGGGATTGTTTTGGAAGGTTGGTTGGGGTGTTTGTACTGTCCTAGCATTTTTATGTGCTATTTTTATAACATCATTTTTTTTTCCTTTTATATAGCAAAAAAAAAAAAAAAATGGTTATTAAAATATCACCAAAGGAAAGCTCTATATGTCCCACAAAATGATATAAAGATATGCATTTGACCAAGTATTTGTTAGTCAAACTATCAAAGCACTAAAGAACTGAAAAAGTATTCTGGAAAGGAAGGGGTGTAACATGCTGGTCGTGAGGCAGTTAAAAAATGAAAGATAGTACGCTGCAAATAAAACTTTGTAGTAGAATATTTGAAGAAAGGAGGAGAGGGAGTAGGAGTTACTAGGATCGCAGGGCAGTGAAAGCCACAGGGCACGGCTACATTTATTGAAGTTTCATCCTTGGATATCTCCAAATATTTGTCCAGCTTGCACAGCTGCAGATTGTGTGAGTTGCCAGGTGTCCCTGGGAGAGAAGAGGACGGTGCAGGGCAATGTCACATCACTCCGTGTAATTTTCCACACTCTCGGAATAATATTTTACCACCAATAATCTACAATAAAACAAGATTTATTCAGCATATGGCATATTTAGTTAGCAAATCATAATAGACAGCAAGCATTGTGTTCCCATATTGCAAAATGTGTGGCTTTTAATCCAATGAAATTTCTTTTATGGTAGATAATTGGCATATAAAGCCAGTCCCCAAACAGTTTACAGCATATTTATATATATATATATACACGGCTCTATGTAACATATCCCAACAAGAACTGGTGTTCTGTAACCTGTAGCAGCCAAAGCTCTTAGCAAATAGAGTGGGAGGACTGTTGAGAAAATAATTGGTTGCTGTGGGTTGCAAAAGCCTTTTTTTTATTTTATTATAAGAGAGCTAGGGGTAGAGACTGCAGGGGGGCAGAATAACAGCAGAACACTGATCTTCCCGGTGAAGAGCTTTAAAGGGGAATGTGTCAACAGAAGTCTGACAGGCAGGCTGTGTTCCCAAGTAGAATGCAAAGAAGACTACCGATCATGCTCGGATAGGTGTGCTTCCATGTCTAGCATGGTCAGTTTGAAATAGGAAAACAGGGGGATTGGCAGGCTCACCAGATATTTCACACAAAGCAATGCAAACAAAACAGGATACTTTTTCATACAAGTACATGGTACAACAGATCAAAAAAGAGAAAGTGGAAAGACCCTCAGATGAGGGGACCACAAAGAGAACAGCGGCTACCAAGGCTGCAAAAGGCAATTCTAGAGTCAAGTGGTAAAAATACAATACAAAAGTTTATTTTTAAATTTTACATACATTTTTACATACATAACATTTTACAATTTTGTTTAAGAAGAAGGGACAATAGTTAAGTTCAGGAGCATTGCGTCCATTATCAGTGGTGAATTCTCATTGGGGTATGTTGAGGTACCATCATGGACTTTTTAAAAAAAATGGCCCTTCGCAACCACCACAGAACAGTAGATAAAAGGGCAAGGCGTGTGCTAGCCCCTTCCACATTGAAGAAGAAGCTACGCCACATGCAGTTGTGAAACGCGTTGATGTCACTATGGTCATGTGACACCACATACATGTTCCCCCATCCATCGGATACCGGAAGAGTGGAAGCCTGCTTGACGTCTCCAAACACACGGATACGCTCAGAGTTATCGCGGCTTGTTCCGCGACCACCGCATGGACATCCCCCTGTGCTAGTAATGAAGCAGCACTGTCTCTCTACTCGGCCATGGATGGCCTGAGACATATAGTGAGGAGCTCATGAGTACGGCCATAAGAACTGGTCTTACCAACACCACCAGCCATAGGATCTGGTAATGTAGGATCACTCCTATGTTTTATACATAATTCTCATGGAACTTGATGCATTCTAGGAATGAATGATCCATCTATCTGCTGCACTTGATATATTATTTCATTCATACGGAACTCCACTGAACAGTATGTGGACAGTATCTTTGGGTCTATTTTCTATCTGTTATTGACCCCAACATGTTCATGTCTGATAGTTACATACATCACCATTGCAGGCAATTCATCAAATTTCATATTGTATGAACTGAATGAACTACACACGTACTGGCATGCATGTCTGAAGACTCATCACCAGGTACCTTCCAGAAATCATCAGTCTGTTCCATACATATGCTTGGAGCCTCATGGTCCACTTTGGTTCAGTGAGCAGTAGCTACATCAGTAACCACCTGCGGTTATCCAGTTTGGATGTCCATAATTGATTCAGCATATTATTTTACCCATGCAGGATGCTCTTGAATGACAGTAACTACCTCCATGCACTGCTAATGTGATTTGCATATATACAACCATGAAGTGTTTGAATCTAAAGCCATCATGCTTTGATTCACCAAGTGTGATCCTACATTAGGAATCTCAGTACCAGATTTCTAGTATCTAGCATGTTTATTACATCCACAGCTTTCAATTACCCCGGGGCCATACACCCATGGATCGTTTTAATAGGTTTCTCCATTGGTGCAATTTTGGCACCATCCATCATGCGGTCTATTCTGCAGGTGATCTATGAGTGCATGGATAATCTTGTGTCCGGACCTTTTGTTATTTGTTTTGTCAGGTTTGTATATTTCTTTGTTTGTCCATTGTCAGGTATCACATTGCTACTCAGTAGCGTGGGATTTAACAGGTCATAACCAGTATAGACAAAAATTGTATTCCAGGCAATTGTGCCATGTTTTTATGTAAAATTTAAAAATAAACTTTTGTATTGTATTTTTACCACTTGACTCTAGAATTGTCTTTTGCAGCCTTGGTAGCCGCTGTTCTCTTTGTGGTCTCCTCATCTGAGGGTCTTTACACTTTCTCTTTTTTGATTTACCGATATATGTTTGGCTACGGCAGCAACACCCTCCATGGGTGAATGGCATTGGGTCGCTATTAATCCAAATTTATAATAGAGGTGTCATTAGTGGACTCGTCATTTTTCTGTTTGGTGTACATGGTACAACAGACATGTATCAGAAATATGAAATGTAGGGGTAGCATACACTTTAACCACTTGACATCTGCGCTATGGCCGAATGACGGCCACAGCACGGATCTAAATTCCCCGGAGGCCATCATATGACGGCCTCCCCTGTGCATGCTCCAGGGCGTGCGTGGAGCGCGCTGTGATCCCGGCCCCTTACCATGTGATCAGCTGTCAGCCAATGACAGCTGATCACATGATCAAAACAAAAGCTCTGTGATCGTTTTTTTCTTCTCCTCACGCTGACAGCTCATCTTAAAGGGACATCGGTCACAAAAAGGAAGAGGCAATTATGCCTCATTTATGCCATCTGATAGTGCCCACAAGTGCCACCTATCAATGCCCACAAGTGCCACCTATCAATGCCCACCAGTGGTGCCAATCAGTGCCACCTAGAAGTGCTGCCTATCAGTGTAACTGATCACTGCCCATCACTGCCACCCATCAGTGCCCATTACTGCCACTTCATTGGTGCCCATCAGTGCCGCCTCATCAGCGTACATCAATGACGGACAATAATTACCCGTTTTAAAATTTTATAACAAAATAAAATAAAAAAATATATATATATTTTTTTTTTTTAAATTCGGTCTTTTTACATTTTTTGAACAAAAAATTTAAATCGCACAGGTGATCAAATACCACCAAAAGAAAGCTCTATTTGGGAGAAAAAAATTATAAAAATGTAATTTGGGTACAGTGTTGTATGACCGCGCAATTATCATTCAAAGTGCATCAGCGCTGAAAGCTGGAAATAGGTCTGGATAGGAGTGGTTAAACATGTGAGCGACATGATATGTTACTGATATGTTACTGCTACTGTATTTCTTCCTATGTGTTCCCAATGTGCACACAGAAAGAAACACTTTCAATGCCCAGACTATGAACCCCACCTGCCTTGAGCCCCGAGAAAACGAAACCCAAGAATACTGCAACAAGTTATCAGATTTTTTCATCAACAAAATCGACAACATTCCGAAAAGAATTCAACAAAAAAAAACAACCAATTCTACTCAACCAAACCCAGGTAAGGAATTTTACTTGCACAGCGCACAAACACCACATTTTTTCGCTTACCCCCATCACCACGGATGAAACAAAAAATTTCATCAAGAGCCTCCGAGACAGTACATCGCCAAACGACATCATTCCTACAAAGCTCTTGAAAGAATGCTCCGACATTCTGGCCCCCGCTATTACACACCTAGTAAATCAGTCATTCAAAGAAGGGTTGGTTCCTATTTCACTCAAGCAAGGCATCGTCAAACCACTGCTAAAGAAACCCAACCTCGACCCCAAAGATCCAAACAATCGCAGACCGGTAACAAGCCTGAACACCATCTCCAAGATTATGGAGAAAGCAGTAGTAAAACAGCTTCAACTTCACCTAGACACACACAAGCTCCTGGACCCACTACAATCAGGCTTCCGCCCAGGCCATGGCACAGAAATGGCACTTCTGAAAATATGGGATGACGCCCTAGAAGCCGCGGATGATGGAGAATCGTGTCTTCAGGTACGGCTGGATCTTAGCGCGGCGTTCGACACAGTGGACCACAACATTCTTCTAAGCCGCCTCAAGGAAGTGGCAGGAGTCACAGATGGAGATCTGCCATGGTTCGCTTCCTTCTTAGGAAACCGGTCGCAGACAGTGAAACTAGGAGCCTTCACTTCGGAAACCCGGGCAATTTCTTATGTAGTCCCTCAAGGATCACCATTGTCACCAGTACTCTTCAACATTTACATCCGGCCACTCTTCAAAATTATCAGCAAATCAGATCTATGTTTCCACTCATACGCGGACGACACTCAACTGTACTTCCGTATCACCGGAAAAAAAGACCAATACCAGGAACTAGGAAAATGTCTCACAATGATATATGACTGGATGACCACTAGCTCCCTCAAACTTAATGGGTCGAAAACAGAACTACTGCTCCTCAACGCTAACCGAAGTAAAAAAACGAAGACCTCATGGATCCCACCAACCATCCTGGGACAGACCATCCTCCCAAGCACCAAAGCCAAAAGCCTCGGAGTCACCTTTGATTCAGAAATGACCATGGATGCACAAATAGGATCAGTAATCAGCGGATCCCATCATCTCCTCCGCATGCTTCGCAGACTCATCCCCCTCATCCCAGAAAAGGAGAAAGCAGTAGTAGTAGGAACCATCATCAATTTGCGTCTCGACTACGCAAACTTCCTCTACATAGGATTACCGGATTACCAGATTGCACGCCTACAAGTCGTGCAAAACGCAGCAGCAAGATTAGTCACCGGAAAGAAACCATGGGAATCCATCTCCCCATCCCTAAGGTCCCTTCATTGGCTCACGGTAAAAGATAGAATCACATTCAAGACCCTCTGCCTCACCCACAAATGTACACAAGGAAATGCTCCACAATACCTTTGTGAGAAAATAGGAAAATACATACCGAATCGCAGCCTTCGATCAACAAACCAAAACCTCCTTCTCATCCCCAAAGCCCGCTACAAATCGAAGGGAGAACGAAGATTCGCAGTACAGGGACCTCGGCTATGGAATGCTCTACCAAACGACATCCGATTGGAAGAAAAGCATCAGGCATTCAGGAAAAAACTCAAGACCCACCTCTTCTAATACAGCAGGACAACAAGGGCAGACAAGCGCCTTGAGGCGATTCAGTTCGCATTTGCAGCGCTATACAAATCATTCATTCATTCATTCATTCATTCAATAGATTATTGTAAAAAAAAAAAAAATGAAAGGATCTTCTGTAACACCCAGGGGAAATTTAAAGCCCATTACCATTACACCCCAAAAACCACAAAAACACCTTCCCTTTTGACTCCAATGTATTTGGGTGGAATGTCCCAATTGTTGCAAAATTGTCAGCGAAATGCAAATGCACAATTTCAATTATCCCTACTAATGCAGCTTAAATTCTCAAAGAAGAATATATGAGCTTTGAAAGTACACATACAGTGCGTGTACATAAAGTATGTGTATGTGCATTTTTGTTGCCATTGGTGGGCCATCAGTTTAAGTCGCACTGGTTCACAGCTATTGATCAATGCCACTTGGCACTATGAAATATTACAACTTCCTGACATCATGCTTGAGGTGATTGTACCTGTATTAATGCACTTGCAACAAGAACAAGTGAGTACTGCTTGCTGCTGTGGCCCTTGAGGAAGGGGGTACACCCTGAAAGCTTGGCCTGAAAATGTAGATGTTAGTGCAATAGAAATAGCATCATGGACAGTACTCAATAGCTCCCTGACAGTAATTGCTCCAGTCATAAGTGTTTAAGAATATGGAAGAGGAATAATAAAATCATTTGCACATTGTGCATTGTTGCGTTTTTATAAAATACAATAAGTAATGAAATCATTTATCAGTGATGACAGAGGAATCAGACAGCAGAATTCAGTAGTAGCTCTGAGGAGTAATAATATCACAAGGGATAGACATAGTTTGCACTTACTTCGGAATGTTTGATAGTTCTCTGCTTATTTTTAGATTGCAAGGCCCAGATTCCCCCCACACTAAATCTGGAATGAGGGTAAATAATTGCAATAACTCGGGTGAGCTGATTGCCAGGGAATGGAAGTAATGTGGAATTTGGTTAATGCGGCAGCTTTATAAGAACATTTTTCAATGTTTCTCTACAAATTCGTAGTCTGGCTTCACCTTCTCATGAGTTATCCTTATGGCATCTCCAGACCAACATATTACATTATAACCAGGGAATGTCTGATTTGTGCAGGGCCTGAAGGCTGCAGACTTTAGTCTGAAAAAAATGTATACTACTGACTGAAATAATTATCCGTCTCTGAGCAATGAGATCACTTGTGAGTTTACCGTTGTAGCATACTTAAATGGGCTGTCTTCTTTTTTTTGACAAACCTGCCACATATCCTCCTATCATGTTACACGTGAATTGTTTGTTTAAACTCTTCAAAGTTGGAGATGCTCTGTATAGCTAATACCACACTTTGTTCAGAGTGTCTTTAGTTGCTGTTCTGAGCGCATTTAATCATTGAGGCTAGATGTGCTGTTTTTTTTTTGATCTATGTGATGCTAATCTGTGAAGAATTACACAAGTTTTGGGTTAAACCTTTCTATGATCTGCAAGATGTCATTGAGTCAATGGGGAAGATTTACTAAAACTGGTTCACACAGAATCTGGTTCAGATGTGCATAGTAAATCAGCTTCCAGGTTTTATTGTCAGTGCTTATTGTAATTGAACAAGCTGAAGTTAGAAGTCGATTGGTTACTGAGCAAAGCTGCACCAGATTCTGTGTGCACCAGTTTTAGTAAATCTCTCCTAATGTCTGCTAATTTTACTTACGTCTATGTCACAACTGGATCAGTGATCCAGAGATCACACTTTCAGTGTTTAGATTGCAGAAGCAGAGCACCTCCTTTCTGACAAACCTGCTATTTGTATTGATAACATTGTCCTGTGCCTTCTGGCATCACTAACTTTTTCTCGTTGCAGCAACTAGAATTACACCAAGTGCCCACCTTCAGCCAAAGAATGCTTTTTTAGAAATCACACTACTCCAACCTAAATGTTGCCTGCAAAGTCCAAGTGATTCTACACTAATGACCTTAGTGGTTTTCTCCAATGGATATGCTGGACAATTGATAGCAGTGGGGGCTGAACACCAGCAGAACCAACCTGGGTACTAGATGTCTATGTTAGAAAGGTCCTACGGCAGGAGGAGAGGAGAGGAGACATGTCGTTTGTTCCTATTTTTTTTTTTTTTTTCAAAATTGTCGCATTTTTTTGTTTATAGCGCAAAAAATAAAAACGGCAGATCTTGATCAAATACAACCAAAAGAAAGCTCTATTTGTGGGGAAAAAATGACGCAAATTTCGTTTGGGTACAGCATTGCATGACTGCACAATTGTCAATTAAAGCGACACTGTGCCAAAACTCTATATTAACCTGTGCACTGCAAATCAGCCCTACTGATCAATATTGTGTGTTTGGCTTTCGTGTGCTACTTACTGTATTCTGATTCCATTTACCGATCTTGGCTTGTTCTTGACTATCCTTACCTGCTTGTTGCCCCAACCTTTGGCTATCTCCTGACTATCCTTTGTTGTCACAGCCTGCTGCTTCCTCTCTACCTCCCTGTAGTCTACCGTAAGCGTAAGCTAGGAGGCCCTAGGGGTCGCGACCTGGAGCCAGACTGCAGCTAAATCCATCCCCACCACTAGGGGCCTCTGGTGAACACCCGCTGGCTCTTAGATTCTGCGCCCTGGGAAATCTCATGCTCTAGCTCCCAGTGTCATCTGTGTTGGTACTACAGAGTACCTGCTCTCTTGTATCACCTAGAGCTCCATCCGCAGCAGTCTGTAGGGTCTACTACCTTGCAGTGCTCTCCAGACCCCAACGGGGTGCATCTGTCACCTGGACTCAGGTGATATGACAAGCCTCACTATTGCCATTAATGCAGCCTCAACATTGCCATTAATGCAGCCTCAACATTGCCATTAATGCAGCCTCACCGTTGCCATTAATGCAGCCCCACCATTGTCATCAATGCAGCCTCACCATTGTCATAATGCAGCCTGAACATTGCCATTAATGCAGCCTCACCATTGTCATAATGCAGCCTGAACATTGCCATTAATGCAGCCTCACCATTGTCAATAATGCAGCCTCACGACAGATTACTGCTGCCTCGGAGGGGACAAGGAGGGGTGCGGGACGAGCGCCGACAGATTACATACAGCGAGAATCTCGATGTACTCGGTGGCCTCTTTAATACAAAGTCCCACCTCCTATGATAGACAGAACAGTGGTCCAATGCCGACCCAGGAGACGGGACTTCCTATTACAGAGGCCTCTGAGTAAACAGGAGATTCTCTCTGTATGTAATCTGACGGTGCTTGTCCCCCCGTCCCCCCTGTCCCCTCCGAGGCAGCCGCAACTGAAGTATCGGCGTATAACACGCACACGGTATTTGCCCCTGATATTTATAGCTTTTTTAACTGTGGCCATGAGCCACACACGTTTTAATTTTAGCCTTTTAAACTTATTGCTCATGGGAATATATTTTGCAGTGTGTTCGCATACAATCCTTTTGAAGAATTACCATTTCTGTTCTGTGTTCATCAATGCCAATATCCCCTTCAAGTCTAATGCCTGGTACACATTACAAGTTTTTTTTCATTTAATCAAGCGGGTTGAACGGAAAAAAAAACGACAGCTCCAATCAAAGCCACTGTACTAACCATTCGAAGTTAGTACAGCGGTCTCCCTGCTGAGCTGTTGTGTTCTGACAGGGGGGTGGCCGCCAGAACACTCTGTTCAGCGCTCTCTGCCATTGGTTGAGAGCGCTGATCAGGAGTCGGATGGCTGCTGGTTTTCCAGCATGCTCGTTTGACAGACTGACATACACACGGCCAAATGTCGGCTGATTTTTATTGAACCACCAGATGTCTCCCGATATCCGTGTGTATGGGGCTTAGGTCTTGGAGGGCAGCCCTCGGCCCTTGAAAATGTTCTCTCTTAAGGTTCATTGTTTTTATTTTTCCAGTGTTGTTGTTTACAGGTTACATTAAATTAAATCATGTTATGGTCACTGCTACTCAGATGTACTTTTATATGAACATTAGTAATAAGCTCTGCATGGTTTGAGATTACCAGGTCCAGCGGAGCATCATTCCTAGTCAGGGCCTCTATGAACTGTACCATAAAATTGTTTTGCCCTTTAACTGTTCCTGCAGTGCGATTACTTACTACATTGGTGCCCATTGTTATCACTGTCCCAGCCCTAGCAGCCCTTTCTAACTTTTCAAAGAGCTGAGTCTCCATCTCTTCATTAACACTGGGTTGCCTATAACAAACTTCAATGATGAATAATGAGCCTGGTAGTACACACAGCCATATGCAGTTTCGCCCCAAAATGCTTCAGCCTTATCACACTAGGTCCTCTTTCACACTTGCTTTGAGATCACTTCTCATATAAAGATAGACACCACCACCATTTTCGATTTACCCTGGCTCTCTGAAAGAATAGCCAGAAATATCAATAGCCCAATTATGTGAAGAATGAAGCCAAGATTCAGCAATACCAATTAAATCATACTTCTCTTACTGCACCAAAGCCTCCAACTCACTTATTGTGCTTGGCAGACTTCTGCCATTGGTGAACAAACACTTTATTTCAATGTCCCATTTTGCACATGTATTTTGCATGTTTTTTTTGTAGTGCAAATAGTACCATTTCCAATGGTTGTTTGTAACATGGGAGTCTTCTTATCACCTGCCATAGCCCTCCCCCATCTTGCCCCATTCCACCCACCATTAGGGACTGACCCCTGTCTGGCCCATTATAATCTAATTTACCCTTTCCCCTCAGTCCTAGTTTAAATACTCCTCCAGCCTTCCCAAAAACCTCTTGCGCAGCACAGCAGACCCCCTTCCCTTTAGGTGCAAACCATCTTTAGCATGTAGGTTGTACCCCATAATAAGTCAGCCCAGTGCTCTAGACACCCAAATCCTTCCCTCTTACACCAGGTCTTTAGTCCTGCATTCAGTTCTATATGCCCCCTCCCCCTCCTTTCCTGTGTTGTGCATGGCACAGGCAATATTTCAGAGAATATCACCTTGGAGGTCCTTCCCTTCAACTTGGGGCCTAGTTATTTAAATTTATTCTCAAGGAGCCTCCACCTTCCTTGTATTCTGTCATTGGTTCCAACATGGGCCAAGCCAACTGGTTCATACCCAGCCCCTCCCAGTAATTTATCAACCCCGTTCACCTTATTCCGAACCCTGGCACCAGGGAGACAGCAAACCATTTGGTTGAGGCGATCCTGGTGACAAATGATTATTATCAGTCCTTCTGATTATAGAATCCCCTATTACCACCAACTGTCAAGGCCTTCCTGCACTACCCTCACCACCCCTACTAGATGGGCTGCTCTCACAGCCATTAGGGGTAGCAGTGACACCTAGGGCTGCCACTTCTGTGTTTACCATCCCAATGTCTAGTGGCAACTTGAAGTGTGACAGTGATACATGTTGGGGCATTTTTTTGAGCTTCCCTGGATGTCAGACATGTGGGTGACAACTAATTTCCTGACAGTATCAGACTCAGCAGCAGGCTCATTACAGAACTGAGACTTTACTACCAAGCCGATACCAAATACCACTGAGCCAGCTTTTGTATGCTACAAGAGACTCTGATAAAGTTGTTTTTTTGACACCTTTACTAGCAAAAGTGTCTCTATCATTGAATGGGTACTGAAGGGCACACTGTATTAGTAGCAAGCAAGGTGAAATGTGGGGAAAGAAGGATGGAAGCCAGCTGTGGTAGTGAGAGCAGGGGAGAGTTGGTGACATGGCACATTGGTGGGGTAGGCATGGTGGTGCAGTTTACAGTGTCAGTGTGAGCTTCAGCAGAAGCCAGGGGATAACAAGGTGGTGTGAGCTGATGAATCCAGAAATTAGAAGGGCAACTACCATTGTGACACAAGCTCATCTGCTGCAGAGGCTCTGGATTTGCTTCCCACTGAAAATGGCTGTGGGTGGCGCTGTTCCACATTTAAATACTGATTCTACTGTGCATGTATTGTAGTGACTTTCGGATAGATGCCAATACCAGGCACATGCCTAGTAGTGACACAATGTTAAAAACGCTACACTACTCCTATTGTGGACCCAACATTTAGTGACAGTGCTGCTGATTTCTAACCTGCGGTGAGCTCCTCAGATACTGGCAATCACCTGCCAGCACTAGAAGCCTTATTTATGGATTATAGATGTCACATAATCTACTGAAGAGAGCCGCAAATGAGTTATTAGTAATGCAAGATTTCCTGTGCTAGAAGCTGAAAGCTGGTTTGTGCAGGGATGGCTGCAAGTTAGAGGAGATCAGCCGCATTGTCATTAAATGCTGAGTCTGGGTCACTCTGTCTGTTCAGTAGCAGTGAAACTCCATAGTCTTTTATGGTGCCAGATGACTAATGTATATCAGGCTAGAACTAAGGGGAAACACCCTGTATTCTTCTTTTACAATAAGAATATGAGTCAGTTGGAATGATTTACTGCTAGTGCTAGCATTGTAAGAAACTGTTAACATTAGCGGATGAGAAGATCAATGTTTGTGTTTTCTTGCTGTATTTAGTTAAGGGCTGTCAATTGCCATGTTGTGTTTGTGTTCTTTGAGCATCCCGGAGTTCTTCCCTACTGAGCCTATGGCTTATGTAGTTGCGGGCACCTGCCACCATGTTGACCTGGTTGGTCCCAATCTGTGTACAAGTCCCTGGCTCTACAAGTCCCATCTTCCACCCCAGCAGAGTCCATTGATACTTCCTTCAGCCCTGTATAGTCCAACTCCATGCCTCAGAGCAAACCCGAGGCTGGAGGAATAGTCTACAGCAGTGCTTCTCAACACCTGTCCTCAGGACCCACTAACAGGCCAGATTTGCAAGATAACTGAATTACATCACAGGTGATATCACTTGCTGCTCAGTGACTGCATTAGTCTGCATCTCCCCAAGGTAATACTTAAAATCTGGCCTGTTAGTGGGTCCCAAAGACATTAGTTGAGAACCACTGGTCTACTGGGATAAGATTTGCATTCGTGACCAACTGACCGTGGTTGCAATGCTTTGCAGGATTCAAAAAATAAATACATGCACCTTTTTTATGAGTCTAATGCTGTCGGACTTTCCGATGTAAAATGTGCGATCAAAGCTTGTTGTCGGAAATTCGTGTGTAGGCTGCATCGGACAGTATCCATCAGAATTTCCTTCACACAAAATTTGAGATTTGGTTCTCAAATTTTCCTACAACAAAATGCCTAGAGAAAAAAGAGGAAGAACAGCATGATTTTCAAACCCAAGGCCTGCTGCTCCGGGCTGCGTGGACAGTTAAACTGAATCACCTCTGGAGGTACTGTAAGTGCAGTGGGGACCAGGGTGTGGGAATGCCATAAGGTGTTAGTTCAATTGTAGTTCAAGTGTACACTGATATTGAAGTTTAGTTTTTTCAGCTGATGCTAACACCAGCAGCGCTGGAAGATTACTGCTGTTGGGAAAGCCTGGTTGCAGAGGGGCAAAGATATCTACTGTATGCAGAAGCCACCTGGACATGAGACACACGTACAAGTAGGTTGTTTCTGGTGCTAGATAGCAAAACATACAATTCTTTATTTAATTGTAAAAACTTTGCTGTGGTTTTGACTGAAACTGATTTTAGTATCATGATAAAGGGAGGAGTCAAAGGGAGAGGGATGGTTGCCCCTTGGGCCAGTTCTACCAGCATATGTTGGGCTGGATCCTGCATGGAGATACCTCACCATTCAAGCATTGATCAGAGAGAGACCACAGTCAGTGACACATTGTGAGCTAAAACGAGCAGCGCTTTACCGCTAATGCCGGCACCGCCCCAGTGTGAAAGTACCCTTAGCCACAGAAATGTACCTATCATGAAAGTGCCACTTGTTTTTTTAAGGCCAAAAGTTCCCAGTCCTTCCCTGGATAAACTGCAGAATAAAAATAGCACTAGCTGGACTGGAGTAACAATAGGAGGCATATTCATAAAGCAGTAATTATCACTGCAGGTGAATCAATCACTACCATTTCAAATAAAGGCACTAGGAAGATACACCTGCAGTGAAAGTTTAGCGAATGTCCCATTCACAACTTTATAAAAATGTCTACTTGTTTAATATGCTTTTAGCGGACATGTGCAAGGGCAGCACAGTGGCTTAGTGGTTAGCATGTATGCATTGTAGCACTGGGGTCCTTGTTTTGAGTCCCAGGCCAGAACATTATTGCACAGAGTTTACATGTTCTTAATGTGCTTGCAAGGTTTTCTCTTGGTACTCCAGTTTATTTCCCACATTCTAACAAACATGCTGGTAGGGTAATTGGCTCTTATCAAATTGTCTCTAGTATGTGTGTCTAAAAATTCCACAGCAGTTCCTGGTAACATGCCAATGCAGTTCTGATACTCATTTCAGTCATGGACACACAGAAAAAGTCAGTTTCCAAGGTTTGAAATGCACTGAAGATTAGTAGATAGGATGGCTGGCTAACATGTTAAAATGTCTGTAAAACCTAAAGTGGAATTAAACCCTAATTTTTTTTTAAAGATAATTGCTTGACAGGTAGGTCTTTTATGACAGAAGAGACACTATCAGTCTCTTCTGTCATAAATGCTTCCCTCTGCCTGTCAGCAGTAATGTTCATTGAGCGCACATGCGCAGCTCAGCGTACGTTTACAGCACCCGATGTGTGCTGTGATTATATGACTCTTGTGCACGTGTGTGGGAATAAAGTCATCACAGCCCAGCCTGAGAACGAACCCAGACAGAAGACTAGTGACAGCTCAGCGTGGAGGGCTTAGTTTGACAAGGTAAGCCTGCCATAATGTGCTAATATGCTGTATACTGGCACATTAGGCATAAACCAACTGGGGCTATGTATTTAAAAAAAAAGTGGAATTTAATACCGCTTTACATGGTTAAGTCACTTAAGATGCTGTAATTGAAAAAAAAAATTTGGTCATTGAATATACTCTATACTTTTCCTTTAAAATTAACCCTTTAGTATACCGTAGATATATGTAATTTTCTTTGTGGCTCTTAGTGGTCATTCACATGAACAGCAGGCTCTACCACCCCTATGAAAAACTACCAGCAGTGGATTACATTTTCAGAGGTGGCTTAGAGTCAGTTTATGGGCATTTAGGAGGCAACACCACTTTCTGCAAGCCAGCCTTTTTCCTAATCCCAATGAGGATTTTACATTCATTAGATTACCACACCACACCTGCCATAGCCTTTTATGGCATGTGGTTGCCGCCTCTCAAAAGAATTTTAAAATGCTGCACCACAAGCATCTTGGCTAAGGCAATGTAAATAGACTCTGGTGGCCTCCATGTCCGCTTGTAGGTGGGCAGTAAAAATGTAGATCGACCGCCTGTTTTTACCACCACTCCTGTGAACATAGCCCTTGAAGATCAGGGGTTAACTGAAGTGTGAAAGCTGCTCAACCTCACACTCTGATTGGGTGTGCTGTACGTGAGGTCACAAAGGGCACCAACTGTCCCTGACACTCCCTGCAAAAGAGGCATAGCTGGATAATAAGGGTGAATGTAAGATATCAACAGTTCTAATAACTGAGAATTCAGATTTCTACATGCCCCTAATTAAATTGGGTTCTCTTTAAAGTTTTAATTAGTTGAATTTTCATTCGAAAAATATGATCTAGCTTTTCCAGCAAACCAGAGTTCCCTTTTAACCCAGAGCCCAGTATGTGGCTCAGCCACATTTCCAGCCCCAGAAAATGTAATTAATACACGGAAAACAAGGACTGATTCAGTACTATTGCCTCCTTGGTTAGATGCCCCCTCTTTTCTCTTTCCCACCCTGTTTCTCCCTTCCTGTTCTCTTCAGTGCCTGCATAACAAGCGTCTCGTTCTGTGTTGCACTTGGCATGAAGACCAAAACATTGTTATTGGAGAATGCTGGAATCCTGTGCACTCACTTAGCTGTTTACATATTGGGAACGATTTTTATTGCTCTTATCGCTAAAGCATTATCATAATCTCACCGGAACAGTTAGAGTGGGACCACAGTGACTTGTAATGAAAGGACCTATACATACATTTCTGTATTTTTACCCCCTTAGGCCGTGCTCCAGTGTGGTGCTTCAGTCAATAAGCTGCCAAAAAGGGAAAAACATTTGTGAGTTAAGGAATTCTTTCCTTTGCTGAGCAGTGTCAGCATACAGCGTGTTGACGGACAAGTCTTTGTCTCTGCTTTGTGTGATACAGCTGTATAAAGAAAATAGCCAACAATAACTGTTCGGCAGAGGAATTTCAGAAAATGGGGGAAATTTATCACCACACAGCCATAAAGTGACAGCTTGTGACCTTTGCGCATGCTAAGAATGGTCCTACTAAAAAGCTACGTAATTGCCCCCCTCATTTAGATCATGAGACAATCATACATCACTGACTTAGATTCCTCAGTACTTCAGATATTCACATAGCTAGTCTTTTTGTTTATTTGTGTTCACATGTTTCAGTCTTCGAGTTTTTGTGCAACTTGTTCCCTTGTTATAGCACTGCTGGGTATGTTCAAATCTGAAAGACAAAGTGTTGAAAAATCAGAGATGACTGGATGCGGGTAGACATTGCCACATGTTTCTGCTATAATCCTGATTTCCAGGAGGCCTGCATATGCTGAAGGCCTTATCAGCAGTACGCACATTACAGCACACTGCAATTACTCTTGAAAAGTGTTATTTCTTGGCTGGCACACCACACAATGGATTTAGGAACTGTATTTACTTCAAGAGAAATCTGAGCATCGACAGTGTGGAATGACTCGTTCTGTTATCTGCCACTCTTAGTCCACATTGAAAATTTAAAATTGAGAGGCTTACATATATGGCCTACCTGCTCAGTACTTCAGTCTTTCATTGAGTCATCACTGTAGTGCACCAGACCACCCCAACACCTTTTGTTGGTAATCTTATGACCTAAGAACCCTGAATTATGATACAGGAGAGGTGTTCCCAAACATAATCACTTCATGCTCTCTTACAAAATGCCTGGAATTTAAAAAAAATGGGAATATTAAGAAGTCTCTCACAGCCCCCAGTCAGATACTTACTTGTACTATATTGATGTTTACAATCACTTTAACCTAAAAAAGAAAAATAATAGCTCATTGCTAATACATGCTAACATTATCATGTTGGATCATGCCCCATCTGCATATCATAAATAAAAAAGAGACAACTATAATAAAAAATGTATTCAAATATTTGTTTATATTTCTTTAGGTGTTTCTTTAACAAAGCCATATAACTGTTAATAACTGTTATTTGCTGTGCTTTTGTTAGCAGAATCCTCAGGAAGCCATACATATACCAGTAAGGCAGGACAGATACACTATATTGTCAAACATATTGGGACACCTGCCTTTACACGCACATGAACCTTAATGGCATCCCAGTCTTTGTCCGTAGGGTTTAATATTGAGTTGGCCCACCATTTGCAGCTATAACAGCTTCAACTCTTCTGGGAAGGCTGTAGGGGTGTGTCTATGGTAATGTTTGACTGTTCTTCCAGAAGAGCATTTGTGAGGTCAGGTACTGATGTTGACGAGAAGGCCTGGCTCTCAGTATTCGCTCTAATTCATCCCAAAGGCGTTCTATCGGGTTTGAGATCAGAAAATTGTGCAGGCCAGTCAATTTCCTCCAATAACACAGAGAACACAGATAAACAGGATAAGACAGGAGATGCCAGGAAATGGATCAAGAAGAAGGCCAGAACTGGGATCAAGGGGAGCAGATATAAAGTAGTAGGGTACGGGATACAGGTACTGGAACAGAATCATGGCAAGAATCAGAATCAAGGTCTGGAGCAGTGCATACAGTGAATAACCACGTACAAGGCACACAGGCAAAACATTGAGCCAATCAAGGAAGTTAGGAAAAAAGCTATATACCTTCCCAGCAGCCATCATCAGGTGGGCCTGCTTACTGGGATCAGCAGGCAATTCAGAGACACCTGCTGGTGGCCCCCATAACTACATTCTTCTGTTCTGGGAACCGCAATACCACTAGCAGGTGATCCAGGTCCTGACAGTGTGGGAAGACAGCACTTCTCATCTCAGAGCACCGGGAGTGTAGTGATAGCTGTACTCTTGGCGCTCCATAACACTGTCAGTTTTGAGCAAAACAGATAAGTCCACGACGTGGTATGCACCTTGTGGGACTTAACTCATGGTAATTCCCCAGTGGCTGAATTCCTGGAGTTCAGCTTTAAAGTGTGATACTTTTGGCATTTTTTGTGGCATTTTCTTATGCTGTCTCTAACTGGGCTTTATCATACTTCACTTCCTAATAGACTAAGAATTCCTTCAGTTTTTTTCTTCTTTCAGTAGTTTTACTTCTTCTCCATCTCCAACAGCTGACATGCCACAGGAGTCTCTAATTGGTCCCTAGTCTTGTAGTACTGCACCCCAGGGAAAATTAATTACCCACTTTAGCTTCAAATACCCTCTGTGCACCAATAAAACCCCATTATACATTCATGAATGTAAACATTCACACTGTCTGATAAATAACTCCACAACCAGTCTCCCTAATATCTCCTAATGGCCACCATCTATTTTAAAGGAAAGCTATAATGATTGATGTTCACAAATTTACAAACTGCTGTCTTTTTTTAAATATTGTTAAAAAATATCTTTATTTTAAAATAACAATTTATTTCAAGAGGGGTCCATTCGATTGCTTGCAAAGCCTAGCTCTGATGTTTGTTTTTTTGGTAACTGTGTGTAATTGACTAATAAAGTGAATGAATATGTGTAGTATATTTTCTTATTTATTATTTCTTCTTTATTATTGTCAGGTAAATAAGGAATAATAGGGGTTTTGTACTCACTATAAAAATCATTTTCTCTGCATTAATTGAAGGACAAAGCTACATTTTGGGATCTTGACCGAAGGGTTATAGTGCTTACCTGCATAAGTATGGGCTAAATACAAGCAAAGCAGTCTGGGGGCAGCCCCTACTGTTGGCCAAACCCCCCCATCTGCATCAAAGAGAACAGGTAGTAGCAGTGGTGCATTTAGGTTTTGTGCTGCCCTAGGCCTGACTAAGCTTATGCACCCACTAATTTAAATATGACCCACCCCTTCCTGTCAAGACCACACCCTTCCTGTTTAAGACCTGCCCCAAAATGTTCCAGTGGGGACACTAGTTCCAGTGGGGGGGGGGGGGGAATGGATTCCCTTAACTTGCAGAGATTTCCTCTAACTTACTGTGTGGCTATGGGGCAGGAAATGAAGGGAAATCTCTGCAATGGCACGAGGATGGCAAAAAATAAACTGACAGGGGCTATAACCCTCCCTTACTCTATCCAAAATGAAAAAAAGTGTTACCTATAGTTCTACTTTAAGCACAAATTTCTGATAAATTTATGGAGAGGACTAAGAGGACATAACCATGCCAGTGGTGCAACAGAAAACATATAGCACAGTGATCAAGGTATGTGGTCCAGGCATTGAGCAAAGAAAGGATTAGGGGCAGGAACAAATACATCTATCTGTTTGTTTTCCTCATTAACAATCAACAGAAATAAAATTAAGATTCCTTAATATGTACAATTGACACAAGAAAAGGATTGCAGGAGAGTCCTACTACCTACCTGCCAAGTATAGGTGACCATGTCAGTGTCCCTTGTGTCTGCACCATCCCTAGATTAAAAGCCCTTTGGCAGCTAGGTAAGTGATATGCAAGTTTCACCCAAAAAGTGTAGCTTTCCTTCTACCCTGGGTATCCCATGCTACATAATCTAGTCAGCTACTGTATAAACATTAACCACTTCCGGACTGCCGCACGCCGATGTACGTCCCTATTTTTGGTTGTTAGCTAGCTGCCATAACCCCGGTATCCCTGCGTTTGGCCGGTGGTCCAGGACAAGATAAAAGTGGTCTCAGCAGCGGATTTACCACAAGATCACTTTTATCGGCAGCGGGAGAGGGGCCGGTGCCCTGAGCCACTTACCGGAGCCGTCGGCATCGGTGGAGGCGATCGCGTCTGTCTCCTGGGCTGACATGGAGACGAGTGAGGGGAAGATGCCCCCCCCTTCTCCATGACACTGCAGGGTGGAAGCAAAGTCAAAATGTCACTTCCGCCCATAGCTCTTAACCACTTCCCTACCGCCCACTGTCATATGACGCCCACAAGGTGGATCTCCCATCCTGGGTGGGCGTCATATGACGTCCTACCATTCCCGGCCGCCTAGGGGGCGCGCGCGCGCCCGTGGCGTCGCTCGGGACCCGGTGCGCGTGCCCGGCACCCGCGATTGCCCGTGAAAACAGCGGGACCGTGTGGGACCGTGGAGCTGTGTGTGTAAACACACAGCTCCACGTCCTGTCAGTGGCGAGGAGACCGATCATGTGTTCCCAGTACGGAGGAACACTGATCGGTCTCCTCCCCTTTTGAGTCCCCTCCCCCCACAGTTAGAATCACTATCTTGGGGAACACATTAACCCCTGCATCGCCCCCTAGTGTTAACCCCTTCCCTGCCAGTCACATTTACACAGTAATCACTGCAATTTTATAGCAACGATCGCTGTGTAAATGTGAATGGTCCCCAAAAATGTGTCAAAAGTGTCCGAAGTGTCCGCCGCAATGTCGCAGTCACGAAAAAAAATCGCAGATCGTCGCCATTACTAGTAAAAAAAAAAAAAATGCAATAAATCTATCCCCTATTTTGTAGACGCTATAACTTTTGCGCAAACCAATCTATATACGCTTATTGCGATTTTTTTTACCAAAAATATGTAGAAGAATACGTATCGGCCTAAACTGAGTAAAAAAATTGTTTTTTTTAAAAAAAAATGGGATATTTATTATAGCAAAAAGTAAAAAATATTGTGTTTTTTTTCAAAATTGTCGCTCTTCTTTTGTTTATAGCGCAAAAAATAAAAACCGCAGAGGTGATCAAATACCACCAAAAGAAAGCTCTATTTGTGGGAAAAGAAGGACGTCAATTTTGTTTGGGTGTAATGTCGCACGACCGCGCAATTGTTAGTTAAAGCGACGCAGTGCCGAATCGCAAAAAGTGCTCTGGTAAGGAAGGGGGTAAAATCGCCCGGTGCTGAAGTGGTTAAAGGGCCAGTTTTTTTTTTTTTTTTTTTTAAATGACAAAATTTTTTTTTTATTGCATTTTAGTGTAAATATGAGATCTGAGATCTTTTTGACCCCAGATTTCATATTTAAGAGGTCCTGTCCATCCTGTCATGCTTTTTTTTTCTATTACAAGGGATGTTTCTTTCTTCCTTGTAATAGGAATAAAAGTGACACATTTCTTCTTTTTTTTTTTAAACAGTGTAAAAATAAAAAGTAAAAGGTAAAATAAATAATAAAAAAAAAAAATTAAACGTGCCCCCGTCCTGCCGAGCTCGCGTGCAGAAGCAAACGCATATATGAAAACAGTGTTCAAACCACACGTGAGGTATCACCATGATTGGTAGAGCGAGAGCAATAATTCTAGCCATAGACCTCCTCTGTAACACAAAACATGCAACTGGTAGAATTTTTTAAATGTCGCCTATGGAGATTTTTAAGGGTAAAAGTTTATCGCCATTCCACGAGCGGGCGCAATTTTGAAGCACGACATGTTGGGTATCAATTTACTCGGTGTAACATTATCTTTCACAATATAAAAAAAGAATTGGGCAAACTTTACTGTTGTCTTATTTTTTTATTCAAAAAAGTGTATTTTTTCAAAACAAAAAGTGTGATTGTAAGACCGCTGCGCAAATACGATGTGACAGAAAGTATTGCAATAACCGACATTTTATTCTCTAGAAAGTGAGAAAACAAATGTATGTTTAGGGGTTCTAAGTAATTTTCTAGCAAAAAAAAACAGTTTTTAACTTGTAAACACCATATCTAAAAAAGAGGCCCTGTCTTAAAGCGGTTCTGCACACACTAATTATTATTATTTTTTTCTTCTCATATTAAAAATATTATGAGTCTAACAATAAACTCACTTGTTAGGTGTCCATGTCTGTTTTTTCAGAAAAAAATGCACTTTTAAAATAAAAAGAACAGCATTCTCATTTTGCTTGTGGGCATTTGAAGCCCACAAGCAGTCACTTCCTTGTTCCCTTTCGTTGGTTCCCGCACATGCGCACGGGTAACAGCGCCGAGCTGTGTAAAAACTTCACGTCCTTACGAAATTTCGGGTCGATGTCCGTAAATCTCGCAAGATTTCGGGTCGATGTCCGCAAATCTCGCAAGATTTCGGGTCGGATGTCCGCACTGACTCCTGGGATGAATGACACCAGATCCCAGGAGACAGTGCGGCACTCAAAGTAACTGACGAGGATCCCCGCACAGACCCCGCCCACCCCCGCAGGGAGAACAACAAAGATGAAAAAAGATGCAGAATTGAACCATCAATTCTGTCATCTAACATGCTAGAGAAGAGATAGAAAGTAAGATTATGGGATGGGTGCAGAACCGCTTTAAAGTGGTTAACACCTACCTCCTATATAGATTACCAGTAGCTGATATCTATGGTAACTAAGTCACTATAATATATAGCAACTCCTCTGCCAAAGGCAAATAAATAAGAAGAAGATTTCCTAGTTTTCAACTACCATATGCATCATTGCAAGCTCAAAAAACCCTCAGGGGTTTCTATTATATACAGTAGACATATATATATTAGATTGTGATTACCCAAAGTTTTGGAGGAAAGTCTTACTACCTACCTCCCAAGTGTAGCTGACCATCTTATGCCCCGTACACACGCTCGGACTTTCCGGCGGGATTGTCCGCCGGACCTTCCAGCGGGGCTTCGCCGGACTTTCCGAGCTGTGGACTTGCCCACACACGCCCGGACTTCTCCGGCGGACAATCCGCGGGAAAAAGTCTGTGGGACTTTTGAAAATGAACGGACTTGCCCACACACAGAGCAGTCCGTTCATTTAGAACGTAACTGCAGGTAGACGGGGCTAGCGAAGGCAGTGAATGCCGCCGCGCTAGCCCCGTCACCTGGCATGGATTTAAAGGGAATCCCTACGCCGAAAAAAAAACGGCATGGGGGTCCCCCCCAAATCCATCTCAGACCCTTATCCGAGCACGCAGCCCGGCCGGCCAGGAAAGAGGTGGGGACGAGCGGGCGCCCCCCCCCCTCCTGAGCCGTACCAGGCTGCGTGCCCTCAACATGGGGGGTGCCCTGGGGAAAGGGCAGCACGCTGCCTGACATTGCAGTGAATAAAGTGTACCTTTTGTACACTTCAAATAAAGCTTATATAAGAGCTCTTATTGCCCAAGTGTAGCTGACCATCTTATGCCCCGTACACACGCTCGGACTTTCCGGCGAGATTGTCAGCCGGACCTAGTCCAGCGGACAAACCGCTGGACCTTCCAGCGGGGCTTCGCCGGACTTTCCGAGCTGTGGACTTGCCCACACACGCCCGGACTTCTCCGGCGGACAATCCGCGGGAAAAAGTCAGCGGGACTTTTGAAAATGAACGGACTTGCCCACACACGGAGCAGTCCGTTCATTTAAAACGTAACTGCAGGTAGACCGGGCTAGCGAAGGCAGTGAATGCCGCCACGCTAGCCCCGTCACCGGGCATGGATTTAAAGGGAATCCCTACGCTGAAAAAACGGCATGGGGGTCCCCCCCAAATCCATCTCAGACCCTTATTCGAGCACGCTGCCCGGCCGGCCAGGAAAGAGGTGGGGACGAGCGAGCGCCCCCCCTCCTGAGCCGTACCAGGCCGCGTGCCCTCAACATGGGGGGTGCCCTGGGGAAAGGGCAGCACGCTGCCTGACATTGCAGTGAATAAAGTGTACCTTTTGTACACTTCAAATAAAGCTTATATAAAACAAGAGAGGGGGGGAGCAGGTACCTATTTTTTTGGGGGGGGGTTGGGTACCTAGTTTTGACAGGTACCCACTCCCACTTCCAAGTTCTCCTCTCCCCCTCCTTTCCTTTAATCTTCTGGGACATGTCACAGATTCCAGAAGATTGCCCGACCATTCAGGAGGCACAGCGTGACTCGCCCATGCGCGGTGCACACCAGGCTGTGAAGCCACAAGCTGTAACAGCTGGGTGCCCACAGTTGTAATGCCGGCACCAGGGAGAAGAGAGGGAAAGGATCAAGGGTTTGGGTGGCCGCATCACTGGATAGTGGGACAGGTGAGTGTGTGTTTATTAAAAGTCAGCAGCTACACTTTTTGTAGTTGCTGACTTTTAATAAACACTAAAACGGCTGGAACTCCTCTTTAAGCTCTATCAGCCAAACGCACAACCAGAACCGCTGGTGTATAGTGCAAATAAAGCCAACATTTCTAGAGCCATTTCTTCCAAACTGCATACAGCTGTTTCAGGTGTTTTGACAGTCATCAGTGCCGGGTATAGAATCCATGGCTTCTGCAGAGTAGAGCTTGGAACCCAACAAGTTGGTATAACATAACCATACAGGTTATGATGAGGTTATGTTTTTCAATCAGAAACTGAATGGGCTTCCTGGCATTAAAGACATACCATCAAATGTGATTATTTAACATCAAGGCAGACCTGCTAAATAGCTCTTATTGCCCATAGGTAGAGGGTTACACTGGTAAATGTCCCTACCGTTTCCGAAGTCCCTGTTTGATAAATGTGGTATGGTGATATTGGCTGTGGGAGAGCTGCCACATATTGGCATAAGACATTTTAGCCCAATAGATGGCATAGGAATCTGCCAGTGAGGCTTATGGCACACTAATACACACAATCACATTCCTAAAATTAATCAGCTTACCATAAATCAATGCAATATTGAAAGCTGAAGTATGGCTTTTGAACATTAAAAAAGTTAGTTTTAAAGTGATTCTAAAATAAAAACATTGGCACCTCCTCCATATATAAAAAGCCTTAAATTATTTTCAGTGAAAGCACAGAATTCTGTGATTGGAGGAGGAGAGATTGTGATTTCCCACTGCACCTTCTACAATTACAGAGCACCAGGAAAGAATGCAATGAATGGAGGAGGTGCTGAGCAAGTGATTCACTGTGATCAATGTACTATCGTACTTGAATTGGGCAGCAAGGAGTTATAATACAGTCCAAGCTAAAATTAATGAAGTAGGCTTTTTGATACTTAGTATACATACTTAGTGTTACATACAAAAATGACCTTATAATATTGCTTAACCACCTCAGCTCTGGAAGGTTTGACCCCTTCATAACCAGGCAATTTTTTGCTATTTAGCACTGCGTTACTTTAACTGATAATTGTGCAGTCGTGCAACACTGTACACAAGAAAGGAAGAACAATTGGGACTTTAAATGAGGCGGTGACCTTGTAAGGTCCAATGACTCTGTCCTTGTCTAATTGAAAAAGGGGGGAAAGGGAAATGGGACTTTAAATGAAGCACGTAGGATTAAAAAGATCAAATTTATTATACATGTCAATAGTATAATACATAATGGTAATCATAATTCAATGTAAAAAGGGGTAGGTAAATTAACAATTCATATGCACTAACCCCCGAAGGAGCTGCTGGTCTGATTTGGGCCCACCGTTACCTTCTTCACCTCGTATGCATCCAGGGGTTTCCCGAGGTAGATGGCCCAAAAAACTGCAGAGACCGTCACTAGATCCACTTTAGGGATTTTTATTTGCAAAAACGGTAGACAAAACACAGTCTCTCAATAAAGGAATAGAGGGTATAGGTAGGAAGTTCAGGTACTCTTGAAACTTCTGACACTTGAACGTCTCACTATACAATCCAGGGAATAGCCATTCGCAGCTGGATATTACGGCTGTCGGATAAATCCCCCTTTGGTGAGTTTAGCAACCGACAAGTGATTCAGATAAAGCAAAGTCTCTGCCACAGTCTTGGTTGTAGAACTTGAGAATGAAAAGTCTCTGCCACAGACTTGGTTGTAACTGAAGGATAAATAAACTTGAGGAACTCCCATATGGTACCAGTATCTTGCAGCCGGTCCGGCGATACCGTATGAGTGTGGATTCACCTGGTGACCTTTCAACTTAGCTTCCAGGCTCTTGCTGAGCAGCCAGCTTCGTGCGTGGCCCTCTTCTGAAGAGTCCTCCCCTGGTTGCGTTCTCAGTTGCTGGGCCTCTCCAAAACCTAGAGGGCACCGGACCACCTTAGAATCCTCCTTCCAGTTACTGTGCCTCAGGCTAGCCAGCCCTGAGACTCGAAAATGGATGGATCCGCACCCCAGGCCATGAGGGCCCCTGAGGGCTGGTCAGGAGGATCAGGACCAAACAGACAGAAAGATCTTCTGGACCGGAACCCAGGAGCACATGACCTCAGTACCTTAAGTACCCTCTCCCAGAAAGCACAGCGGGGCAACTCACCCACTGGTTGGTTCCAACCGGACTGCGTTCCTATGCCTGCCAGAGGTGACACCAACACCTATTGCCAAGCAGAACACACTGCAATCCAGCCCAAACTGATACTGAGACCAGAATTTAGAACAATTAACCCTAAAACCCAACTGTGGTTTCAGGAACTTTAAATTTACAAAAACATAGCGCGTGCTCATTTGGAGCCCAGCGATATATATATATATATATATATATATATACATTTACAAATATTGAAGGCAAAAGGAATCACATGGTTGCAAACAATTATCACATAATACAAATTTAACAAATAATCAAATACACATGATGAATTGAAACACGGCATATAGCAGCTCTACGTGTTTCGTAGATTGATGTGCTCTTCAGGAGCATGTACGTGGATGGAATCTGAAATGTAGTATGATAAAAAGGATTTCTCCAAGGTCTTAGCCGATCAAGGAAAAATAAATAAATATAGGAATTAAAAAAAAAAAAAAATGAACCTATAAAACCCCCCACTCTCTGAAACTTACTTACAATTGTGGGTATACAATGAGGGTATGGCACTGAAGATTGGAGACCCCCTAAGGGCATCACTACCCAGAGTTGAGGTGGTGTGCGCAGCCTGAAACCCGACAATAACAATATCCAGGGAGGACAAATTGCCAAGAACTAGAGATAGCCGTGAGGGGGTCTCCGATCTTCAGTGCCATACCCTCATTGTATAGCCACAATTGTAAGTATTTCAGAGAGTGGGGGGTTATATAGGATAATTTTTATTTTATTTGAATTTCTATATTTATTTATTTTTCCTTGATAGGGTCAGACCTTAAAGAAATCCTTTTTATTTGCTGAATGCCTGCTCCTCCTCCTCTCCCTCCCACAGGCATTCAGCGGCAGCAGGAGGTATATGGAGAGATCGATTCATCCATATGCAGCTGAGCCGCTCCTCCTATCCAGGTACACAGGAGGGCTGCACAGGCCCCCAGCAGCATGGGGCCAGGTCGCAATTGTGACCCCTGAGACCCCTGTAGCTACGCCCCTGAGTATGTAGCTTTGCCTGTAAGGGCTGCTCGTCCGCAGTATGTTGTGGGTGGGCGGTCCTTAAAGGGGTTGTAAAGGCAAAAGGTCTTTTTATCTTAATGCATTCCATGCATTAAGATAAAAGCCTTCTGTGTGCAGCAGCCCCCCTCAGCCCCTAATACTTACTTAAGCCACATCTCTCGGCCATCTGGGACTCTCTCTCCTGATTAGCTGAGACATAGCAGTGGCGCCATTAGCTCCCGCTGCTGTCACAGTCAGTTAGCTAATCAGGAGAGAAATGGGGTGGGGCCGAACCGCAGATCCATGTCTGAATGGATACACGGAGCTGCAGCTCGGCTCGGGTGCCCCCATAGTAAGCTGCTTGCTGTGGGGGCACTCGACAGGAGGGAGGGGCCAGGAGCAGCAAAGAGGACCCCAGAAGAGGAGGATCCAGGCTTCTCTGTGCAAATCCACTGCACAGGGCAGGTAAGTATAACATGTTTGTTATTTAAAAAAAAAAAGAGACTTTAGTATCACTTTAAGTAGTTAATTAGAGCTGCTTAAAGCGTAACTCCACTTTTGTTGAGAAAAAAAAAAATTCTCCTGGGTGATCTATGTACATTGCTAGGATTATAACAACCTTTGTTACAGATTCCGCGCCGGTCGGGACCCCCGTGAGTCCGATCGCGGTCCCCGCGGACTCGATCGCCGCGGGGACCCCCGCAATCGTCTCACGGGGCGGCTGAACGGGGAGATGCCGAGATAAACAGCATCTCCCCGTTCTGCCTAGCAACTAGTGACGCCGATCTCTGCTCCCTGTGATTGGAGCAGAGATCAGCATTCACTAGCTGACAGCCACGCCCCCCCACAGTAAAAAACACACCCCTAGGCATACTTAACCATTACACTGCCCCCTTGTGGTTAACCCCTTCACTGCCAGTGTCATTTATACAGAAATCAATGCATTTAAATGCATTAATTGCTGTAAAAATGACAATGGTCCCAAAAATGTGTCAAAAATGTCCGATGTGTCCGCCATAATGTCGCAGTCACAAAAAAAATCACAGATCTCCGCCATTAATAATAAAAAAAAATTATTAATAAAAATGCTATAAAACTATCCCCTATCTTGTAAACGCTATAACTTCTGCGCAAACCGATCAATAATCGCTTATTGCGATTTTTTTTACCAAAAATATGTAGAAGAATACGTATCGGCCTAAACTGAGGAAAAAAAATGTTTTTTTATATATTTTTTGGGGATATTTATTATAGCAAAAAATAAAAAATAATGCATTTTTTTCAAAATTGTCGCTCTATTTTGTTTATAGCGCAAAAAAATAAAAACCGCAGGGGCGATCAAATACCACCAAAAGAAAGCTCTATTTGTGGGAAAAAAAAGGACATCAATTTTGTTTGGGAGCCACGTCGCACGACCGCGCAATTGTCAGTTAAAGCGACGCAGTGCCGAATCGCAAAAAGGGGCCTGGTCCTTTGGCTGCAAATTGGTCCGGTCTGAAAGTGGTTAATAACATTCAATTACAATATGACTTGTGTCACAATTATATGCGCTATATTGTTTTTTCTATATAACTCCATAAAAGCCTGTGGGGTTGATTTACTAAACCTGGAGAGTGCAAAATCTGGTGCAGCTCTGCATGGTAGCCAATCAGCTTTTAACTTCAGCTTGTTCAATTAAGCTTTGACAATAAAACCTGGAAGCTGATTGGTTTCTATGATGAGCTGCACCAGGTATTGCACTCTCCAGTTTTAGTAAATCAACCCCTATGTGTCCATGTACACATAGTTTAAGAGCTGCCAAGTTTAGATGAGGTTAAACCTCCCTCTCCTGAATGTGGAAGAATCGTATTCAGGATCGGAAAGGTTTTGGCCACGGCAAATGCAAAATGTGACAAAATCGTGGTAAAATCACGGCAAAAAACGTGATTCGTGATTTTGCCAAGTATTGCGTTTTCCCCGCGGCCGCGGTCAAGAGCTGCTAACGTACATGAAGCCTTAAACAGTTACAGCAAACAGTTTCTATGGGATAAATACATAAATAAATAAAAGCTGATCATTGTAAGCACCCATCAGTGGTAAACGATTTGTCTCAACCCTCTAACTACTACATCTGCATGACAGCTTGTCGTTGCAGTATAATAAATGTTCACTTTTGCGTTTAATACCGCTTTAACGCTGCCTTCTGGTGGCTCTTAAAGTTGGCGTTAGTGCCTGGAAAGTGTTACACGGTGGAAAAGAGGTTAAAAGAATAACGTTAATAAATATCGCTGAGTTAAAAGTTATCATAGGAAAAGAAAAGGCTTATTGCTGAAGTTTATTTTATCTTTTGTTATGCTATTGTCACCAAACGGCACGGAGAGAAGCTGTTTGAGCGTATTTTATGAGTCTGTGCTCGATCCTGTGATACAGAGGGACTTCTGTACTGTCATGAGTCATCTGCTGTGAGGACAAGCTTGTAGGTTACTCATTGTATTCTAGTAACTAGTCCCTGGTGCACAGCACTGTTATGTTACATGGATCCTTCAGCAGACTAGCTGCGGTTGGCAGTAGACTTGGCTGTCAAGAGGCAGTCTGTGTGGACGATCTATAAATAACGCAGCCTCCTGAGCTGTCAGATCTTATGGCTAGGATTAGTCATATGGACAGTGACAGCAGGAGACACCACAGGATATCCCCCAATACATAACTCTTATTGACTGCCCCTGGGTGATGGGCAAAGCAGATCAAATCTTACCTGATTACAGAATTTCACTGACAGCAAGTGCAGCATCCGTCAGACCCAATAGTCTGAAGATAGTCCTAAAGTCATTACAAGGACAGATCGAATGGATTGGATGTATTATGAATCACTGATTTTTAGAGTCATGTTCATCTCTATAGCAGTCTGTCAGCAGCTTCTCCTAATTGTGAGATCCATTGTGCATAATAGCCGTACATCCGCTATGGCCTTTGACCAATACTGTTATAAGACTGACACTGCAGGGGTTAAAGCAACAAATCGCCTCTCCTAAATGTTAGGGATTATACATTTACAGCAGCGGTCCTCAACCTTTTTGGCACCAGGGACCGATATCACAGCCCCCCCTTTATATCAGTGTCCTCAGTCCCCTTCACATCACAGCCCCCTTTATATCAGTGTCCTCAGTTCCCCCTTCACATCACAGCCCCCTTTATATCAGTGTCCTCAGTCCCCTTCACATCACAGCCCCCTTTATATCAGTGTTCTCAGTTCCCCTTCACATCACAGCCCCCTTTATATCAGTGTCCTCAGTCCCCCTTCACATCACAGCCCCCCTTTATATCAGTGTTCTCAGTTCCCCTTCACATCACAGCCCCCTTTATATCAGTGTTCTCAGTTCTCCTTCACATCACAGCCCCCTTTATATCAGTGTTCTCAGTTCCCCTTCACATCACAGCCCCCCTTTATATCAGTGTCCTCAGTCCCCCCTTCACATCACAGCCCCCCCCTTTATATCAGTGTCCTCAGTCCCCCTTCACATCACAGCCCCCCCTTTATATCAGTGTCCTCAGTCCCCTTCACATCACAGCCCCCCCCCTTTATATCAGTGTTCTCAGTTCCCCTTCACATCACAGCCCCCCTTTATATCAGTGTCCTCAGTTCCCCTTCACATCACAGCCCCCTTTATATCAGTGTCCTCAGTCCCCCCTTCACATCACAGTCCCCCCCCCCTTTATATCAGTGTTCTCAGTTCCCCTTCACATCACCCACCCCTTTATATCAGTGTTCTCAGTTCCCCTTCACATCACAGCCCCCTTTATATCAGTGTCCTCAGTCCCCTTCACATCACAGCCCCCTTTATATCAGTGTCCTCAGTTCCCCTTCCCCACATCACAGCCCCCTTTATATCAGTGTCCTCAGTCCCCCTTCACATCACAGCCCCCCCTTTATATCAGTGTTCTCAGTTCCCCTTCACATCACACCCCCTTTATATCAGTGTTCTCAGTTCCCCTTCACATCACAGCCCCCCTTTATATCAGTGTCCTCAGTCCCCCTTCACATCACAGCCCCCTTTATATCAGTGTTCTCAGTGTCCTTCCCCTTCACATCACAGTCCCCCCGTTACATCAGTGTCCTCAGTCCCCTTCACATCACAGCCCCCTTTATATCAGTGTCCTCCCCCCCTTCCCCTTCCCATCACAGCCCCCTTTATATCAGTGTTCTCAGTTCCCCTTCACATCACAGCCCCCCTTTATATCAGTGTCCTCAGTCCCCCTTCACATCACAGCCCCCTTTATATCAGTGTTCTCAGTTCCCCTTCACATCACAGCCCCCTTTATATCAGTGTTCTCAGTTCCCCTTCACATCACAGCCCCCCCCTTTATATCAGTGTCCTCAGTTCCCCCTTCACATCACAGCCCCCCCTTTATATCAGTGTCCTCAGTTCCCCCTTCACATCACAGCCCCCTTTATATCAGTGTCCTCAGTCCCCCTTCACATCACAGCCCCCCTTTATATCAGTGTCCTCAGTCCCCCTTCACATCACAGCCCCCTTTATATCAGTGTCCTCAGTTCCCCCTTCACATCACAGCCCCCCTTTATATCAGTGTCCTCAGTCCCCCCCCCTTCACATCACAGCCCCCCTTTATATCAGTGTCCTCAGTCCCCCTTCACATCACAGCCCCCTTTATATCAGTGTTCTCAGTTCCCCTTCACATCACAGCCCCCTTTATATCAGTGTTCTCAGTTCCCCTTCACATAACAGCCCCCTTTATATCAGTGTTCTCAGTTCCCCTTCACATCACAGCCCCCCTTTATATCAGTGTCCTCAGTCCCCCTTCACATCACAGTCCCCCCTTTATATCAGTGTTCTCAGTTCCCCTTCACATCACAGCCCCCCTTTATATCAGTGTTCTCAGTTCCCCTTCACATCACAGCCCCCCTTTATATCAGTGTCCTCAGTCCCCTTCACATCACAGCCCCCCTTTATATCAGTGTCCTCAGTTCCCCTTCACATCACAGCCCCCTTTATATCAGTGTCCTCAGTCCCCTTCACATCACAGTCCCCCCCTTTATATCAGTGTCCTCAGTTCCCCCTTCACATCACAGCCCCCCTTTATATCAGTGTCCTCAGTCCCCCTTCACATCACAGCCCCCTTTATATCAGTGTTCTCAGTTCCCCTTCACATCACAGTCCCCCCCTTTATATCAGTGTCCTCAGTCCCCCTTCACATCACAGCCCCCTTTATATCAGTGTTCTCAGTTCCCCTTCACTTCACAGCCCCCTTTATATCAGTGTTCTCAGTTCCCCTTCACATCACAGCCCCCCTTTATATCAGTGTCCTCAGTTCCCCTTCACATCACAGCCCCCCCTTTATATCAGTGTTCTCAGTTCCCCTTCACATCACAGCCCCCTTTATATCAGTGTTCTCAGTTCCCCTTCACATCACAGCCCCCTTTATATCAGTGTTCTCAGTTCCCCATCACATCACAGTGCCCCCTTTATATCAGTGTCCTCAGTCCCCCTTCACATCACAGCCCCCCTTTATATCAGTGTTCTCAGTTCCCCTTCACATCACAGCCCCCCTTTATATCAGTGTCCTCAGTCCCCCTTCACATCACAGCCCCCTTTATATCAGTGTCCTCAGTTCCCCTTCACATCACAGCCCCCTTTATATCAGTGTTCTCAGTTCCCCTTCACATCACAGCCCCCCTTTATATCAGTGTTCTCAGTTCCCCTTCACATTACAGCCCCCTTTATATCAGTGTTCTCAGTTCCCCTTCACATCACAGCCCCCTTTATATCAGTGTTCTCAGTTCCCCTTCACATTACAGCCCCTTTATATCAGTGTTCTCAGTTCCCCTTCACATCACAGCCCCCCTTTATATCAGTGTCCTCAGTCCCCCCCTTCACATCACAGCCCCCTTTATATCAGTGTTCTCAGTTCCCCTTCACATCACAGCCCCCTTTATATCAGTGTTCTCAGTTCCCCTTCACATCACAGCCCCATTTATATCAGTGTTCTCAGTTCCCCTTCACATCACAGCCCCCTTTATATCAGTGTCCTCAGTCCCCCTTCACATCACAGCCCCCCTTTATATCAGTGTCCTCAGTTCCCCTTCACATCACAGTCCCCCCTTATATCAGTGTCCTCAGTCCCCCTTCACATCACAGCCCCCCTTTATATCAGTGTTCTCAGTTCCCCTTCACATTACAGCCCCCTTTATATCAGTGTCCTCAGTCCCCCTTCACATCACTCCCCCCCCCAGTTCCCCTTCACATCACAGCCCCCTTTATATCAGTGTTCTCAGTTCCCCTTCACATTACAGCCCCTTTATATCAGTGTTCTCAGTTCCCCTTCACATCACAGCCCCCTTTATATCAGTGTTCTCAGTTCCCCTTCACATTACAGCCCCTTTATTTCAGTGTTCTCAGTTCCCCTTCACATCACAGCCCCCCTTTATATCAGTGTTCTCAGTTCCCCTTCACATCACAGCCCCCTTTATATCAGTGTTCTCAGTTCCCCTTCACATCACAGCCCCCTTTATATCAGTGTTCCCAGTTCTCCTTCACATCACAGCCCCCTTTATATCAGTGTCCTCAGTTCCCCTTCACATCACAGCCCCCTTTATATCAGTGTCCTCAGTCCCCCTTCACATCACAGCCCCCCTTTATATCAGTGTCCTCAGTCCCCCTTTCACATCACAGCCCCCTTTATATCAGCGTTCTCAGTTCCCCTTTACATCACAGCCCCCTTTATATCAGTGTTCTCAGTTCCCCTTCACATCACAGCCCCCTTTATATCAGTGTTCTCAGTTCCCCTTCACATCACAGCCCCCCTTTATATCAGTGTTCTCAGTTCCCCTTCACATCACAGCCCCTTTTATATCAGTGTTCTCAGTTCCCCTTCACATCACAGCCCCCCTTTATATCAGTGTTCTCAGCCCCCCTTCACATCACAGTCCCCCTTTATATCAGTGTTCTCAGTCCCCCCTTCACATCACAGCCCCCCTTTATATCAGTGTCCTCAGTCCCCCTTTCACATCACAGCCCCCCTTTATATCAGTGTTCTCAGTTCCCCTTCACATCACAGCCCCCTTTATATCAGTGTTCTCAGTTCCCCTTCACATTACAGCCCCTTTTATATCAGTGTTCTCAGTTCCCCTTTACATCACAGTCCCCCTTTATATCAGTGTTCTCAGCCCCCCTTTACATCACAGTCCCCCTTTATATCAGTGTCCTCAGTCCCCCTTCACATCACAGCCCCCCTTTATATCAGTGTTCTCAGTTCCCCTTCACATCACAGCCCCCCTTTATATCAGTGTTCTCAGTTCCCCTTCACATTACAGCCCCCCTTTATATCAGTGTTCTCAGTTCCCCTTCACATCTCAGCCCCCCTTTACAGTGCAGTCTTCTTTACATCACAATACCCATTTATAGTACAGTACACTTTACATTATTGTACCAGGGACTGCCCTGTAAGGGGGGCACTGTAATGTAAAGGGGGCTGTGATATAAAGGGGACTGCACTGTAAAGGGAGGGGGCACTGTAATGTAAAGGGGGGGGCTGTGACGTAATAGGGACTGCACTGTAAAGGGGCACTGTGATATAAAGGGGACTGCACTGTAAAGGGGCACTGTACAGTGCCCCTGAAGTCTGCCCACCACAGTGTCCCTGCAACCCACAATAGATTAGTGTGCCACTCAGGCTTGTGTAGTGATTTGGGGAGTGATGTGGATGGTATATATATCCACTTCTGCAGGAGTGTCGGCGAGGGAGTGGTCCCAGCTCCTGTGGCTGCTGAACAGAAGAGAGAAGGCATCCCAAGTGCCACACATCCATGCAAGTAGTATAAGGTTAAAAGAGACACCCTTAGGCTCGATTCACATCAATGCATTTTGCTTTTGCGCGTTTTTAGCTTAGCAACCAGCTATATACAGTGTAAAAAAAAAAAAAAGCAAAACGCAAACTGCAGCAAAATCGAGACAAAAACGCGTCAAAAACGCGGTAAAAACGCGGTACTTGCGTTTTGGATGCGGGTCCATTGACTTCAAAATGCTGCATTTTGCATGAAAAAAAAGTCCCCGACCTTTCCAAAAACGCAGAGGAACAAAAATGCATTGATGTGAACATGTTAAAATATTTCCCTGCATTTCTGCAAAATGCAAAATGCACCAAAAAACGCGCTAGTGTGAATGGAGCCTTAGCCTGGGCTACCGCCAGGCCATGCCCCCAACGCATTTAGCTTCGCCCCCGGAGCTTAGTCATGGGGACTAACCAGAAATGTAAAAGATCAGACAACAATACAGAAGTTGACCAAAGGGTGGCGGTAAAGAGCAGAAAAAACACATGATTTGGTGAAAGTTGGCTGAAAAAGTCCTGCCTTGTGTATGCAATACAAGTTCTCGACCAACACCCTTTGGACAGAAATCCACGGAAAAGTTTGTTTGAAGTCTGATCGTGTGTACGAGGCTTAACAAGCATGCTTTACTGCATATACAGACTGATTTTACTGTAAGGGAATCACTGCCAGAAATGTGTCATTAGAGCTACATTGAATTCCCCTGCTAGTGTTATCTCCTTTTCATAGTAGTGGTTATATCACTAGCCCTTTCTTCTACAAAGGTATTTCAAACTGACTCTTACAAACACACATGAACATTTTAAAATGTGGGACGTTTTCCTGAAAAATGATGCGTGCCTCATTGATTTCACTCTTGGCTGTGACTAAGCAGATAACAAGGCGAATGGGATTATTTAGAAATAAAAAAAGAATGGTATGTATGAAGAGCATGATTGATGATAACTAATACAACAAGAGAATGTGCAATTCCCTTTAAAGGAAAGAGTTGTAATGAGCAGATGTGGGCTAATCGGAGGACCAGGTGTGCTGCTGATGAGGCAACAATAGCCTGGAAACGTGCCTTGTGATAGCGAGAGGGATATGGAGGACGAGAGGATAGAGAGGGTCAGCCCCACAGGATGGAACTCATTAGGAACGATACTGTAGAGTGGCATCTGGGGAACAGAGCTATGAAAGATTCCAGCAGCATGAGCCATGTCAGTAGAAGAGGGAAACCACAGCTCTATTCCACCCAGGGAAAGTACAAAAGATCAATAGAGACATAATACAGCCCAGCAAGAATAAGAATTTCAATTGTTGAGGGGCAGTACGGGCAAAGAACGGCCTCTCCTCTCCACAATCAAAAGTGAAATGAGGTCGGCATTGTTGGCTCTGCTTTGATCCATTCTAAGCAAGAACTCATATTAGTGCGGTTTGTGTATTTTGCGTTTGTTCTGAACAAGGACAGGCCTGTAATGAGGTAGCTGTCTGGGTCAGCGGTTTTGTGGAGCAGCAAAATGTTAGGAATTAACTTTGATTTTTTTTATTTTTTTTTGGCAAAGGTCAAAAATAGTCTTTTATGTCACTTGGTGTTATATGATTTATGATTTGTATGATGTGCGGTAGAACGATGTTACATGTAAAAGGCCAACTCCACCCATATATTGTTTCAGTTTTGGGTGGGTACCTCTTGGGTTTAATCGCACGCCAGATTCGTCTATCCTTTGACAACTCCAGATAGTGAGATTTCTCTGCACTAGGTCGTGTAGTCATCTCCTCCCAGGAGGTTGTGACAAAGGTGTCTGTCTCCTGTTTATTCTATACTATGGTTGATTTGCGAAAAGGTATTGGCCATTGAATTCGGAGGATAATGGGAATTCTGGGGGGTGACATCTCAGCACTGGAATTCTCTTACAATAAAAGGGTCAAATTGGCTTAGAAAGAGTCACCTTGACTTCTGTAAGGTGGAAACGTATCCAAAGACATGGGATGAGAGTTGCATGCTGCTCGCCTACTAGTACATTAACCACTTCAATACCAGGCACCCCCCCCCCCCCTTCCTGCCCAGGACAATTTTCAGCTTTCAGTCACATTTAGAATGACAATTGCGCACTCATGCAACACTGTACCCAAACCAAATTTTTATAATTTTCTTCCTACAAATAGAGCTTTCTTTGGTGGTATTTGATCCCCTCTGGGGTTTTTATTTTTTGCTAAACAAAAAAAGTTTTTCTTAGTTTCTGTCATAAAATGTTGTTATCCCCTTCACTGATGGGCACTGATGGGCACTGATGAGGTGGCAGTGATGAGGTGGCACTGATGAGCACTGATGAGGAGACGCTGATATGTAGAATTCTTGGGCACTGATAGGCGGCACTGAGATGTAGCACTGATGGGCACCACTGCCCATCAGTGCTACACTGATATGCAGCACTGATAGGCGGCACTGATAGGTGGCACTGATGGGCACTGACAGGTGGCTGTAATGGGCACTGACAGGCAGCTGTGATGGGCACTGACAGGTGGCACTGATTGGCACTGATAGGCGGTACTGATTGGCACTGACAGGTGGCACTGATGGGCAGCACAGATGATGAGTTGCTGCCCATCAGTGCAGCAACTCATCACTGGCATAAAGTCTGCCAGTGCCCACCACAGTGCCAAAAGAGATGCTCTGATTGGCACTGTGGTGGTCACTGGCAGACTTTATTATTGGGGCACTGCTGGGCACTGATTAGCAGCAGATTGGCACATCTGATGGGGCTGTGCTGATAATCAATGTGCTGATTATCAGCACAGACCCCCCCCCCCCCCCACTGACAGGGAGAACTACTGATCAGCTGTCCCTGTCAGCGTGAACCGAGGATTGCTGTTATGATCAGCTGTGATTGGTCACAGCTGATTACGGGGTAAGAAGCCTCTGACATAGGGATGCTTATCACGATCAGAGATGCGGCGTGTCAGGGCGGGACGTGGTTAAACTGACATTACAAACCCTTCTCATTAACCTATGTTCCCACCCCAACAAGCTGGCATTACCGGTCCCAAACGTGAAGGAATGAGAGATCATAACTGTAGAATGATGAGAAAATGAGAGCAGTTTAATTCTGCCATGCTCTGGCTCTTTTTTACTTTATTTCCAGTTACATGTAAATATAACAGGAGGAGAGCAGAGGTATAAGTGGTAATGTAAACACATAGTATACATGATATTATCCCATATGGGTTGAACCAATGTGTGTGCACAAAGAAACCTGTAGGTATGCCCACAAATGTAATGAGCTAGAGACTTGTGTCAAAGATGATCTTTCATATCAAAGCCCCACAGGATATCAGAGTAGCAGGGCATCACTACGCGTTTCACTTTTAGCTTCCTCAGGGAATCCTATTGGTACTGAGAAACAATATAGATTATGATGTGCATGCATATATATGAGTCTAGAAAAAGATTTGTACATGAACATACAAAAAAAAAAAAGGAGTTACATATTTTTCTCCTAAAGAATGATTCAAACTCAAAAAAATCTAAATAACATTCACATCAATAGTACAAAATTGAGTGCTTATATATACCTATCCAGGTTTCAATGGTGTATGTGAGGTGCCCAACCCAAGACATGGGGACGCAGGAGGAATTGACTCCTACATAGATTGTCTATTCCTCCTGCGTCCCCATGTCTTGGGTTGGTCACCTCACATAACTTGTTTAAAATAACATCCATCATTGCTGAACCATTATGAGTAGGGATGGGCCCGGTGTTCGATTCAAACCCATGTTCGAATCGAACATCGGCCGTCTGCTCGTCGAGTTCAGAACTCTGAGGGCCGTTCGCATCAAATTCGTGTGATGCGAACGGTCCACAATGCAGTGCGCCAGTCGCAGTGCATTGCTGGCTGATGATTGGCCAAGCATGCACTGTGACCCCCGCATGCTTGGCCAATCATAGAGCCAGCGGCGAGGAGAGCAATAATTGGCCACAGGCAGGATGCCTGTGGCCAATTATAGCTCAGGGGGTTTAGTACACGCCCCACACTATATAAGGCCGCCGCACCGGCGGCCTCGTGTAGTGTGTTCCGACGTTGAGGGAAAGAGTATTGCTAGGAAGGGACAGTGTACTGTACACTATATGTGAATCATTTCTGTGCGGGAAAAGTGTAGGGATAGAGGAAAAATAGGCAGGGATAGTGTGTTCTTCTCAGGCATTTGCGTGTGGGGAAAGTGCTGTTCTCTACCAATACAGCCATCTGCAGGAGTTAGTGTGTGTGTGCTGTGTGAGTCTAGCACAGCACAGTATACAACCTGCACCTGTATCTGCCCTTCTGTCCTGTTGTCATCTAATCTGCGACATGACATTAAAGCCGCAAGCAGTGTTAAATGGCTTCTTTTTTTCCTTTACAAATGTCATTTTGTGCAGGGACTGTTCTAAACACGGGAAACACATGCCACTTCACAGGCATAATTTAGACACCCCCCAGGTACCATATTTAAAGGAATATTTCACTCTTTTTTTTCACTTTATGCATCATTAAAATGACTGCTCCCGAAAAAACGTCCGTTTTTAAAACTTCTTTTTGCATTGATACATGTCCCCTGGGGCAGGACCCGGGCCCCCAAACCTTTTTTTATGACAATAACATGCATATTGGCCGTTATAATTAGCACTTTAGATTTCGAACGTTCGCATCGATTGTAATTAATAGGGTTCTAACGTTCGTGCAAACTTTCGGTCCGTTCGCAGGTTCTGGTGTGAACCGAACCCAGGGGTGTTCAGCTCATCCCTAATTATGAGTCTTTCAAATATAAATTTTACTTACATTTATGTAATTAAAACAGTTTTGCATACCTGTAGAATGATGAGAAAATTAGAGCAGTTTTATTCTGCTATGTTTTGTCTCTTTCTCTACTTTATTTCCACTGTTGGCCAGAACGTCACTTCCCCCTCATTATTGTGTAATGCGCCACCTAGAGGTTGCTTCCAGAACATCTTTTACAAAACTCAAACTTAGAGGGAAAGTCCACCCTAACACTAAAATCTGTAAATCTACAAACATCCATGATCTAAGACTAACCTAACTAACCCTGTAAAGAAGAAATCACTATACATACCCGTTTTTGAAGTTGCTCCAGTCTGGTCTCCAGCGTCAAGGGGAAACAGCTGACAAAGGCTGGGAAATGCCTGGGAAGTGACGTCACCCATAGAGTTACTATGGGGCTTCAGTTGTCGGCTGCCTCCTCTGCACCCGTCTCCACAGCGAAGCTGGCATTAACAGCTCAGCATGGGACCAGACCGAAGCAGCTTCAATAAAGGTATGTATAGTAATTTCTTCTTCACAGGGCTAGATAGGTTAGTATTAGATCGTGGATGCCTGTAGATTTAGAGATTTTAGTGTTAGGGTGGACTTCCCCTTTAATAATAAAAAAAAGTTGTATGTGTCTATTTTCCTAATAATTTCAACAGAATTATTTCCAGTCCATCACACTGGCACCAGCATATTTTTGAAGTTTCTAGAGCGAACTAAAAGCAAAAAAAAAAATATGCTTCATCTAAAACCTCTCTCTCATATCTATGGGCACTGGGGTTGATTTACTAAAACTGGAGAATGCTAAATTTGTTGTAGCTGAGCATGGTAGCCAATCAGCTTTAAAAGGGGTTGTAAACCCTCATGGTCTTGCACCTTGGATAGATGGATAGCAACGCATCGATTGGCTCCCGCTGCTGTTCATCAAATCCAACGATGCGGCGCCAGGGGGTGGGGCTGAGTCCTGCACTCTGTCAATGGACACATATGCAGGACTCGGGAGCGCGCCCGCACGGGTGTCCACCAAGGAGATCGCTTCTCCAACGCGGACTATCGATGTAGGGAGGAGCCAGGAGCGTCGCTAAGGGACCCCACACTGTGCAAAACGAACTGCACAGTGGAGGTAAGTATGACATGTTTGTTATTTAAAAAAACAAAGCTTTACAATTCCTTTAACTTCAGCTTGTTCAAAAAAAAAACTGAAAGTTGATTGGTTTCTGTGCAGAGCTGCACCAGATTTTACACTCTGCAGTTTTAGTAAGTCAGTCCCATTTTTTAGCTTACAATGACTTTGTTTTATGGGATACAAACATCAGTACATTGTTAGCTTTATAACTGTGTGTCCCTCCAATAGTTAGCTAAAAAAAAAACATCCATTGAGATCAAGTCCTCCCATTTTCGGCCGCTAACGGGGGGGAAAACCGCCCCGCTAGCGGCCAAATTGTGCCGCTAAAACGACAGTAAAGCAGCGCTACAATAGCACCACTTAACCGCTGATGCCGGTGGTGGCTCGGTGTGAAAGGGGTCTTAATGGCCCTGTGTAATAAGGGGGTGGAGTTATACATTCCCCACTTCCCCTCACTGGCCACAGGCAGCTGGCAGGCAAGGCCATCAAAAACTTCCAATGGCTGGATTCCCCCATAAGCAAACTCCCAGATCACACCCCCCAAATACGCCTACCCTGATTACACCCCCAGATACCCCCCCCACTCCGGTCACACCCCTAGATTAACCCCCCCCCATATCTCTCCACTCTGGTCATCCCCCCCTCCCATATTTCTCCACTCTGATCATCCCCCCCATATTTCTCCACTCTGATTCCACCCCCATACACAAACATACTTCTCCCCTAACACCCCCCCCCCAGATTTCCCCACCCTAATCACACCCCCACATACCCCCCACTCCGATCACACCCCTAGACTCACCCCCCCCTTTATCTCTCCACTCTGATCACCCCCCCCCCCCCCACATACCCACCCCCCCCCCCACATGCCCATACCTCTCTTCGAACACACAATACAGATACCCCCTCCATAATCACACCCCCAAATACCCCCCACTCCGATCACACCCCTAGATTCACCCCCTTATATCGCTCCACTCTGACTACCCCCCATATCTTTACACTCTGATCACCCCCACACAAACATACCTCTACCCTAACACCCCCCCAGATTCCCCCAACTTGATTATACCCCCAGACACCCCCCACTTCGATCACACCCCTAGATTCACCCCCCTCCCATATCTCTCCACTCTGATCACTCCCCCATATCTCTCCACTCTGATCACTCCCCCATATCTCTCCACTCTGATCACCCCCCACACAAACATACCTCTCCCCTAACCCCTCCCCCAGATTACCCCACCCTAATCACACCCCCAAATACCCCCCACTCCAATCACACCCCTAGATTCACCCCCCCCCCATATCTCTCCACTCTGATCACCCCCCATATCTCTCCACTCTGATCACCCCCCACACACACATACTTCTCCCCTAACACCCCCCCAAATTCCCCCACCCTGATTATACCCCCAGATACCCCCCACTCCAATCACACCCCTAGATTCACCCCCCCCCCATATCGCTCCACTCTGATCACCCCCCCATATCTCTCCACTCTGATCACTCTCCCCCATATCTCTCCACTCTGATCACCCCCCCCCCATATCTCTCCACTCTGATCACTCTCCCCCATATCTCTCCACTCTGATCACCTCCCCCATATCTCTCCACTCTGATCACCTCCCCCATATCTCTCCACTCTGATCACCCCCCCCCCATATCTCTCCACTCTGATCACTCCCCCCATATCTCTCCACTCTGATCGCACCCCCCACACAAACATGCCTCTCCCTTAACACACCCCCCCAGATTCCTCCACTCTGATTACACCCCCAGATACTCCCCAATCTGATCACACCACCCCCCCCCAGCCTGAACACCACCCCTCCTGATACCCCCAGTCTTATCACACCCCCAAATCTCTCCACTCTGAATAAATCCCCCCTGCCCATACCGCTCTTCGAACACACACCCCAGATACCCCCTTCACCATCACACACTACTTGGGTTTACCAATCCCTCAGATCTCACCAGTCCTGCAGACAGTTCCTTCCAGTTATGCGGCTCCTCCTCCAGATGATGTCAGTGGAGGAATATGCAGCACACAGGGTTAGCTGTCACTGGGGCAGGCATGACAAGACCTCCATCCATATCTCTGGTGATGGTGGCCTACCTCCAGCCCGCACAGCCAGCTGACACCTCTGAGCTGCCTAACAGCGGGGCCCTGCCTCCTCCCTGCACACATGGGAATCCACCCACTGCTCCTTCATCCTCTGCCTCATCCACTCTGACAGCGGTACACACACATCACCTGCCTTCTTCTCTCGCCGGTAGTCCTGGAAAATAATCCACAGCATGAGTCTTCCTGGATTCCGTGCATGCTGGCTACCCATCATGCACCTGCCAATCTTGCACATGCGCAGTGCATAGCAATGCCAAGCTGACCAAGGTTTTCCATAGACGCCAATGTTAAAAAAAAAAATGCTCCTTTGTATACACAGAACTGAAGAAGGTATTTAATACATTTGCCTTCTCTTTGTCCCCAGTCACCCACTCTAGATTATTTTGTAAATGGCCTACATGCTCAGACCTGACCTTTTTACTATTAACCACTTCAGCCCTAGAAGGATTTACCCCCTTAATGACCAGGCCATTTTTTGCGATACGACACTGCATCGCTTTAACCAACAATTGCGTGGTCGTGCAACGTTGTACCCAAACAAAATTTATGTCCTTTTTTCCCACAAATAGAGCTTTCTTTTGGTGGTATTTGATCACCTCTGCATTTTTATTTGCTCTATAAACAAAAAAAGACAGACAATTGTGAAAAAAAGCTATATTTTTTAATTTTTTTCCTATAATAAATATCCCCCAAAAAAGTAAAAAATTAATTTCTTCATCAGCTTAGACCAATATGTATTCTTCTACATATTTTTGGTAAAAACAAAATCACAATAAGCATATATTGTACATTGTACATTGTAAAGTGTTGTGTAAACTGTTGGCACTATATAAATTGTGAATAATAATAATATTGATTGGGTTGCGCAAAAGTTATAGCGTCTACAAAATAAGGGATAGATTTATGGCATTTTTTTATTATTTATTTATTTTTTACTAGTAATGGCGGCGATCTGCGATTTTTAGCAGGACTGCGACATTGTGGCAGACTGATCGGACATTTTTGACACTTTTTTACTGTGTCATCCACTGAATACTGTGTAAATGTCACTGGCAGGGAAGGGGTTAACACTAGGGGGTGGTCAAGGGGTCAAATGTGTTCCCTAGGTGTGTTTCTAACTGTGAGGGGATAGGACTGACTAGAGGAGGAGCCAGATCATTGTTCCTACTTAGTAGGAACAGACAATCTGTTTCTCCTCCCCTGTCAGAACCAGGATTTGTGTGTTTACACACACAAATCCAGATTCTGGTTCTCGGAGTTCTCGGAGAGCCGACGTACCATGATGGCGATTCACGCAGCCGTGCCAACCTGCCCCAGTATTCCTGCGCCAAGCTGCTCGGCAAGTAGTTAATATCTTTGAAGAATTTTTGGGGGTTTGTCCTACTATCTTTGCAATATGTCGTTCATTTTGAATTCTTTCAGCCTTGATTTCTTTTTTTTTACATATTCTGTTATATTCTTTGTAACATTTAAAAGATGATACTGTAGTGTTCCTTCATTTTTATGTTTTTTTAAAAGCTCATTTCTTATTATATATAGGTTTTTTTTTCTCCTTTGGCTGTGAGCCACATAGGTTTTATTTTTAGCCTTTTAAACTTATTGCCCATGGGGACATATTTTGCAATGTGTTCACACACAGTCTTTTTGAAGAATCCCATTTCTGTTCTGTGTTCATCAATTCAATAGTTCAAGATGAAATTGTCAGTTAAGACATTGTAAACAAGAACCGTTTGTTTTATGCAACACAACAATGCCACAAGATACTGTTTTTCCAATTGGTTTTTGCAGTGATTGCATGGTATCAATTTTGCAATCATTATTCTGGATAATTTTGATTCACCATTCTCACTATATGGTAGGCCCAGGCCCAGGGGGAGCCAAACAACCCCAAATGTTTTTTTGTTTTTTTTTCCTTTTTGGGATAAAGGTTTTACATAAATGAATAAAGGTTGACCATTTTAAGTCAGTGATAAATGGTTTGTCTCATCTCTGTAATTGACTTCTGCTGGACAGCTTGGTCTGTTATAGAAAGCTGAAAAGCAACAGACCTATTGACGAGATCACCAGATAAAAATTAAGGGAAAATGCTGTACAAAAAAACAAAAAAAACAAAAACAAATGTAGCCATTGCATCTGTAAACATTAATATAATATTTTTGTTTTGTTTATTATCTTTTTTATTATACTATAACAGTTTTTAAGAGGAGTTTTTAATACTAGTATGTTTGTCCTCTGCTGTTCAGAAATGTGTTGCTTATTTGTTGTGTGTAGGTTATAACTTTACTTACACATCTTGAAAGAATTTCAGTAAAAATACCCCCATTCCTTAAGATATACAGTATATACTTTTCCTAAAATATGACTATGGCTTTGGTCTTCCCCCAGCCTCCTATATTTTGCAAGTATCGTGCAGTTAAAGTTTGAAGAGCACACTGAGGGATAGTAGTAGAACTGTGAATAACTGTACAAGGAGCATAAACAACTCCTCTACTAACAGTTTATCCATGTAACGACTTATATTTCTATTAATTTGGTATATTATTCAATATATTAACATTATGTAGAAATGACCCCCTTAGAAGCTGCTGGATTTTTATTGGGCTGACTTGCCCTCCTACTGGTGATCTGCCCTGTAACTGCAACCAAACAACTCACTGACCCACCAATAATGACTGATAGGCAGTTTCATATACTCCAAATCGTTTCTTGCCATTTATTGGCTCAGTTGTCTTGGGGAGAGAGGGTTAGGTGTACAGGATACCCAAGAACAGCAGTTTAAATCTACTGCACAATAGACATCTCAAATGACTCTTTAGGCCTATAGGGGTTTTCTGTCTTCCAGTATCTTTTGAGCTCTGCCACAGGTCAGCTGTAAGACTCTTTCTGAATCAGCCACAGGCTTATATGGATTCTGTAGGCATAGATGGGTATGATACCTATCAGTTTTTTTGACCTTTGCCAAAGAATTTAACCAGGTTAAGGCTCTTCAACACTCTGCCACAGGCCATTTTAGAAAATTAGATCCAGATAGATAGCTATGAGAACAAATACCCTTTCTTGGCTCTGGCTTCCTCCTCCATTCAAGGGGCGTGGAAGGCAATGACTGGGCCTCTCTGCAGCTACACACTCTTTCCAGGCAGATCTTTGGAGGCAAGGACCATCTACCACTACAGGCAAAGACTGGGAAAACTCTGCAGTGATTGGCAGATGTAGAACAAATATTCATAATCCACTACGTTGTATCTTTTCACTCTGCCTATTGTAGAACACTCCACAATAGCAAGCAGAAACAATGTCTTAGGCCCCTTTTACACTGGCACTCCCCACCAGCAGATCTGCCTGTTCAGCGGGGGGATCTCTCCGCTGATCCCTGCTGAGCAAGCGGATGACAGGTCTGTATCGGGCAGACACAGACACAGCACACTTACCTCTATGGGTGCTCGTCTACATTCGACTGTCGTCCGACCTGCCAGACAGATGGGGAATGGATCCCTCATCCGTCTGTTTTTCGGACAGGATCAGATGTTGGCTGGTGTCAACAGACACGTGTGTGTTGACACCCACTGCTCCATAGAGGGCAATGTATGGTCCGAAGCGGTTCTGCCTAAAAAACTGACAGGCTGACCCGATTGCCCTAAGCCTTATGCCTCGCACACACGATCGGACTTTCCGTCAACAAAACCGTGGATTTTTGTTCGAAGGGTGTGGGCTCCTAGTGACGAACCTAGTGACGTACAAGAGAGCATGCTAGCCAACATTTGTTGGCGGAAAGTCCAACAACAAATGTCCAATGAAGCATACACACGGTCGGATTTTCCGCCAACAAGCTCACATCCAACATTTCCCATCGGAAAATCCGGTCGTGTGTACGGGGCATTAGGCTTAGGAAAAAACAAACAAAACAGTATAACAGTAACAAAGCTAATCAAACACTAAATTTGGACTAGCAACACTCCAACAAAATGCAGGTTCCCTGCAAATATATATTTCATAGTAAAATAATGCATGTATATTCGATATACACACACAGCTCCCATCTGTATTTAATTACCTACCATGTATGCTCACCTTCTACAGATGTTTTACATTGAAATCAGGTTTAAATCAAGCAGACCCAAATGGTCATATTTGTTCTAATACCCCCCACCTAGCTTCTGTAGTTTATTGGATACATGATCCAGAAGAGTATATGTAAAACTTTTGACGGAATGCTATAGTTAGTGAGTTATCACTGGGTAGAGGGCATTGTAACATTTTCCTGCTTGTACCATATTTTTATAATTGCTTTTCATATATAAATTGTAATTAAATTGTCAGATACCCTGAAATACTGCTGCTGTGTTGAAATCTATTAGCCTCATACAGAGTCTATTGTTTTATGTCACCTGGACAGACTGATGGACTTGTACAGAGAGAGTAGAAGTACTGGGATGCCATTATGCAGCACCACTAAGCAGGAAGCAGTGATTGCCTATGTAATCAGCTGGGACTGCAATGTGTTCATTTATGAATTAGGTTTAGCGTTTGATTTTAACACATTAACACACTCTAATAGCATAATTTAGTAATTCATATTGATATGTTTAGTTACTTTGACTGCTTTTTTGTCCTATTCTGAGAAATACAAATCAGTGACCCAATCATACTACAGCTGGGGTGTATCTTGTGGCGAGTGGTAAGTAGTACTTAAGTTCTTGTGTAAGGAAATGACAGTTTGCTGAGCCAGAGCTCAGTGTATTGTTATGGGATGTATCTATGGAGTTAATGAGAATGTACCCTAGGTCAGGCCAGCTGAGATTCTTTGCAGAGGAACATGTGGCTTTGCTTAGGGTCTTACAATGCAGGCATGCATTACTGATGTTAAAGTTATCACAGTGTTTTTATTGTAATGCTTTATTCCATCTATAGGTATTTGGAGGTAGACCCCTGAGAGGTAAAGAATTTCCAGTTTAATACTTGGATTTTGTTGTGTTTTCTGCTAAAGCAGTATAACAGCAATATAACAATTTATGGGGGAGTTTAGCACAGCATTGTACAATAGAATGCAATACAATAGGATAACAGAAACTCCACGTATCTATGGGACGTAAAGAATACAATCACCAGCCACCAAGGCACAGCAGAAACAGATGTAGCATTAGCTCAAGCAGCATTCATGAGAAAAAAAGACCTATCTTTTCATCTGGGTGTTGTAATTCAGTGAGACTGAGGTTGGATTCAGCAAATTAACTTCATTTTTGTATTCATTTTGTGTTTAATCAAACATTATATCATAAAGGAAACAAAATAAGCTTCCCGCTGCTTACACTGATCAGTGATTAAAGGCCAGATCACATGTGTGCGATGTATTTTTGGCGTGTCACGTTTTTGCACGTTTTACGCGTTTTTAGGCTAGCTACCATTGAACTCTTTGATGCACCTTTATCAAAATGCGCACTTAAATAGAGTTTAATGGTAACGCACCTAAAAAGTGCCTAAAAATGTGACATGCAAAAAAATTTGAAAAGATATACATGTGCTCAAATCCCAATAGCTTGTACATGTATTTAAACTATTAATCAGGTGGTAAATGGGTTTGACCACATATTAACACTACAAATTCTGGATGAACCCTCTACACACTGCTACACCCTTTCCAGCAAACTATGCAATGAAAAACAGGGACATTTAGTTCATATATATCCACTTGCCGACCGGCGCACACAGAAGTACGTACAGGCAGGAGGGCGTGAGGGCAGGAGGGCGTATATATAAGTCCCTCCTTTCTGCCTGTCCGTGCCATCGGGAGCGCGCCGGGAGCGGCGCGCTCCCGCGCCGGTCGGGACCCCCGTGAGTCTGATCGCGGTCCCCGCGGACTCGATCGCCGCGGGGACATCCGCGATCGTCTCACGGGACGGCTGAACGGGGAGATGCCGAGATAAACAGCATCTCCCCGTTCTGCCTAGCAACTAGTGACGCCGATCTCTGCTCCCTGTGATTGGAGCAGAGTTCAGCATTCACTAGCTGACAGCCACGCCCCCCCCCCCACAGTAAGAAACACACCGATAGGCCTACTTAACCCCTACACTGCCCCCTTGTGGTTAACCCCTTCACTGCCAGTGTCATTTTTACAGGAATCAATGCATTTAAATAGCATTAATTGCTGTAAAATGACAATGGTCCCAAAAATGTGTCAAAAATGTCCGATGTGTCCGCCATAATGTCGCAGTCACAAAAAAAATCGCAGATCTCCGCCATTACTAATAAAAAAAAAAATTATTAATAAAAATGCTATAAAACTATCCCCTATCTTGTAAACGCTATAACTTCTGCGCAAACCGATCAATAATCGCTTATTGCGATTTTTTTACCAAAAATATGTAGAAGAATACGTATCGGCCTAAACTGAGGAAAAAAAATGTTTTTTAATATATTTTTTTGGGATATTTATTATAGCAAAAAGTAAAAAATATTGCATTTTTTTCAAAATTGTCGCTCTATTTTTTGTTTATAGCGCAAAAAATAAAAACCGCAGGGGCGATCAAATACCACCAAAAGAAAGCTCTATTTGTGGGAAAAAAAGGACGTCAATTTTGTTTGAGAGCCATGTCGCACGACCGCGCAATTGTCAGTTGAAGCGACGCAGTGCCGAATCGCAAAAAGGGGCCTGGTCCTTTGGCTGCAAATTGGTCCGGTCTGAAAGTGGATATTGCAATACATGCTTTAAGCCAACCAACTGCGTAAAAGTAATCCCTTATCTGGCCTGTCCTACACTACCTTGCCACTGCAAATACTACGGTGGACACCATGCCAACATGGGGCTCAAAAGGGTGTAGCAGTGTGCAGAGGGTTCATCCAGAATTTGTAGTGTTAATATGTGGCCACACCCATTTACCACCTTATATTTTAACCACTTACCCACTGGGCACTTAAACCCCCTTCCTAACCAGACCAATTTTCAGCATTCGGTGCTCTCACACTTTGACAATTACTCAGTCGTGCAAAACTGTACCCAAATAAATTTTTTGTCCTTTTTTTCACACAAATAGAGCTTTCTTTTTGTGGTATTTAATCACCGCTGGGTTTTTTTTTATTTTTGCGCTATAAATCAAAAAAGACTGAAAATTCAGTAAAAAAAAATAAAAAATTCTTTGTTTCTATTAAAATGTATTGCAGAGTATTGGGGAGTATTGGCAGAGTATTGCAATGTTGCACAGTATTGGCAGAGTATTGCACAGTGCTGGCAGAGTATTGCACAGTGCTGGCAGAGTACTGTCATTGAGCAGCGCTGTGGGCACTACACATCCAGCCCACAGTGCTACTGCCATCTCTCCCCCTCTCCGCTTCTCCCCTCTCACTGTACCGACATGACGCCGGTTTGTTTACATGCGACCGCTCCGTCATCTCACGTGGTAAACGGTCGGATGTTCCCGAGTGCGTGCCCCAGGGGGCGCGCGGGAGCAAGGTTCTGGGAGGACGTCCCACGGACATCCACCCAGAATAAGCTGACTGCACTGTTGCCATCTTTCGGCTATGGCCTGGTCGGCATGTGGTTAAAGAGGAGGTCCGGACTTTTTTTTATTTTTAATTTTTTTTAAAGGTCAGCAACTACAAACACTGTAGCTGCTGACTTTTAATAAGGACACTTACCTGTCCAGCAAGCCTGCAATGTTGCCCCCCTCCGTGGCCGATCCGTCCATCGGATCGGGTGCCGGCACCGCCATCTTAACTAAGGCAGTGGAGCCTTGCGGCTTCACTGCCCGTTTCCTACTGCACAGGCACGAGTCACGCAGCGCTTTGTGAATGGGACACACGCGGAATAGGAAGAGGCAGATTGGGAAGACTGCCTAGCTAGAGGGTTTTCTGGTAAGTAAAACAAATTTTTTTTTTTAAATGTTTTATTTTTTTGAGAATGTTGGAAGAATTTACCCCTTTCCTGACAGGGCCATTTTTTGGGATACAGCACTGCGTCGCTTTAATTGACAATTGCGTGGTCGTGCAATGCTGTACCCAAACAGAATTGACGTCCTTTTTTTCCCACAAATAGAGCTTTCTTTTGGTGGTATTTGATCACCTCTGTGGTTTTTATTTTTTTGCGGTATAAACAAGCAAAGACCGACAATTTTGAAAAAACACAATGTTTTTTACTTTTTGCTATAATAAATATCCCCAAAAAGTTTTTAATAACCAAATTTCTTCATCAGTTTAGGCCGATATATATTCTTCTACATATTTTTGGTAAAAAAAAATTGCAATAAGCGTATATTGATTGGTTTTCCGCAAAAGTTACAGCGTCTACAAACTATGGGAAAGATTTATGGCATTTTTATGGCATTTTCATTATTGTTTTTTTTTTTACTAGTAATAGGTAGGCAGACAGATCATACACTTTTGACACATTTTTGGGACCATTGACATTTATACAGCGATCAGTGCTATAAATATGCACTGATTACTGTGTAAATGTTGCTGGCAGGAAAGGGGTTAACACTAGGGGCGATAAAGTGGTTACATTTGTTCCTTCGTGAGTGATTTTAACTGTATAACTGTAAGGGGATGTGACTGACTGGGGGAGGAGACATATCGCTGTTCCTTCCTAGTAGGAACACACAATCTGTCTCCTGTCCCCTGACAGAACAGGGATTTGTGTGTTTACACAAATCCCGGCCCTCGCTCTCTTGCCCGCAATCGTGTTTGGTCAGCGTCAATCACGCCCGCCGGCCACGCGCATTGGGTCCGCGTGTACGCATGCCTGCTATGGCTCTTAAAGGGACCAACGTACCTATACGGCAGTTTGCGCAGCGGTGCCATTCTGCCACCGTATATGTATGTGAGGCGGTCGGGAAGTGGTTAAATACATGTACAAGCTATTGAGATTTAAAGAGGAACTTCCCCTGAATCTGAGGTAATTCTTCCCATAGTACTGTTAATTAGTTCTTGAAAGTACAGTTTATAAAACTCCACAGAATCTCAAGGTTTCTCAGGGGTAAAATGAAACATCTAACCCTCAACCCTCCCCATACAATTTAAAGAGGAAGTAAACCCTGATGGGTTTTACTTCCTGTTTATTAACCTGCAAAGTAAAAGCATAATGTAGTAGCCCATTATGTTGCACTTACCTGCAAACGAAGCCCGCAATGTCCCTGCTGGTGGCCGCATCCATCTTCACTCCTCTTCCTTCAATGGACTCCAGCTCTGTGACTGGTCGGAGTCCTGTGACGTCACTCCCACGCATGTGCACGGGAGCCGCCGGTCACGTCACGAGCCCCTTAGAAACGCCCTTTCTTCAGTGCACATGCGCCGATGATGTTGGCGCAAGCGTATATGGTAAATATCTCCTAAACCGTGCAGGTTTAGGAGATATTTCCAGTACCTACAGGTAAGCCTTATTATAGGCTTACCTGTAGGTAAAAGTGGTGTAACTTGCGCGCTTACAACTTATCCAAAACACGGCGGCAAGACTGATAACAGGGAAAAAACCCTGGGAATCCATCTCCCCTTCCCTGAGGAACCTACATTGGCTAAACGTAAGGAATCGGGTCGCATTAAAGACCCTCTGCCTCACCCACAAATGCACACATGGAAACGCTCCGCAATACCTTCGCGAGAAAATAAAACACTACACACCGAATCGCAGTCTTCGATCGGCTAATCAAAATCTTCTCCTCATTCCTAAATCCCGCTACAAATCAAAGGGGGAACGGAGATTCGCTGTCCAGGGACCACGGCTATGGAACGCTCTACCAACCGACATTCGCATGGAAGAAAACCATCAGGCTTTCAGGAAGAAACTCAAGACCTACCTCTTCTAGAAGCTTGATAACCAAACGCCAATACAGCGCCTTGAGGCGATTCAGTTCTCATTGTAGCGCTATACAAGTTATTCATTCATTCATTCATTCAACTAGGTTTACAACCACTTTAAGCACAGGTATATCTTTTCTCTGTTGTAACGCAGGTCAGTGACCAGATCTGAACCTAGTTGCTCTCCCCCACCTTGGGTCTTTATGCCCCATGCTGGCATAGTGCCCACCGTTGCATTTGCAGTGGTAAGGCAGCGCAACTTTACTCTGGACTGGCCAGAAGAGAGATTACGCAGTTGGTCAGCTTAAACATGTAATGCAATCTGTATCCCTGTTTTTCATTGCATAGTTTGCTCGAAAGGGTGTAGCAGTGTGCAGAAGGTCCATCCAGAATTTGTAACGGAAAAAAAAAAAAAAAAAAACTTCACACATGTGGACTGGCCCTAAAGCTAAAGTGGGGAAGGGGAAAGAGGAAAGGGGGGTGGGGGTACAGCACCATACAGACTATGTGTGATGGTGTGCATGCCATTACCTGCACGTGGTTGCTTCTGCAAAAAATTATCTGTACCATGCCTCCTCACATCTGCTAGATGTTCTGGACCGCTGTCTTCCAGCACTGCAGCAGCTAAAGTTGCGCTCTTCGCCCGCCCCCTTCTGCCCTCTCCACCTTTAACAGAACTCGCATTATTACACCCTTACTATGCATCATGTTATTTGAACTCGCAGTTAATGAATTGTAGGACTGTAGTAATACAAGGTCTGTGATTGGCAGTGAGTGCAGAAGTTTTTTTTTTCAGTAGCATCAGCTGCTAATAACCTTCACCATGCTGGAAGAGAGACACTCAGGACAGTTTGTGGCAGTTGTGAGAAGACATTGTAGGAGAGTTTTTAACAGAAGCCGCCGCATGCAGGTAATGGGATACACACCATTACACATAACTAATATGTATGTATGTTGTTGCTTTCAAACAAAACCTAAACTTCAGCTTTAAAAAAATTCTGTGTAACCCGTAATCACAACACAAAAGACCTAATCTAGTAAAGATTTTGTCTTGTCATAAGCAGAACGTGAACATTTTTACCTTTTGTCTTGAAAAAAAAAAATTCTGGTATATAAGTGTCTCTAGGCATTCCTTCAGTCTCTTAACTCTACTATATAGCTGCAGTGTAAATTTAGAGCAGTATTGAACACAAGAGCAAACCATGCATTATCAATCCTTAGATGTGGTGACTGCATTCGTTTCTTTCTTTTTAGGCTTTCTTTCCTTTATTTTCACCTGGTGATCCTGCCAGCAAGTCTGTTCTTTTTCAAAAGAACAAGTTGTTTTGCAGATGTAGCAGTTACAGGGTTAAGACAAACCATTAATCCCAAAAGGAAAAAAAAAAATTGTGTGCTGTAACTGCTTATAAAGTGTTAGCTGGAGTTTGGCTTCAATTTGTTAGTGTATTTAAAGCAGTGTTCCAGCCGCGATTTTTTTTTTTTTTAAAGTTAGCAGCTACAAACACTGTAGCTGCTGACTTTTATTAAGGGCACTTATCTGTCCAGCGAACCCGTGATGTCGGCCCCTCGAGGCCAATCCATCCATCGGATTAGGTGCCGGTGCCGCCATCTTAACGAAGGGAAACAGGCAGTGGAGCCTTGCGGCTTCACTGCCCGTTTCCTACTGCACATTCGCTAATGCACAGTGCTTTGTGAATGAATGAATTAATAATTTGTATAGCGCTACAATGCGAACTGAATCGCCTCAAGGCGCTGTATTCGTGCTTTGTTGTCAAGCTTCTTAGAAGAGGTAGGTCTTGAGTTTTTTCCTGAAGGCCTGATGTTTTTTTTCCATGCAGATGTAGGTTGGTAGAGCGTTCCATCGCCGTGGTCCTTGGACAGCGAATCTCCGTTCCCCCTTTGATTTGTAGCGGGATTTAGGAATGAGGAGGAGGTTTTGGTTGGGCGATCGAAGACTGCGATTCGGTGTGTAGTGTTAAGGTATTGAGGAGCGTCTCCATGGGTACATTTGTGGGTGAGGCAGAGGGTCTTGAATGTGACCCGATTCTTTACGGTTAGCCAATGTAGGCTCCTCAGGGAAGGGGAGATGGATTCCCAGTTTTTTTTTCCTGTTATCAGCCTTGCCCCCGTGTTTTGGATAAGTTGTAAGTGCGCAAGTTGATATTGGGGTAATCCTATGTAAAGGGAGTTTGCATAGTCAAGTCGTGAATTAATGACTGTTCCAACTACCACTGCTTTGTCCGGAGCAGATGGTGAGAACCACTGACTACTGCTCCTATTTGTGCATCCATTGACATTTCTGAGTCAAAAATGACTCTGAGACTCTTGGCCTTGGTCCTTGGGGAGATGGTCTGTCCAAAGATGGTGGGTGGTGTCCAAGGGATCTTGGTTCGGGAGTTTTGGTTTGCATGTAGAATAAGAAGTTCTGTTTTCGATTCGTTGAGTTTGAGGGAGCTAGTGGTCATCCAGTCGTCTATCAGGGTGAGGCATTTTTCTAATTGCTGATTATGGTCTTTTTGTCCGGTGATACGAAAATATAATTGCGTGTTGTCAGCGTATGAGTGGAAGCAGAGGTCTGTGAATGGCCCTGTTGTTTTCTGGGACACACACATATCCCAGAAGACAACGGGGCAACTCACGAAGAGGAAGAAGCGACATGGAATAGGAAGAGGCAGATTAGGAAGACTGCCTAACAACAGGAGTTTCTGGTAAGTAAAAAATTTTTTTTTTTACAATGTTTTTTTTTTAATATCTTTATTTATCAAAATTTCCTTTTTACAACATTATATACATACCATTACACATACACATATAAGTATTTACCGAATATCAATTGATTATATTTTATATTATCCTTTTCAGTATTCTATTTCCATACTTCATATATCCAAATACAAATCCCTATTTCACCTTGTGTTTAAAAATACTTCTATTCCTTTCATCCCACTTTTCCCTTTTCATCAAAATCAACTACACATAAACGAAAAAAAAAAAAGGGGGGGGGAGGTAAAAAGAAGAGAATCCCTTTCCCTGCTCTTCTCTCTCTCCTCCATCGTTTTATATTTTTATTTATTCTAAAGATTCTCTCCATCTAGGTTGTAAGGCATTAAACTCTGTCCAGATCTGCCATGCTGTCCTCGTCTCTTTATTAAGCTCCTTTTCAATTTCTATTATCTTTTCCAGGGCACACATTTCGTTCATTTCCATCTCCCAATCTCTTAAATTAGGACTTATGCTATCTTTCCACTTTCTAGCTTACAATGTTTTTTTATATATTTTTTTGAGAATGTTATTGTTATTTTTTATTTTAGGGTGGCCCTCCGCTTTAAATCTGCTAGTACATCTAACACTCCCCTTCCTCCCTGCACTGACAATGCTGCTGTCCAAAGTGCCCCTGTGCTCCTCCATCCAGAGTGGAGGAACTCTAATACGTACAGGAGGTATGTTACTGGCCAGATCACCAGGTGAAAACAGAGAGAAAAAAGCCTAAAAATGAAAACTAGTGCAGTCATCAAATCTAAAGATTGGTAAACTGCAATATATTGGATTTTTGGTTTATTACCACTTTAAGGCACTGCTGCCTCTAACTGCTAGTCTCAGGAGATTTGGAATGAGGTAACTTCTGTGCTGCCCACCAATTACCCCTACATGTTGGACCCTAATGATAATCTAGGATTTCTTTACCATTGAGAAAGTTGTATAATGCCCCGTACACACGGTCGGAATTTCCGACGGAAAATGTCCCATCGGACTATGTTGTCAGAAAATCCGACCGTGTGTGGGCGCCATCGGACTTTTTCAGTCGGAATCTCCATCGGAAAAAATTTGAGATCCTGCTCTCAAATTTTCCGACAACAAAGTCCGATCGGACTTTTTCCAATCGTGTGTAGCGAATTCCGATGGACAAAGTGCCACACATGCTCAGATCAAATTACAAGACCAAAGATATTGGCTACTAGCCTCTACGTAGTTCCGTCGTACGCAACGAACGTCACCACGTTCAGAATGATTGGATTTTCCGACAACTTTGTCCGACCGTGTGTATGCAACACCAGTGTCGGACAAAATCCGTCGGAAAAAATCGACAGATTTTGTGGTCGGAATTTCCGACCGTGTGTATGGGGCATTAGACATTTATACCACTGGTTGCCACTTTACAAGCTTTTTTGTGTTAAAAAAATATATGCCTGCTGCTTAGAAGTTTTTGATGAATTAGATCAGTTTGATACAAATGTTATAATAAGGATGCACTACAAAGTACTACATATTATTTTGTTAAATATCTGTTTATTAAAGTTGTGGCACAATAAGAAATGTATACAATCAATATATAATGCAACAATCAATAAATGTTACAAATCCAAACTGATAAAATGACTGCAAAGTAATAAATGGGTACTATTGACTATCAGGTCGTCAAAGCCCTGGTACATATGCTTATATTTAAAAAAAAAGGAAAAAAAAAAAGGAACTTTAGGTGAAGAATGATAGATGAAAGCGGTGTAAATGTTGAACACCATTTTTATATAACAAAGGGAGAAAAAAGAACCCAAAGAAAAAAAAAGGGGGGGGCGGGTCGGGGGTGTTAGGGGTGGGGCTGGGCTCGCTCAGGCCCTAAAACTAGCAAAAATGGCTTTAGTATGTGTTAGCAGAAGGTAAAACTATATTGCCTTAGTTGTTAAAGAGGAAGCTGCTCACGCATATCAGTTTAGAAATAACAAGGTAGAGGCGCATTCTTATATGTGGTTCAGCAAGCTGGGAATCCAGTTATTTAAGGAATATACAGATTTATAGAGGGCCTGGTTGCAGGATCAGTTTCAAGAGAAGTCTACATTCAAGGTACATTTTGATGCTTAGAACACATATTAAAGTACAATAGATTGCAGTAACTTTGAAGAGTTTTCATGAACTCAGTACACTCTTATAATAATTAAGCCTGTATATGTGTTAGTTTTGCTACTTTGTGTGGTTTGCAAATTGCAATGATATGTTTACATGGGGGCAGCCATATTTCCACATTACATGTTGTGTTGTAGCACAATGGTTGTACCTGACATGCTTAGGAGTCACACACCTCCCAACTGTCCCTGATTTCGAGGGACTGTCCCTGATTTCGAGCAATGTCCCTCTGTCCCTCATTCCTCCTCATTTGTCCCTCATTTTGGTCTGATCTATATAGATGTATATAAAATGCACTTTTTATCTATCAAAAAGTGTTTTCCAGTTTTAAACCTTTAATCTTATTTCATAATTGCTGCATTTGTAAATTCCAAAAGCCAAAATAAAGGAATAGTAGTGGTAAAAAAAAGCACTTGTGGGTTTAACCAATCTTGTTTTTTTGTACAATTCTCCTTTAAGGGGGCGTGGCAAGGGGTGTGTCCTATGCCTACATACTTTTGTTGATAGGTGTCCCTCATTCCCATCTCAAGAAGTTGGGAGGTATGGAGTCACATCTGTCTGATTGAAATCAATTTACTGTCTTATGGCTAAAATTTCTTATGGCAGTTAGTGAAAGATTGCAGTGAATAGCAAGGTAAAAAATGTGAAACATACATAAAAAAAGGACCTTAACTTACATTACAATAATGTCTCAAACTATGTGCTCACGGGCAAAAGGTATAAGCTGTTAGATAAAATACCAAGTGGTAGATTAAAAATCCTTTCTTGGAGGCACCATCCATGTAGAAGCACCATATCAAATTTATCTAAAAAAATAAAGATTTTCAAAATTCAACCGGGAAAACATAAGACATAAGTTCCCAAAAAACTTCAAGTAAAATATTTTTTTGTTGTACAAATATCAAAAATCTAAACAAAGGCATAAAAAGTATAAAATAACCTATACAGTATAAAAATACAGTTTATATGGATTAAATGCCAGATGTTAAATCAACATGTGTCACATGTTCACTGCTTCATCAGGGATGGGGAGTGCCATACATTTCTTAGCTCCATACAAGTTTAAAGGGGTTGCAAACCCTCGTATTTTTTCACCTTAATGCATCCTATGCATTAAGGTGAAAAAACACCTGGCAGTGACCGGCCTCCCAGCCCCTCTGTTTTACTTACCTGAGCCCTAGAATTTCACATGTCGGAGACGGGCTCTTCCTCTGCCCGGGGTTCTCGGCTCTTGATTGGATAGATTGATAGCAGCGCAGCCATTGGCTCCCGCTGCTGTCAATCAAATCCTATGACGTGGGTGCCGGGGGACGGGGCCGAGTCCGGCATTCGTGTTTATGGATGCTAATGCTGGACTCGGGAGCACGCCTGCAAGGTAACCCCTCCAGGAGATCGCTTCTCCTAGGGGGTTATCTGATGCGGGGAGGAGCCGCGAGAGCCGCGAGGGACCCCAGAAGAGGATGTTTGGGGCCACTCTGTGCAAAATGAGCTGCACAGTGGAAGTAAGTATGATATGTTTGTTATTAAAAAAATTTTTTAAATGAGACTTTACAACCACGTTAACTTATCTATAAAGAATACAATAACATCACATTATAATGCACATAGCCAGCATATACTGTATGTTTGTATACATCCACTTGATCATGATTATATGGATTGCTTACAGGATTAGAATTGTATATCGCCTTAACTGGGAATAATTGTTGGGGTGATATATAATTTTAACCCTGTAAGCAATCCATATGATTAGTTCAAGTGGCTGTATATAGACATACATGGAAAACCCTTATTTTTTTATATATATATTTGGTATGGGACAATATGCTATTCTTTTCCGATATCTCCCAGCTGCTGACCATGCACAACTTCAAAAGACGCTTTGATACCACCTTGAGCGGTTTATATGTCACATACCAGGGGTGTCAGGTATAAGTCACAGGCAATGATTGTCAGCAAACTGACACTTCTGGCTGAGCTCAGCTCTTACTTACTGAACAGTTGTCATTTAGCTAAATGGTGACGAAACATGCCAGTCTTGTCTTTTGTGGTCTGTCTTTTTGGTGCCTATCTTCTACTTGAGCTGTTCCACAAGATTTGAATATATTTGTAGGTTAGTTTGGCCATATCTATAGGCCAATTTAATTAGGCAAAATGTAGTAATTCATAACAACCAGTCAGTACTTATCTTTCACTAATCAGATTTTATTAAAAAGATTGATTTCTATGGGTTACAGTACTTAGCACACCAACTATGGTCTGGAGGTTATGAAAGGAATCATTTCTTGAGACTGGTTTATTTGGGCATAGAAGTAGGTGTGAAATGGATTTTTAAAAATGTGTACATTATTAAATAGTCTGTCGCTTTCATATATTTCATTCTGCAAACTTTGTGTTAAGGGAATGTAAGACACCAGGAATCTCTGTAGTACACAACTTCTGCTCATAATAGGATGCATATGGTTGTGATCACAGATGTAATAATCACTTTGCCACAAATACCACTGCATGACAGAGTGTCAAATGGTTGGGTTTAATGAGCGTCCTCTGTGCTGAATCCAAGCAACATATTAACTGTTAGTATATTGACTCATCATTTTTTTGTGATTGGTTTCATCGGTTAAAAAAAGATCTGCATTTTTTTTTTTTTAACGAAACACACATTTTCAGAACTCAAGATTCAAGATTAGTGGAGTGTCAGGCAGGCGCACTTTTCTTTGCTCACAGATTTTGACTGACAGCAGCAGGGGCCAATGGCTCCTGCTGCTCTCAGCCAAGCCTGTGAGAGTGGGGAGAGGGCAGAAGAGCTGATGCAGACGTGCACAACGAAAGATTGAGATAGGGCTCAGGTGAGGATTTAGGGGGGAGGGGAGGTGACACTATTAAAAGATTGTAGGGTTTGTAGGGGTGATCAAATACCACCAAAAGAAAGCTCTATTTGTGGGGAAAAAAAGGACATCAATTTTATTTGAGTACAGCGTCGCACACCCGTGCAATTGTCAGCTAAATTAATGCAGTGCCGTATCGCAGAAAATGGCCTGGTCAGGAAGGGGGTAAATCCTTCTGGTCCTCAAGTGGTTAATTAGGATTGCCCCAGTATAGGGTTTATGAGGGGTTGCTCTCTATGCCAATTGTTTGTTTTCACTGTTTATTTCTTGCTTTTGTTCACCCATTTGCAGCATATTTCTTGCTATTGTTTAACTGTTTGCTGTGTCATTACTGTTGTTCATATCCCTTGCCACCGTGGTACTGCAAATACATCTGCAAAAAAAATATTCCCCACCCAGCCAGATGTGTGTGGTGGTATTTACAGAGTCTCGGGGACAGGGAACCCGAGAAACAGCAGCTCCTTCAGGGGTAAGTGCTACATTCATAACATAAAGGTGTAGGTGTTCTGTAGTCCAAAAAGGTGAACTACAACACCACATGGGATTTTAGTGCAGCAAAAGAAGCTGCAGGGAGTTCAGCTTTAAGCGTAAGATGCCTTATATACCCAAATAGAACTGTTGCAGCCCCGTGATGCTATCTATTACAATGCGAGGTTTGTAATTGGCATCGGCATATAACATTGGGCTGAACCAATTGCGGCACAGCAGTGAACATTTGTGTTTTTGCTGCATGTGAATGTTCAGTGTATCTTCATGTGTAAGATGTGGCTACACTACAAGACATTCTCTACTTTATATCATCACATTTCTTTTCACCATGTAACAGTCAGCTACTCTTTGTTGCTAATTTTCTTCACTTTATTTTTTTTTTTTACCTCCGACAAAGCTCTATTTGAAGAGTGAAACATGTTAGGTCTGGGTGATTTGATTTTGGGAGCACCTTCTGACTTTATTTTCATTTAGGTTCACATGATTACATTTTTGACACATTCTTTCCCCCCTCCCCTCCATTTTTTCTTTTTTTTTGGGGTGAGATCTGCCTTGTGTCAATGTAGTCTTGATTAAGAGAGAAGCTTTTTTGTGGATATGGTGATATATGGGGCTCGTCCAGTGGTTATTTGTGTCCACATGGATGAGTGTACCCGTATTGCATATCTGAGAGATAGATCATTTCATAGAGCAGAAGATAGATAGCTAGCCCATATCTTCAGTAAGACTGTATTTACTAGCATACCTTCTCTTTTTTTGTTCATCTCATTTTTATATGTGGCCAATAGATGTGAGGAGAAACAGGCTGACCCCCCACCCCTTCAACCTCTGCAGCAATGCTGGCAGCACTCATACGTCTATTTCCCAAAGACAACCTATGTTGCTGATGTCATGCACACAACTTCTTTGGTCGACCTTGGCGAGGCCTGTTCTGAGTGGGACCATGCTGCAGCTCAGTTTCAGGGTCTTGGCAAGGTTCTTATAGCCTAGGCCATCTTTATGTAGAGCAACAATTATTTTTTTCAGATCCTCAGAGAGTTCTTTGCCATGAGGTGCCATGTTGAACTTCCAGTGACCAGTATGAGAGAGTGAGAGCGATAACACCAAATTTAACACAAGGGAAAAAGAAGAACCATTTCAGGTGGTGAAGTGAATGTGACACCCTCCCCAGTGTGGACGTAACAGGTGCTGGTTCAGCACAAGCAATAATGAAGAAAAAGAATCCGGACAGCCGCACTCCAATAAAAAAGCCTTTATTGTAGCAGGTAATCAACGTTCATGTGACAACAGAAGTAGGGTAAGATAGCTATCTTACCCTGCTTCTGTTATCACATGAACGTTGATTATCTGCTACAATAAAGGCTTTTGATTGGAGTGCGACTGTCCAGATTATTTTACCAAATTTAACTCACCTGCTCCCCATTCACCCCTGAGACCTTGTAACACTAATGAGTAGTGTTGGTCATCTTACTTTAAAAAAGTAATTAGTTAAGTTACAAATTACTTCTCCCAAAAAGTAATTGAGTTAGTAACTCAGTTACTACATTGGAAAAGTAATTAGTTACTCAGCAAAGTAACTGTGACTTTTTTTTAATATTCTATAGATGGGACTAGCGAAGAAAGTGAATGTCGCCACCTCCATCGGCGAGATTGACACCTCGCGAGCCTCATCGCCTGGTATGGATTTAAAGGGGGACCCCTATGCCACCCCCTTTTTTGACCGGCCGGGCTGCGTGCTATGGACTTTGGGGGGACCCCCATGCCGTTTTTTAGGCGTAGGGGTTCCCCTTTAAATCCATACCAGGCGACGGGGCTCACGAGGTGTCAATCTCGCCGATGGAGGCGGCGACATTCACTTCCCTCGCTAGTTCCGTCTACCTGGTCCCAGGCGGTAGATGTAATTGCAGTAACGCCACCCAAGTAATGGGAACGGCGTTACCATGAGGGGAAGAGTAATCAGTTAGATTACTCGTTACCCTCTAGAGCAGGGGTCTCAAACTGGCGGCCCTCCAGCTGTTGCGAAACTACAAGTCCCATCATGCCTCTGCCTGTGGAAGTCATGCTTGTAACTGCAATGCCTCATGGGACTTGTAGTTTCCCAACAGCTGGAGGGCCACCAGTTTGAGACCCCTGCTCTAGAGTAACTGCGTTAAGTAACATTTTCACTTAGGGGTGTACTCACTTTTGTTGCCAGCGGTTTAGACATTAACCCCCCTGGCGGTAATCCCGAGTCTGGCTCGGGGCGGGATCTTCAGTACCAAAAGCGGTAACCCCGAGCCAGACTCGGGCTGCATTGCAGGATACAGGGGGGAAGTTATTTACCTTGTCCCCTGGATCCTGCGATGTCTCCCCGCTGTGTGTGCGAGCCGTCTGCTCTCTCGATTCACACAGTGCCGAGTGCCGCTGATCTCTGTTCCCTGTGACGTTACGACGCACAGGAGCGGAGATCGGCGCCAAATTCAAAAAAGTTAAAAAACACAAAACACATACAGTACTGTAATCTTACAGATTACAGTACTGTATACAAAAAATACACATCCCCTTTGTCCCTAGTGGTCTGCCCAGTGCCCTGCATGTCATTTTATATAATAAATAGATTTTTTTCTGCCTGGAAACTGGAGATTGTCCATAGCAACCAAAAAGTGTCCCTTTATGTCAAAAGTGGTTTTAGACCAGCTAGAAAACAGCGATAATAAATTAGAATCATAATTCATAATCAAACACTAAATTTAATGACAGCGACTATTCTGCAACTGAGCAAATTTCAGTGTTTTTGATTTGATTACATTATTGAATAATTTTTATATATATTTTTATTATATTATAATTTATGATTTGGTGTTTCAAACTTTATCATACCCGGGATGTCTACTAGACTCTGGTTTGGACAGATTTAAGTGAGTGATTCATAAGAATTGCATACCTACAATACAAAAACGCCAAATTTCCATGCAAAATAATTGTACCGCTTTTGGTAGAAAATTCCAGACATAATCATACCGCCAGGGAGGTTAATGGCTGTGTGTTGAGTTATTTTGAGGGGACAGCAAATTTACACTGTTATACAAGCTGTACACTCACTACTTTACATTGTAGCAAAGCGTAGATTCTTCAGTGTTGTCACATGAAAAGATATAATAAAATATTTACAAAAATGAGAGGGGTGTACTCACTTTTGTGAGATACTGTATATCATCACATTAGTCTAATCATATTAGTGGTTTCTATAGTAACTTAATGGGATTGGTGCCAAATTAATTTGTAGGATGTTAACAAAATTAATATAAATTGACCCAAAGGGGAACTGGACAGCTATTGTTCACCTCTACATCTCCAATTATCTAGAGACTAGAGATGAATGAGGACTATTGTGAATATTGAAGTCTGGGTAGGAATGCTGGGTAGCAGGGAACCGCCAAGCTGAATATCTGAAGAGAGAGAATGCTGTCAGGGAATGACCAGAAGAGCGGTTAGTGAATCAATTCCAGATCAATACCTGATTTCTCAAGGGAACATTTCATCACGGCTGCTTTAATAGCGCAGTGTTATCCTATGACAAGAAATGGATTGGAGGTTTTCCAGTCAGCAACTGAAAAAAGAAGAATCCAATTTGTTATTAGATGAAGATTCACTAACCACTCTGAAAAAAAAGAACTATACGGAGCTAAGATAATAATTCATTTGTAGCACAGATGTCACTGTATGAGGCTGCATGCTGGAGTCAGGAGGAATTTGCTCATAGACATTCACTTACTGGGTTTTTAAGACAGCTGCAGCCATTAATATAGTGCAACATCTATGGAGGATAATGTATGGTTTACGCAAGCCTCCCATTAAATTAGGTATTCAGTTTGAGGTCATATATACATTAACTGTTTAAAAATCCAATAAAAAGAACAATTTGTTTTATAGGTTTCGTGGCTGACAGTTGATATTATATGATCTCTGTTGCAAAACTATGTACAATATGCTTTGTCGGGATTTTGTATTGTTCCATCCTAGCTCTTTTAATAATTTAGCATAGCTGCTGATAATCAATTTTTTAATTGATGCTTCTTAACAGGTATAAATCTGCAGTTTCCTGATACTTTAAAGCGGAGCTCCCCCCAAAAGATAAAGGTCTGCTTGTTTGCACCCCCCCCCCCCCATCCCCTCCACTGCCACACTGGGCACTTTTTCGGGGGGAGCGGATACCTGTCAAAACCGCACAATGATTGTGGCGATCTATGACATTTCCGGTGCATTGCCATAGAATGAGATTTGCCGTGGAATGAGATGCTCCGCCTCCATCACATCCTATTGGCTCACACTGGTCACGTGACCTATTTAACCGTGTGATGGAGGCGGAGCATCTCATCCGACGGCAAATCTCATCCTGCTGTTAATCTCTAGCAGCTCAGCAGCACATGCTGTGTGTATAAATAAAGAAAGCACTTTACAAGGGGAGGGGAGTATGTTAAACAAGTAACATAGTAAATCAAAATCAGTGTGCATATGACATAACAGGGGCGCAGCCGACCCTTGCGGCCCCAAGCTCCTGGTGTCCTGTCAAATAATGTCCCAGACAGCTGTGACAGAGACTGATGTGAGACTGATGTTTGCTCCGTGCAGCTCCAGCTATCACAGGGAGGAGATCCTCTCCCTGTGATAGCCAAAGTGAGACTAATGTTCGCGTTGAGATTTGCCGTCGGATGAGATGCTCCGCCTCCATCACACGGTTAAATAGGTCACGTGACCAATGTGAGCCAATAGGATGTGATGGAGGCGGAGCATCTCATTCCACGGCAAATCTCATTCTATGGCACTGCACCGGCCATCTCCCTCTGCTGCCTTCTGGGAGATACACAGGTCCTATAAGGTAACGGGACCATTCATAAAACGTGGCGCGACTCACGCATGCGCAGTAGGAAACAAGCTGTGAAGCCGTAAGTCTTCACTTCCTGTATCCCTTAGTAAAGATGCCAGCACCTGCACCCAGAGCCGATGAACGGATCGAATAGGGGTGCTGACATCACGGGATACCTGGACAGGTAAGTGTCCTTATATTAAAAGTCAGCAGCTATCCATCCACAGCTCTGCCCCGAGCTACATCACCAATCTTGTCTCCAAACATATCCCAAACCGTCCTCTCCGCTCTTCTCAAGATCTCCTCCTGTCAAGCTCTCTTGTTTCCTCCTTCCATGCTCGTCTCCAGGATTTCTCCAGAGCCTCTCCCATCCTCTGGAACTCGCTGCCTCAACCTGTCCGGCTATCCATACCCTAGCCACCTTCAGGCGATCCCTGAAAACTCATCTCTTCAGGGAAGCCTATCACGTCTCCAACTAATCTTTTACCACTTCCATCAGCTCATTCCC
>CM053028.1:435718930-435946259 GCA_028564925.1 Lithobates sylvaticus | reverse complement strand
TCCATTCATCCTTCCTTCAATGACATGAAGTTTGCCAGTACCGTATGCTGAAAAACAGCCCCGCGCCATGATGTTCCCACCTCAAATGTCACTGTTGATATGGTGTTTTTTGGGTGATGTGCAGTGCCATTTGACCTCCAAAACATGGTGTGTATTATGGCATCCAATGAGTTCAATTTTGGTCACACCTGACCAGGACTGTATTCTCCTATTTCACAGGATTGTCTAAACTTTAAACAAGCTTCAATATGTTTTTTTTGCAGCAATGGAGTCTTGCGTGGTGAGCGCGCATACAGGTCATGGCGGTTGAGTGCATTACTTGTTGTTTTCTTTTAAACAATTGTACCTGCTAATTCCAGGTTTTTTCTGAAGCTCTCCTTTGCTCTTTGACAACTCTTCTAATAATTATTTTCACTCGTATGTCAGTAATCTTGTGAGAAACACATTGTCATGCCCAGTTTATGGAGAAATTTTGATTTTTTCTACTTCTGAATTATGGCCCCAAGAGTGCTCACTGGAACATTAACCACTTAATCCCCAGACCATTTTGCTGGCCAAAGACCAGAGCACTTTTTGCAATTCGGCACTGTGTCGCTTTAACTGACAATTGCGCGGTCGTAGCTCCCAAACAAAATTGACGTCCCTTTTTTCCCACAAATAGAGCTTTCTTTTGGTGGTAATTGATCACCCCTGCGTTTTTTTATTGTTTGCGCTATAAATAATTTTTTTTTGAAAAAACACATTATTTTCTACATTTTGCTATAATAAATATCCCCCAAAAATTTATAAAAAACGTTTTTTTTCTCAGTTTAGGCCGGTACGTATTCTTCTACATAATTTTTGGTAAAAAAAAATCGCAATAAGCGTTTATTGATTGGTTTGCGCAAAGGTTATATGCGTTTACAATATAGGGGATAGTTTTTATGGCATTTTTATTAATAATTTTTTTTTTACTAGTAATGGCGGCGATCAGCGATTTTTATCATCACTGCGACATTATGGCGGACACAGCGGACATTTTTGACACATTTTTGGGACCATTATCATTTATACAACAATCAGTGCTATACAAATGAACTTATTCATGTGTAAATGACACTGGCAGTAAAGGGGTTAACCACTAGGGGGCAGTGTAAGGGTTAAGTGTGTCCTGGGGAGTGTTTCTAACTGTGGGGGGTATGGCTACGTGTGACACATCGCTGATCTCTGCTCCGATCACAGGGAGCAGAGGTCAGTGACACTGTCACTAGGCAGAATGGGGAGATGCTTGTTTACATCAGCATCTCCTCCCCGTTCTTTCTCCCCGTGAGCCGATTGCGGTTATCCCTGCGGCAGCACGCATGCGATGGCACGGTGGCAAATTTAAAGGGACTTACCTGTACGCCCATTTGCCTGTCCATGCCATTCTGCCAACGTACATCATCATGCGCCGGTCGGTTGGTGGTTAAGAAGTTTAGAAATCCTTCTGTTACCAATGCCATCAGTCATTTTTGCAACAATAGATTGTGAAGCTCTTGAGAGAGCTCTGTGCTTTTACCCATCATGTGATGTTTCTTGTGTGACAACTTGGTAATGAGACACCTTTTTAGAGGCCATTAGTTGAGACTGAACCAGCTGATATTAATTTGCACTGACAAGGGGCAGGATTGCATTTTAATTACTGATAGATTTCAGCTGGCTTTCCATGCCTTTTTGCACCTCCCTTTCTTCATGTGTTCAATACTTTTCCTTGTGTTCCATTTTCCATTTTATTACACATAACTTAATTGCTGAACTTATTTGTTTTGGTGTCTTTGTATGCAATGGCGTCACTAGGGGGGGCAGAGGGGGCCCTGACCCCCCCCCCCCAACAATATGCTGTGCCCCACCATGTGCCCCCTCAATTAAAAAAGGCAATGTCTTTTTGTTTGCATTCATAGCAGATGTGCTGCATCTTAACACAGTCTCTATTGAGAGGGAGAGCGTCCCCAGTCAGCTCCTGCTGGTGATTCCTCCCCCCTCCCTCTGCATAATGCGAGTGCTCACACAACCACAGCCGCCCGATCTGCTTCTTTCCCTGCATCCTCATTGGCAGAGAGAAGAGCGAGTTGCAGGGAGGACTCCACCAGGACTCTCAGTTACTGAAAAAACAGACTGATTTCTCCTGTCCTTAGGACAGGAGAACCAGCCTGTAAATTCCAAGAGATACCAGACCAGCGCTGTCAATAGCAGGGGCAGGACAGCAAGAGGCAGATGGGGAACCCCACAGTGGCAGAACACCAGGGCCTGGTGGCAAGACAACCTTTGCAACCCTGATAGTTCTCCCACTGCTTTGGACCCTTATATTTTCTTGGTATGCTGGTGACATATATCTCTTGTTTTCTGCCACCCTGGGGGGCCCCAATATAGTAGGAAGGGAGCTCACTGCAGAACATGTGAAAGAGCCCGTTGTGGGATCGTAGTAAAGCACCCCAGGATAGTTGCCCCCCTACTTTTGTCCCTGTCCCCCCATGTGCCTCCCCTAAATATGAAAGCTGGAGATGCCACTGTTTGTATGTATGGATTGCATAGGTTGTTACCGACATGGGGTGAACATTTCATGTCAATAGCACCTTTAGAAATATATTTACCAAGAAAAATGGTGACGTTCAATATATACTTTTTTATAAAATAATAAAAATGTTATACTTACCTGCTCTGTGCAATAGTATTGACAATAGTCTATTGGCATACGCAGTGCGGCTCAGCCCCACCACCACTCCCTCTTAACAGCTTTTAATTGACAGTAGCAGGAACCAATGGCTCTTGCTGCTGTCTCTGATCCTGTGAGAGGGGAGAGAGAGAATCAGCACTGCTGTGGACAGGCACAGCACTGGATCTATACAGGACTCAGGTAAGTATTTAGGGAGGGGGTGGTGGGAACAACTAGAAGTTATTTTTTTTTTCACCTTAAAGTGATTGTAAAGTCTTGTTTTTTCTTCTATAAAAATAACAAACATGTTATACTATGATTTTGCACAAAGCAGCCCAGATCCTCCTCTTCTCGGGTCCCTCTTCGGCTCTCCTCACCCTCCCTCCTGTCGAGTGCCTCCACAGCAAGCAGCTTGCTATGGAGGCACCCGAGCTGAGCTGCAGCTCCGTGTGTCGATTCAGACATAGAGACCTGGTTCGGCCCTGCCCCCTCTCTCTCCCGATTGCTAACTGACTTTGATTGACAGCAGCGGGAGACAATCAGGAGGGAGAGTCCCGGACGGCCGAAGCACTCATGGACACCACTGAACATGTGGATATTTATTTGGGTTTGTTATCATAGTTTATAAAAGCTATACTAATAAATCTAAATAAATATACACATGCTCACATTAACAATAAATAAATATACATATATAGCATAGTCACAGTGCATATGGTCATTTTAGCAATTTTTCATGTCTTCATACACATTATGATGATACCTCTAATAGCCACCTAATGTCTTAGTGATAATCATAATAGATACATGCAGCAGCGTTGCTAGCCCTGAACACCCAGGGATCTCCTGTAGGGTGCCCCAGGCCCCTCGCACTGCGTTCACCAACACCGCAGTCATACTTACCAGTTGTTCAGAATTTCCTTGGACAGTCCCTCTTTTTAGTCAGTTGTCCCACGAGTACTGTGTCCAGGTCTTTCTCATGGGATCACAGAATGAGGCTCGCTTAGGGTTACTGAGTATGCGCAGTAACACAGAGCCAGCTCTGGGGTGGAAGTGACTCAGCTTCAGCCACCAGAAAAAACAAGATGGTGCTCCAGAGGACTTATATTCTTGCAAGAAGGAGCAACGGGTGCAGACAATGAATTCTGAATTCAGGAAAGCCCACTTTGTGTGCATTCAGCAGTGATCCTCAGGCTTTGCGATTAGCTAGAAATAGCTGTGGCTGCTGGCAACCTGACATTAAAGGGTAGAGGCTTGGCTCGGCCACAGCTAGCCGCTCAAAGGTGTCAAAAAACGGCAGCAGGAATCAGTAGATTCCTGCCGCCGCCTTTTACACCAGGGCAAAACGCCCCTGCAAATGTAGCCTTATGCCGCGTACATACGACCGGACTTTTCGACAGCAAAGTATGTGGGTTCCATCAGACCTTTGCTGTCCAAAAATCAGACAGACTTTAGAAATAGAACATGTTTCAAATTTTTCTGCCGAAACCAGTTCCTATCAAGAAATCCACTCGTCTGTATGCTAGTCCGACGGACGAAAACTGACGCTAGGGCAGCTATTGGCTACTGGCTATGAACTTCCTTATTCTAGTCCGGTCGTACGCCATCACGTTCGATTCTGTCGGACTTTGGTGTGATTGTGTGTGTCCAAGTCCGTTCATTCGGTCTGCAGAAAGTCCGTCGGTAAAAACCGTCAGAAAGTCCGGTCGTGTGTACTTTTCACCCACAAAAACCATCAACTCATCAGCCACAACAAATACTTAGCAGAAAGATTGGCGTCAAAATATCTTTCTATTTTACACCAAATATGTTTGCAGTGTATGCAAGAGCTATTGTGTTACTACACTTTTAAGTGATATTAAAAAATCTAATTTTTTCCTGAAACAAAAACATGTCATATTTACCTGCTCTGTGCAATGATACTGCACAGAGTGGAGAGGACCCTCCTCTTTTGGGCTCCCCAAGCAGCGCTATTCCCTTCCCCTCTTCTCCTAGAGCCCCCTCAGCAAGCTGTGCTAAGGGGGCACTCGTGCGAGCTTGCTCTTGAGCCAGGCTGTGTGCGTCTATAGACACAGGCAGCACAGCTCAGCTCCGCCCCCGTGCCCTCATCAGTTGACTGCAGCAGGAGCCAATGGCTCTCACTCCTGCCTCTGTGTCCTACGAGAAGAGGAACAGAGAGCAGCAGCACTGAAGATGGACACACCGTGCTGGATCAAGACAGGTACGTTTTTAGAACCACACCCATTCTAAATAACTGGCCCACCCTTAATTAACCACTAGTAGACTGCCCGCAATAAAGTGTGGACAGGCGGCTTGCATAACCAATGATTCATGGCCGGGAACCTGGTGCTCGACATTCAACACAGAGCTTTGTATGGAGAGAATGGTCTCTCTGTTTCTCATCCTGCAAAGCAGGGATGAGAAATGTAGAGATCTATTAGTAAAAGCAGCACACTTTACACATAGGGGTTGATTTACTAAAGGCAGATAGACTGTACACTTTACAAATTGTAGTTGCTCCAGAGCTTAGTAAATGTGCAGAAGCTCTGCTGACTTCCATCAACCAATGACCTGCAAGCAAAAATGTTTTTTAATGTTCCTTGCACATGATTGGGTATTCTTTGCACAGTGAGCCTTTACCTTATTTACTAATCTCTGGAGCAACTGCACTTGCAGAGTGCAACTGCACTTTGCAAAGTGCACAGTCTCTTTGCCTTTAGTAAATCAACCCCATAGTTAGGCACACATTTAACCCCTTGATCGCCCTAGATGTTAACCCCTTCCCAGTCAGAGACATTAGTACAGTGACAGTGTGTAGTATTATCACTGATCTCTGTATTAATGTCCCTGGTGATGTCAGTAGCAGTTAGTCAGTTCCCCCCAGCTTCAGTTAGAGTCAGATTGCAGTCCCATTATAAGTCGCTGATCATCGCCATTAGTAGTATAAAAAAAAGAAATTCCACTATATATACCATAGTTTGTAGGTGTTATAACTTTCATGCAAACCAATCAATATACACTTATTGGGATTTTTATTTTTATCAAAAGGCATGTAGCAGAATACATTTTGGCCAAAATTTATAAAGAAATATATTTTATTTTTGTATTAGATATGTTTTTTAGCAGAAAGTAAAAGATATTGTTTTTTTTTTTTCAAGATTTTCAGATCACCCAGTGGTGATCAAATACCACCAAAAGAAAGTTTTATTTGTGTAGAAAAAAATGTTATAAATTTAGTTGCATGACCACGCAATTACCAGTTAAATTAGCACAGTTCTAAATAGCAAAAATGGCCTAGTCATGAAGGGGGTAAACTCTTCTGGAGTACAAGTGGTTAAAGTACATTCCCTACCTACAATGGTTTGCTGAACGCACAGCAAAAAAAGTGTCCCTGGAGATTGCTTTGAAATTTTGGCAACTATGCACTTTGCAATACGGATAATATTGACATTGCACTGCAATTCACAATGCAACACAATGGGGTTGATTTACTAAAGGTACATAGACTGTGCACTTTGCAAATTGCAATTGAACTCTGGAAGTGTAGTTGCTCCATAGCTTAGTAAATGAGCAGAAGTTCTGCTGACTTCCATCAGCCAATCATGTGCAAGTAAAAAAATATTTTTTTTTATTCTTGCACATGATTGGGTATTCTTTGCAAAGTGAAGCTTTACCTCATTTACTAAGCTTTGGAGCAACTGCACTTTGCTAAGTGCACAGTCTATTTGCCTTTAGTAAATTAACACCAATGTGCTCACATTGTACTGTGGAATGCAGGAGACAGTGAGATTTGTATACTGTGTGCATTTCAGTGTTCAGGGGCTTCAAGAACACACTAGAGAAGAATTTTCATAAACCTCTGTTACATACTGTAGAAAGTAACAGAGTTTGGTCAAATTATATTTAGTTTGGTCAAATTATTGTAATAACATGTTGTCTCGAACTTTTAGTGACATGTTGTCTCGAACTTTTAGTGACATGTTGTCTCGAACTTTTAGTGACATGTTGTCTCGAACTTTTAGTGACAGGTTGTCTCTAACTTTTAGTGACAGGTTGTCTCAAACTTTTAGTGACAGGTTGTCTCGAACCTTTAGTGACAGGTTGTCTCGAACCTTTAGTGACAGGTTGTCTCAAACCTTTAGTGACAGGTTGTCTCGAACTTTTAGTGACAGGTTGTCTTAAACTTTTAGTGACAGGTTGTCTCAAACTTTTAGTGACAGGTTGTCTTAAACTTTTAGTGACAGGTTGTCTCGAACTTTTAGTGACAGGTTGTCTTAAACTTTTAGTGACAGGTTGTCTCGAACTTTTAGTGACAGGTTGTCTCGAACTTTTAGTGACAGGTTGTCTCGAACCTTTAGTGACAGGTTGTCTCGAACCTTTAGTGACAGGTTGTCTCGAAATTTTGGTGCACCATTTAGGAAAAGGCTTTATGTGGGACAAAAAAATCACAGCATAGAAACACAGAGCGATCGATCCATGGCAGTTCAGATCATCATTTTTTTTCAGCCATTTCTTCTTGCAAATACCAGTCCTTTACTGCTTCCATGTGGCTGCTGTTTGAATTACAAGTGATTGTAATTTGGCTGGGCAACAGTACTCAAAAGTTCAAAACGGCTTTACTATTACATAAATTACAAACAATAATTCAGATTTCCACAATATTCTATATACAGCTATTGAAAATATTCATGTGTGTTCATTTTGTTTGAGCATGTGTATGGATATAGCCTTACTTGATGCATGGTTGTGCTGTATTTGCTTGTTAAAAATGCAATGCAACAATCAAGGCTCGTTCACATCAGCAAGTTACACTAGCTGCTGGCAGTGTTGCCAACCGTCAGTATTTTTACTGGCAGCCTGTGAAAAACTGCCACTTTTCTCCTGCCAGTAAATTCCAGTGACAAAAAAAGACTGCCCGTTAAAAATATGGCTGTGACGCTCGGCTCCAAACTGCGCATGGGCAGTTCCGGTTCGAAGATGGCCTAGACCATTCAAATACCTACTACAGTGTGTTCGGGCGGTGCCGGCGGGTCTGGCAGAGGCGATGCCTAAGCGTGTTGCATGATGTCATGGTGCAAGGGAGCCAAGTGGCCAGAGCCTTGTATGCAGGTCTGGGTGGGAGAAAGGCAAGGAGTAGGACTATCAGTGCTGTTTGGACTGGAGTGGACAGAAGGGACCACCTGGTGTGAAGAGAGACTGTCACTGTGGCTCAGGAGGGGAGGTGTTGTGTCTGTGAGGTGTCATCATCATCTGTTCTGCTGCACACTGCTGTCACTGTCACTGTGAAAGTCAGTTTCATGTATGTGGTGTGCTGCTCATTTTAATTTCTTGCTCTCCTGAGTGGGGATAAGCACGATGTTCGAGTCAAACCTAAGTTCGACTCAAACATTGGGTGTTCGCCTGTTTGCCGAATAGCGAACAATTTGGGGTGTTCACGGCAAATTCGAAAGTCCAATTATTTTTGGTCCCTTGAAAAAGGGGGGAGGGCTATTCTTAAGAGCTGTAATTCCTAAACCCTTCCTCCAATTTCGATGTACATACCCAAACACTTTTTAAGACAATAACTTGCATAAAGGCTTTTAAAATTAGCACTTTTGATTTTTCATGTTCGTGTCCCATAGACTTTAATGGTGTTCGCGTGTTCGAACACATTTTTTGCCTGTTCGCATGTTCGAACTGGGGGGTGTTCGGCTCATCCCTACTCCTGAGTCCTGTCCCTGAGCTACTTACTATATTGAAAATAAAATAAGAAATATGTTTTTGTCCTTAATATCTACCTTAAATCACATTGCTAATTGCATATTGTACTTGTTTGTAGCCTAAATACTGAAATTTACACTTAAAGTGGTTTTTCCCCCTTTATTCCCAAAAAATTAATAAAAAATAAATAATTGGAAAAAAATATGTTTTTGTAGTAGTCTGCCTCCTTCGGTGCTTGGGCTGGTGACATAACTTCCCCTCAGCGCAGGACAGGTCCCAGATGACTGTGCGGGCAATCACGGTGTGCGGATCGTGGGGCGAGCGGAGCTTCGACCCCGCCGCATCGCTGGACCCTGGAACAGGTAAGTGTCCGATTATTAAAAGTCAGCAGCTGCAGTATTTGTAGCTGCTGACTTTAAATTTTTTTTTTTTAGAGGAGCACCTCTTTAACCACTTCGCGCCCGCGCTATAGCCGAAAGACGGCTGCAGCGCGGACGCTCTCTGCTGGGAGGACGTCCCTGGACGTCCTCCTGTTTACTTCCCTAATGCGCGCTCCTGAGAGCGCGCATCGGGGAAGTTCTGTGCTGGCCGTGTCCGTCGGACACAGCCGGTCACAGATCGCTGTAAACGGCCAATCACAGCGGCCGTTTACAGCGAGATCCAGCTGTCCAATGAGAGATGATCTCATATGTTTGCATATGCAAACATATGAGATCATCTGTCAGCGCCGCTCTGCCTCCTCACACAGACAGCGTGTGAGGAGTGAGAGAGGAACGGCGCCGGCGCCGTAAGTAAAAAAAAGAAAAAAAAAAAAAAGAAAAATAAAGCGATCTGTCCCGCTGCCACCTGTTCCCAGAGTGCCATCAGCCACCTGTCCCCAGAGTGCCATCAGCCACCTGTCCCCAGAGTGCCATCAGCCACCAGTCCCCAGTACCACCAGTCCCCAGTACCATCAGCCACCTGTCCCCAGTACCACCAGTCCCCAGTACCACCAGTCCCCCATACCATCAGCCACCAGTCCCCAGTACCACCAGTCCCCAGTACCATCAGCCACCTGTCCCCAGTACCACCAGTCCCCCATACCATCAGCCACCAGTCCCCAGTACCATCAGCCACCTGTCCCCAGTACCACCAGTCCCCAGAGTGCCACCTGTCCCCAGTACCACCTGCCCCCAGTGCCATCTGTGCCATCTGCCAGTGCCACCTGTCCCCAGTGCCACGTCAGTGCCATCTGTCATCAGTGCCACGTCAGTGCCATCTGTCATCAGTGCCATATCAGTGCCACGTGTCATCAGTGCCACGTATCAGTGCCATCTGTCAAAAGTGCCACCTGTCAGTGTCACGTGCCATCTGTTATCAGTGGCACGTGTCATCAATGCCACGTATCGGTGTCATCTGTCATCAGTGCCACGTATTAGTGCCATCTCTCATCAGTGCCACATGATATCAGTGCCACGTATAAGTTCCATCTGTCAGCAGTGCCACATATTAGTGCCATCTGTCAGTGTCACGTGTCATCAGTGCCCCCGTATTAGTGCCATCTGTCATCAGTGTCACGTGTCATCAGTGCCCCGTATTAGTGCCATCTGTCATCAGTGCCACATCAGTGTCACGTGTCATCAGTGCCACCTGTCATCAGTGCCATGTCAGTGTCACATGTCATTGTCCTGGTGCTCCAGGGCCTTCAAAAGTGTAATAGGTAGTCAACAAGTTAGATGTGTAATTTATGCTCCTAGAACACGTGATGGCGCTCCCTGCATGTTGGGCCTCTCTAAGTGGCCGGGCTATGTAAAAGTCCCACACATGTGGTATCGTAATACTTAGGAGGAGTAGCAGAATTTATTTTGGGGTGACATTTGTGGTATACACATTGCATGTGAGAGAAATAACCTATTACAATGACAATTTTGTGGAAAAAAATAAAAAAATAAAAAATAATTCATTTTGCAAAGAATTGTGGGAAAAAAATGACAACATCAAAAAGCTCACCATGCCTCTTACTAAATACCTTGGAATGTCTACTTTCAAAAAAGGGGTCATTTGGGGGTATTTGTACTTTCCTGGCTTGTTCGGGTCACAAGAAATGAGATCGGCCACCAGTACATCAGATGTGATCAATTTTGTATAATTTGCACCACAGTTTGTAGACTCTCTAACTTTCACAAAGACCAAATAATTTCCACTAATTTGGGTTATTTTTACCCAAGACATGTGGCAGTATAAATTGTGGTCAAAATTTATGAAGAAAAATTAATAATTTGCTAAATTTTATCACAGAAACAAAGAAAAATTTGTTTTTTTTCAAAATTTTCGGTCTTTTTTCAATTATAGCGCAAAAAATAAAAAACCCAGAGGTGATCAAATACCACCAAAAGAAAGCTCTATTTGTGGGAAAAAAAGGACAAAAAATTAATTTGGGTACAGTGTTGCATGACTGAGTAATTGTCATTCAAAGTGTGAGAGCACCGAAAGCTGAAAATTGGTCTGGGCAGGAAGACAGATTGGTCTGGACAGATTCTCCTACCTGAGCTGTGGATCTCTGCAGCTCCTCCAGAGTTACCATGGGCCTCTTGGCTGCTTCTCTGATAAATGCTCTCCTTGTCAGTTTAGGTGGACAGCCATGTCTTGGTAGGTTTGCAGTTGTGCCATACTCTTTTAATTTTCAGATGATGGATTGAACACAGCTCTGTGAAATGTTCAAAGTTTGGGATGTTTTTTTATAACCTAACCCTGCTTTAAAATCCTACACAAATTTATCTCTGACCTGTCTGGTTCGTTCCTTGGCCTTCATGATGCTGTTTGTTTACTAAGGTTCTCTAACAAACTTCTGAGGGCTTCACGGAACAGCTGTATTTATACTGAGATTAAATTACACACACAGGTGGACTCTGTTTACTAATTAGGTGACTTCTGAAGGCAATTGGTTCCACTAGTATCAGGGTATCAGAGTAAAGGGAGCTGAATACAAATGCACACCACACTTTTCAGATATTTATTTGTAAAAAAAAGTTTGAAAACCATTTATCTTTTTCCTTCCACTTTAGAATTATGTACCACTTTGTGTTGGTCTATTATATAAAATTCCAATAAAACACATGTACGTTTTGGTTGTAACATGACAAAATGTGGAATATTTCAAGTGTTATGAAATTTTTTTCAAGGCATACATATTAGTGCTAATTTAGACAGGATTGAGTTAACCTACAAGCATGTCTTTCCAAGGATATCCCACTAATCCTTGGAAAGTCCTTGGAAAGTCCATAGGAGCTGGATACTGGTTGGAAAGGTTGGAGCCTGGCTGCATGATCTATCTTGGGAAACAGTATCGGTACATCAAGCCTATATGCTATGCGAGATACCCCTATAGGGGTTATTGGAGCTGGTGAGTGGGGACCCAAGAGGGGGAACATTTAAAAGTCACCTGGATTTTGTTTCTGTGTTTATCGTCACCAAGCATATAATTATCACATAAGACTTTGGTTAGATTGATTTTTTTGATGTATTTTTTGGACTTGGCACACTACATTTTTTGGGGTCGTTTTATATAATTTCAACTATTTTTTATTATTTAATATTTGTCTTACACTTTTGGGACTATTTTTATATACGCATTTATTTTTTATTATTTTTATATACTTGCATTTTTGGAGTATCATGGTTTATGTATCACTTTTAAACATTTATTTATATCAAGTTCATATTTATTTGGCAACCTATTGAGGTTTGCTCCACTGGTATATGCACATTGGTAATTTATTAGGATTGCACTATTGGCATATTCACTTTTATTAGTCACTATAGAGGCACATAGCACCTAACAAGTGAACAGGGTCTGTCGCCTTTCATGATATAGGTAGCGCCATTTACCCTTATACTTGCACTGGGTCATCTGAAGCAGGTATGAGCAACACCGCCAGTTAGGAGAAGCACAAGCTCAAAACCAGAGGATACATCAGCTCAGGAGCCAGTCTGAGAGCATGGGAACTTGGCTGATGACATCAGATGCCGGAGGGCATGGAGGGGTCATGGCTATGCGTTTCGGGGCAGCAACACCTCTTTCCCAAGCCTGTCATACTGGGGAAAACCTACACTTCCTTTATATGAATACAGCAGCCAGCAGGCGATATAGCGCTAAAAATAGCACCTGTAAAGAGCCTCTCCCGTCACTCCAATGTGAAAGCCTGAGGGCTTTCACACGGAAGCGGTGCAGCAGTATCTTTGGAGCGGTGTATACACACTCCTCTACCAAATGAAATGAAAGGGCACCGCTGCCGAAGCGCCTGCAAAGTGCTTCGGCAGTGGTGCTACACAGGCGCATTTAACCCTTTATTCGGCCACTAGCGGGGGGTTTAATACGTCCCACTATCGGCCAAATATCGCTGATAAAATGACAGTAAAGCGACACTAAAACTAGCAACATTTTACTGTCAACGCCCGCCCGCCCAAGTGTGAAAGGGGCCTTACAGTATACATAGACATATGGGTATGTATGAATAGCATCAAGGGATTAAAAATAATAATAGTAATGCTAATGGAGTGATTGTTCACATTGAATATTTTACAACCCTGATAACAATTATAAATAAAAAAATAAATAAAAAAACTTAGCACCATATTAAAAATCACACATGATTATCACAAATGGAACCACAATGAGTCACATGTATACCCCCGGCGGTAATAGGTCATTAGAAATCATAAAAGAACTTCAAACATATCCACTTTTAGATGTATAAGCTATGTATAATAAAGAAGTTTAAAAAATAATAATAAATAAATGTATAATAGAGAAATTTAAAAAAATAATAAATGATAACTAAAAACACAGATTGTACTGTTGGTCTAAAACCAGGTGTGTCAATGGGGACTGAGCAGTTTATACTCTATTCACATTAGCGCACATGTGTCAAACACAAGACCCACACTCACCGAATCCTGCTCCTACGGCTATTTCATGTGGCCCTTGTACCCCCTCGTCTTCGCCCTACCTTGTCTCAGCAGTTGGTAGCAGAGAGAAGGAGAGAACTCCTTTGCCAGATCATGTGCTTCTCCGTGAAGCCGCACAGAGTCTTGTTTTTGCCCGCCTTACCAAAGCACCCCCTCGTCTCCGCCTTCCGTGAGCTGACTTCAACTCCAGCCCTCCTCTAGTCCTTCCAATTCCACCCCCAGCTTCTTTCCGGCAACAGCACAAGGTAAGGGGGGTGCACTGTGATGTAAGGGAGGGTGGGGGGCTCTTGACATCTTATGTAAGGGGGTCTGGGGTGCTCTGGATATCTAGTTTTACAAATACAACCAGTCCGTTGAGGTCAACCAAAATGCTGATGCAGCCCACAATGAAATGGAATTTGACACTGCATCTCCAAAGTGGCATGATTTATAGTGTGACTTTGGAGTGTGACTTTTGGTGGGATTTTGATCCAACTTACATTCTATGGATCAAAGTCACATCAAAAGTTGCACCAAAGTAGTGCAGATACCTTTTCAAAGTCGCTGCAACTTTCAGTCGCACAAATTTGAACAGGTGCCATTGAAAATAATGGGTGCAACTTGTCATGCTACTTTGATGTACAAAGTCGCATGACAAATCGCACAAGTGTGAGTGGAGCCTTAAGGAGTTGTGGCAGAACAGAGGACTCATCAAACCAGCCGTCTCTTACGGAGGCAGCACTATACACTCTTAAGTTCTGCCCCTCCTGTAGTGATGTCATAGGTGGAGCTAGTGTCCACATAATACCATTTGTGGATGGGGCCCAGGGAAAACAGGGTATGCGAACAGATAACCCTGACCCTTCAAGATGTGAGGCTGAGCTGAAGTCACTGGAAAGAGTCCTGTACAGAGCTGGACTCCCAGGCAGAGTGGTACCAAACATATGAAGACTTTACCGAGTTGTCTTGCAGAGGCGGCTCTAGGCTTTGTGAGGCCTTAGGCAAATCTTAGACATGAGGCCCCACTCATGCCCAAAATGGGAAAAATAATTAAAGTAATAGAAATTAACTGTTTAAATTGCATGATATTCCCTTCAACTGTAACACACACATCAGGCGAATAAGGCGGCCATGAGGCCCCTTGGAGTGCGAGGCCTTAGGCGACCGCCTAATTTGCCTAATTAGAGAGCCGCCTCTGTTGTCTTTTCTACCCCTGACCTTCTTCTGAAAGTTCTGTAGCTCAAGACTTATGGCCTCGGGACCTGTGTCAGAGACCTCTAATGTGAGTGTGATCGAATCCCCTTTGGCTACAAAGACAGGTATGTGGGTGCTTTATCCAAAAGGAACAGGGAGGGACTTCTGACCAACCCTGGTGACCTACAATCATAAATACTGGAGCCTCATGCACAAGGGCTAAACACTCAGTGTGCAGGAGGCCTCAGGTGTCACTATCAAAATAGTCATGATAATGTATTGGTACAGTTAGTAGGAGAATATGCAAAGAGGCAATTAAGTGATATAGTTGATTGTATAGTTCTGGCCTACATGATTAGGTAACAATTGCTATGATTAATGTAATAGGAAAAAGAAAGAAAATTATAAAAACACTAAATATTGATTACTCCAAGTCACACAAATGACATTACTCATGTATGTAAAAAATCTTTGCTGGGGTCTTTTGACCACTGCCTTTGTAGTTTATTGATCCAAAAGAGCTCACACTTTTTAATAATCAATTTATCTGACTGTCTTGTGGAGGACATTTACCCTTTCACATACCTAAGACATATCTAGCTGGAGCATGTTGTTATATATACTTCAAAGGGAGTATTCTTCTTTCTTCACATTTACTGTATGTTTAAAATTCCGTCTGAGGGGAGTCCTGAATGCCCCATTCCAACCATTACCACCAGAAGCCATCAGTTATTTTGAGTTATTCAACTGGAATCCTAAAAACGGATCTAATGTTATTTACTGGAAGCCTTTTTATGTTACCAAAGCTATTACAACTAAATGGATGTCCTTTGAGTGCCAAAGCCAAATGTTTTGCTTGATGTGAATAAACGATGACTTGCAGGAATAACATACACTATTAGACATATAGTCACCTTCAAAAAGAGAGTTTTGGCCAACAGAGCATGAGATAGTCTTTATTAATGGGCAAAGGGAATCAGCAATTTATCAATATCTTATTTCTATTCCATCTCCTTGAAAAGGTTTTAATAAGACTTAAAGTGGTGTTTCCACCAAAAAATAAAAATAAAATAGCTTTAAAATTCATAAAAAAAACAAAAAAAAAAATGATTGGAAAAAAAAAATGTTTTACTCACCTCTAAATGCCTGTTGCTAGGGGGTCCCTCGTAGTCTGCCTCCTTCAGTGCCCGGGCACTGACGTCACTTCCCCTCGCCGCAGTCAGTCATCTGGGACACGTGACAGGTCCCAGATGACTGCACGGCACCGCTCGCGCATGCACAGTGGGTACCCGGGTGTGAAGCCACAGCCGGGTGCCCACAGTAAGAATGCCGGCGCCGTGAGCAGAGCGGGGGAACGAGGGGGGCTTCATTCCCCCGCATCGCTGGACCCTGGGACAGGTAAGTGTCCGATTATTAAAAGTCAGCAGCTGCAGTATTTGTAGCTGCTGACTTTTAAAAAAATTTTTTTTTTGTTTTAATTATTTTTATTGATTCATTTTTCACATATACAAAAAACATTCCACATTATTACACATTCTTATATATATACATATACAATACTTGTACATAAATAAATACATAACAAATAAATAAACACAAAAAGACTACAATCAACAAAACACGTGAATCAATCTCGATATATTTTTCAAGGAGATCAAGAGTAGTCCACCATCTCCCCCCTCTTCCTGATATGATTCATTACCCCTTCTGACTTTATTCCAATAATATTTTATTTAGTATTCTTTTTTCCCCCCTCCCCCTCTCCTGAGCAGTTAACTACACCCCAAATCCCCCTAGTTTATTTCTCATCACTGTTCCCCTAATCCCCTGTTGTGTTTATATGTTTTTATATTACACCTTGTGTGATAAATAGTGACGTCCTCTTCCAAAAAAAAAAAAAAAAGAAGAAGGAAGGGAAGAGGAACAAAACACAAAAAAAAAAGAGGAAAGAAAAAAAGAAATCCATCCCCCTCCTGTGTTGGTATGCGATTCAAAGACCTCCTACATCTATCTTAATTAACTTAATAAAGTGATTCTTTTTTTATACTGGTGACACCACGAAAAAAAAAAAAAAAAAAACCTCTACATTTATTTTAATAGCTCCCTACGTGATTCATTTTGTGAGGAATAAGAGAAGACATTTTTTTTTAAGGGGCACCCCACTTTAATGAGAAGTGTATGTATTAGACTGAATAGTCTAAATTGCATCTAAACTCTTAATTCATCCACTGCCCCTTACTAAAGTATGTGAGAAATCATGCGCCAAAATGGTGACAAAGTATTTTGGGGTGATGTGATTTAAAGAAACGATGTTTGCACTTTTTGTGTGATTTTTGCACAGAGGATGGCCTATTGAACTAAATGGGCTACCCTAAATGCGACCCCATACAAAGAAATTAAGGGTGCCGCTTCAGTAGGTCCTTATATGCTGACATCCGCTGGGGGTGCAGGCTGGGAAAGAGCTTGTTTCAGCTCAATTGAAGTCAATGAGGAAGGAAAAGATGTACCAGGAGCTGCACAGCACACAAAACCCTCATGTAAAGACTGGAAGCAGCCTCAGCCCAGATTCTGTTCAGGCCACACCCCTGCCATGTTTTGCCCAGCTCACAGGGCTTGGGCAGGACGAAACATGTTGGGGTTGTGGCCTGGACAGAGTATAAGCTGAGTCTGCCTCCACTCTTTACATGAGATGAGGTTTTGTGTGATGTTATCAGGGAATTAGTAGACCAGACTGTGTTGACTGCACAGAGGAAACCAAAAACACATGTAAGTGAATGATAATGGTGTTTATTAAAATAGGTGACAAGTAAGTGAATACAAACAGTGCACAACCAACCACAAGATCCACAAACAACAAATAGTATATACAATAAATGGGAGATACCGGAATCATAAACAAAAGCCAGGCCAGGGTCATACACAGGGAGATCAGCAGATGGGTAAGGACGGGAAACCAACAGGACAGGGAGAGGATGGATGGATAGGCTGCAGGGCAGGGATCCAAGGTAATCAGGTAACAGGAGGGACAGGTCCAGGATGGGCTCGGTATAGGGATCGGATGAGATCAGATCAGGTCAGGTCAGATGCAGGCTCAAGGTCAGGATTACAGGCAGCGAGGTCAGGGCACAGGGAGAGCGATACCAAGGCAAGCATGTGAGGGCTTGCCGGGTATTTATGAGACTGCCAGTAATGGTCCTCACGTAACACCTGAGCGCAGGGAGTGTTGTCTGCTCCATACTGCCAGGATCCATCCGCTTGTGGATGCCAGTACTGCGGCCCAATGATGACATAACACCAGCAGGGAAAGGCTCCCCTAAAAGTTCCAAACTGACAGGAGACACCTGCTGGTGGACCTCAGTACTGCACGCCAAATGATAGATTTTACCAGCGGACGGACACTTTCCTGACAGTACCCCCCAAAAGGAGCGGCTTCCGGATGCTCCAACTGGCTGAAATTGTCCATAGTCTATGGCGTCAAGTAGAACAATGGATGGGGGTATGTCAGGCTGGGCAACAGGTGCTTCGGGCAGGGCACCAGTTGCTTCGGGCAGGGCAGCAGGTACATCAGGGCAAACAGCGGGCACATCAGAGCAGACCGCGGGCTCTGGGTCATCGAGCTTGCCAGCATGCAAGGGTACTTCAAGCTGGGCAGCAGATAGTGACACATCAGGCTGGACAGCAGGCTCCGGGTCATCGAGCTGGGCAGCAGGCTCCAGGTCATCGGGCTGGGCAGCAGGCACTGGTACATTAGGCTGAACAGCGAATACTGTAAAGGCCGGTGCAAAAATTGGAGACTGGGTAATAGTATTTGGTAGGAAGCTGAGTAAACTGAGCTGTAGCTGAGGTTGCCATAGGCGACGGGGAGATAGATTCTTGGGGAGGCAGGTGATTAATGACAGGGCTGGAATGTTGTGGCTTGGCTAAATACAGGAGATCTGACCATGCCTTTAGCACAGGTTGAACAAACGTTGATTCACACACAGCCTTGACTGACCAGGGATTGCACTGAATGGATGCAATCAGACAACACCTGCTGCGAACAAGAGGAATAATGTTCCATGAAAAAGGCTGGATCATCCTCTAACAACCATACCAGAGATTCAACTTGGCCATAATTGAAGGGGGGAGAAAAATCGTCACCTCCTTCGGGAATACATGACAGGACTGGCTTTGCACATAACTGGATTAAGGGCTGAACATCCTCAAATAACATATACCCCTGATCCACTAGGGAACGAGCTGATTGGATCGTTTCCAGCAGTTGGTCACTGGTCCAATCTTTCAAGGTTTGGTGGCAATATTCACCATCCTCTGCTGACAGCAGAGAATAATAGACAATTTCATTAAAATCCATCTTTAGCGAGCCCACTAAACCAGGATGGTTCCTCGGTGCAGCCACATCTGGTCAGGGATGGCCTTGGTATACTATCAGGGAATTAGTAGACCAGAATGTGTGGACTGCACAGAGGAAACCAAAAACGCATGTAAGTGAATGATAATGGTGTTTATTAAAATAGGTGAAAAGTAAGTGAATACAAACAGTGCACAACCAATCACAAGACCCACAAACAACAAATACTATATACAATAAATGGGAGATACCGGAATCGTAAACAAAAGCCAGGCCGGGGGCATTCCCAGGGAGATCAACAGATGGGTAAGGACAAGAAACCAACAGGACAGGGAGAGGGTGGATGGATAGGCTGCAGGGCAGGGATCCAAGGTAATCAGGTAACAGGAGGGACAGGTCCAGGATGGGATAGGGATCGGATGAGATCAGATCAGGTCAGGTCAGGTCAGGTCAGATGCAGGCTCAAGGTCAGGTTTACAGGGAGAGAGATACCAAGGCAAGCATGTGAGGGAATGCTGGGTATTTATGAGACTGCCAGTAATGGTCCTCACATAACAACTGAGCGCAGGGAGTGTTGTCTGCTCCATACTGCCAGGATCCATCCGCTGGTGGACACCAGTACTGCGGCCCAACGATGACAACACCAGCAGAGAAAGGCTCCCCTGACAGTTTCAAACTGACTGGAGGCACCTGCTGGTGGACCTCAGTACTGCACGCCAAATGATAGATCTTACCAGCGGACGGACCCTTTCCTGACAGATGTGCAGCTCCTGGGACTTCATTTCCTTCCTCGCTGCCCTAAATGCAACACAGCAAAACAAGCAAAAATACATGCATAGGTTTGGATGCTCCAATAACCCCCCCCCCCCCCTTTTGTCTTTGTTGGTGCTTTGGTCACCCATTAAAATGAATGGACTGCCTTCTAACTGTATCTTAGTTCAAATCAATATTTGAATGAGCCTCGCCCAGTTAATAAATCAGCAATATGCTATACCTTTTTCCACAACATAAACTAAGATTTTGCCATGGTTTTCCTGTTGCCAAAATCAACGAAATTGATGGAATTTTTTTTTCTTTTTTAATAATACTCATGTTTTTCAATGCAACACTACAAATAACCAACAAAATGAAAGAGTTTTTCCTGGCACCAACATGTCAGCATTGGTGCCAGAAAAAGGAAATTACAGCAAGTATTTAATACAGTTTTTCATTTTTTGGGCATTTACGTAGAGGCAGGTAAAGTAGAACTATATTAACCCTGCCTGCAGATCTTTCCACTTCCTTTAATAACGCTATTTGTTCTAAAGTAAAATCACAAAGTAGCGTTATCAAACTGTGGATAGAGTAATCTTAGATAGAAATATAATTTTAAATTAAATTTTGTTATGCAAAATACAAGCCCAGCTTCAGCTAATGCTGGCCATGCACGGAGCGAATTTCTTTCCTGTAACCACGGGTGTTGACAGAGGAATCTTTCCCACTGAGCCACTGTATTCTACCGGCAGGGGTGGCAGTTGGAGAAGACAGTGATTATTGCTAGAGGCTATACCAGCCGCTAGAGATAATCGCATGTAAAATCCAGCAGGCTGGTTGTACCCAAGTTGATTGATCGACCGAGATTCGAACCGTCTATAGCTGGCCAAACACTTTGCACAAACTTTTCTTTTTTTATTATTTGAAAAAAGTGTTAATAAGGCCCCATGCACACAAGACTTCAAAAACACCACTTTTACTGGCGTTTGACTTTTTTGGTCTGCCTCTAGACGCCCCTCTATGTTAGCCTATGGGGTTGATTTACTAAAGGCAAAAAGGCTCTGCACTTTGCAAAGTGCAAATGCACTCTACAAGTGCCGTTGCTTCAGAGCTTAGTAAATGAGCGGAAACTCTGCTGACTGCCATCATCCAATCATGTACAAACAAAAGTGCAGTTTTTTTTTTCCTTGCACGTGATTGGGTACTGTTTGGAAAGTGAAGCGTTTACTTTGTATTTACTAAGCTCTGGACAACTGTAATGGCAGAGGGAAAGTGCACAGTCTATTTGCCTTTAGTAAACCAACCCCTATGTGTTTACAGGTGTTCAGAGGCAGAGAAAAGAAACATCACTTGAACATTCAAAAGAGAAGTGTTTGGGCTGAAAAAAAATGCCAAACATTAACATTAAAATGCATTAGCGCCGGACATATTTAGGAAATTTGAGCATTAATGCATTCTAATAGTCTAAATAAATTAATATTCTGGCCAATAGAATGCGTAAACAAGCGTTATTGTGCATGAACATGCATGCAAAGAAAGTCCTGTGTAAATGAGACCATAAAGCCCATTCTTCTGGATAGCTTGGCATGTTAAATATCTGTAAACCTAACACATCATCTACATCTAAGAGAAACAATGTTCTGTTAAGGCTCGTTTACATGGGTGGCCAGGGGGCAGTAAAAGCAGATGTTTGAGCTGCAGTTTTACCACCCTCAACCATCTATCTATGCAGCCACACAGGGATTTATACATGCTGCACCCACAATGCTTTGCTTCATGGCCGCAGCAAAAATTGTTAGTTTATGGGGCCTTGCTGCCACTGCTCTGCAGCCGTATGTAATGTGTGTGGTTACAGTACGTGGTGCGCCAATTACTGGGTTAAAACAGGCAATGAGGAGTTAGCATGTTGCCTCCCCACTGCCTGTCAAACGCCTCTGAGAAGGGATCGACCACGGACGGAGACCGCCTGAAAGAACATGAGATTATATAAGGAATCAGATAAGATTCTTTCAGAAATATTGTTAGTAGCTTTGCACAATAATTTTAGCCTAAATAAATGGAATCTTGCATAAACTTGGCCATACACCAGTAATTTTATTCCAAAAAATGTGTTCAATTTTTTAATAGTTAATGGGGTCAAACTGTCGATTGTTTTTAACTATAGTGACAATAAAAGAAGAAGAATGGAAGCTTTTTCTTGAATTAATTACATTCTAGCAGTGAATGTGATTTTTGTTCAGGAAAAATCTTCTTGTAATGTGCATCCTGAAATCTAAAGTAGTATGGCAATTGAATCATTTTCAGGGTTTTCATATGAAATTTGTTGAGTAAATAATGGTACTATTGAATGCTTTGAAAAATGATTTATTTGAATTTCATACAATCAATTGATCGAAATTCTATTAGTGTATGGCCACAAGTTTTCTTTAAATCTGAACTTCATTGACAATTACTCTTGGTTTGTTAGTATCTCCCAGCTTTAGCAATTGTTTGAATTCTGCATTGCTCTTCTGATTCTCCAGTACAGGAAAATATATATTGATTCAGAGCACTGAAGCAATCTCACAGACTCTTGCACTGGAAAATCATTATAATGCTGCAGTCTGCATTTTCTGCTTACAGCTGGATGTATGACCTTACTGAACCATTAGAAACTTCAAGGCAAATATTTCACTGATCCATGAATCCATAATCTCTAGTATTATACATACGGTGTCTTGTTTCAGATTATTGGAATAGTGCCTGCTGGAAAAATCTACTGTCCATCCACTATTCAGTTGAAGTTATGTCTGTGACAGATGCACATAGGCATTCTAAAGCTATACTCCAGCCAAAAAACAATGCAGTGCTTTTTCTGAATGGAGGGTGGGGTACAGCAAGCAGCCAGAATTAAAGAAGAATGAAAGAAAGAGATTTAAAAAAGCTGCAGTGTTTATAATATTTATAATAAAAATAGTTTTTGGCAAGAGTTTAACTTTATAATATATGTGAAGCCTTACCTTGTAAAACAACCCATTCAGTTTAAACTAGAAATGCAAGGCAAAACGTATGTGTGTGTATATACAGTGGTGTGAAAAAAGTGTTTGCCCCCTTCCTCATTTCCTGTTCCTTTGCATGTTTGTCACACTTAAGTGTTTCGGAACATCAAACCAATTTAAACAATAGTCAAGGACAACACAAGTAAACACAAAATGCAATTTGTAAATGAAGGTGTTTATTATTAAATTAAATAAAAATCCAAACCATCATGGCCCTGTGTGAAAAAGTGATTGCCCCCCTTGTTAAAACATACTATAACTGTGGTTGTCCACACCTGAGTTCAATTTCTCTAGCCACACCCAGGCCTGATTATTGCCACACCTGTTCACAATCAAGGCATCACTTAAATAGGAGCTGCTTGACACAGAAAGGTCCACCAGAAGATCCTTAAAAAGCTACACATCATGCCGAGACCCAAAGAAATTCAGGAACAATTGAGAAAGAAAGTAATTGAGATCTATCAGTCTGGAAAGGGTTATAAAGCCATTTCCAAAGCTTTGGGAATCCAGCGAACCACAGTGAGAGCCATTATCCACAAATGGCGAAGACATGGAACAGTGGTGAACCTTCCCAGGAGTGGCCGGCCGCCCAAAATTACCCCAAGAGCGCAGCGACGACTCATCCAAGAGGTCACAAAAGACCCCACAACAACGTCCAAGGAACTGCAGGCCTCACTTGCCTCAGTTAAGGTCAGCGTTCATGCCTCCACCATCAGGAAAAGACTGGGCAAAAATGGCCTGCATGGCAGAGTTCCAAGGAGAAAACCACTGCTGAGCAAAAAGAACATCAAAGCTCGTCTCAATTTCTCCACAACACATCTTGATGATCCCCAAGACTTTTGGGACAACATTCTGTGGACCGATGAGACAAAAGTGGAACTCTTTGGAAGGTGTGTGTCCAAGTATATCTGGCGTAGAAGGAACACTGCATTTCAGAAAAAGAACATTATACCAACAGTAAAATATGGTGGTGGTAGTGTGATGGTCTGGGGCTGTTTTGCTGCTTCAGGACCTGGAAGACTTGCCGTGATAAAAGGAACTATGAATTCTGCTGTCTACCAAGAGATCCTGAAGGAGAATGTCCGACCATCTGTTCGTGTACTCAAGCTGAAACGAACTTGGGTTCTGCAGCAGGACAATGATCCTAAACACACCAGCAAGTCCACCACCGAATGGCTGAAGAAAAACAAAATGAAGACTTTGGAGTGGCCTAGCCAAAGTCCTGACCTGAATCCTATTGAGATGTTGTGGTATGACCTTAAAAAGGCCGTTCATGCTCGAAAACCCTCTAATGTAACTGAATTAGGACAATTCTGCAAAGATGAGTGGGCCAAAATTCCTCCAGGACGCTGTAAAAGCCTCATTGCACGTTATCGCAAACGCTTGGTTGCAGTTGTTGCTGCTAAGGGTGGCCCAACCAGTTATTAGGTTTAGGGGGCAATCACTTTTTCACACAGGGCCATGATGGTTTGGATTTTTTTTCACCTTTAATAATAAACACCTTCATTTACAAATTGCATTTTGTGTTTACTTGTGTTGTCCTTGACTATTGTTTAAATTGGTTTGATGTTCCGAAACACTTAAGTGTGACAAACATGCAAAGGAACAGGAAATGAGGAAGGGGGCAAACACTTTTTCACACCACTGTAATATATATATATATATATATATATATATATATATATATATATATATATATATATATATATATACCTTTTTTTTTATAAGTGATCACAAGACCTCTGCTCTCAACTGCCTAAGAGGCTTAGAAAGCTGGGGGTGGAGACTTCAGGAGGCTGTGTCAGCAGGAGACAGAGAAACGGTAGTACACTGATCTCCCCAGTGATTAGCTGTGCAGGGGGGCATGTCAGCATAAATCTGACATTGGAGGACAGGTAGGTTGTAAACAGTATCCACTTGCTGACCAGGCTTTTTTTTTTGGCACTTTTTGTTTACAAGTTTAAATCAGTATTATTTATTTCATATTTTTATTTTTACACTGTCCCTTTGATTATAGATTTTTTTGTTATCCCTTTTATTCCTATTATAAGGAATGTAAACATCCATTGTAATAGAAATAAGGGATGACGGGTCCTCTTAACCTCCCTGGCGGTATGATTATGTCTGGAATTTTGTGCTGAAAGCGGTACAATTATTTTGCATGGAAATTTGGCGTTTTATATTGTAGACCTGCAATTCTTATGAATAACTCACTTAAATCTGTCCGAACCAGAGTCTAGTAGACATCCCGGGTATGATAAAGTTTGAAACACAAAATCATAAATTATAATATAATAAAAATATATATAAAAATGATTCAATAATGTAATGTAATCAAAAACACTGAAATTTGCTCAGTTGCAGAATAGTCGCTGTCATTAAATTTATTGTTTGATGATAAATTATGATTCTAATTTATTATCGGTGTTTTCTAGCTGGTCTAAAACCACTTTTGACATAAAGGGATACTTTTTGGTTGCTATGGACAATCTCCAGTTTCCAGGCAGAAAAAAAAAAATGTTATTATATAAAATGACATGCAGGGCACTGGGCAGACCACTAGGGGCAAAGGGGATGTGTATTTTTTGTATACAGTACTGTAATCTGTAAGATTACAGTACTGTATGTGTTTTGTGTTTTTAAACTTTTTTAAATTTGGCGCCGATCTCCGCTCCCGTGCGTCGGAACGTCGCAGGGAACGGAGATCGGCGGCACTCGGCACTGTGTGAATCGAGCGAGCGGACGGCTCGCTCACACAGCGGGGAGACATCGCAGGATCCAGGGGAAAAGGTAAGTAACTTCCCCCCTGTATCCTGCAACGCAAGCCCGAGTCTGGCTCGGGGGTTACCGCTCCTAGCAGAAAAAACTGGACCCGAGCCAGACTCGGGATTACCGCTAGGGAGGTTAATGGAAAGATCTGGGGTCTCCTCTACCTTTAGAAAGCAAAAGATCACAGAAAAAAAAAAAAAAAACGTGATATTTTGCTTTTAAAAAAAAAAAAAAAAAAAAAGTTTACCTCTGCTCTAGATGGGAAGTGATGTCATGGCGTTGCTCCAGCTCCAAAACCATAGAGGCAATCAGAGATGATCTGGTCTCTGGTAACCTTTCTGGTCAGCCGTGCGAGCTGTTGGATCATTTTCCAGGTGCTCTGTAAAAAAAGGTAAGCCCGAGAAACACCTCTCCCGCTGCTTCTGAAAGCGATCCAGTGGCTTATTAGCCGCTTAGACCACTTTCATGAGAAAGCCAATCACTGGCTAAAAACAAAAAAAATACAAGGGTTATGGCTGATAGCTTCAGCCATAACCCTGGTAAACCACTTGCAAGCCGCAACGTATATATACGTATTGCGGTCGGCAAGTGGTTATACAGTAGATATAAAAGGTCTGCACACCCCTGTACATACTGTATGCAATGTTTTTGTAATGTAAAGAAATCAGACCAAGATAAAAAAAATGTTATAAGTGTTTCCACCTTAATGTGACCTTGTGATTTCTGGCAAGAACTGTGTCAACAATCTCCCATATTCTTCATATGTCTGGGTTGTGGGATAGGGTGGCAAGATGGAAGCCTTTTCTTATTAAGAAAACATCCAAATCTGGCTACATATTGCAAAAATCTTCAACAAGTCTGCCAAAAGCATGGGTGAAAATGTGTTATGGTCTGATGAGAACATGATTTTTGCTGCAAAACCAACTCTGCGCATCACAAAAAAAAAAAAAAAATACCCACAGTGAAGCATGGTGGTGACAGCAGTGCTTTGGGACTTTTTTTCTTCAGCTGGATCTGGGATTTTAGTGAATAGTTCCAAATATCAGTCAATTTTGGCACAAAACCTTCAGGTCCCAAAAAGCTTAAGATGAAGAGGAAATTCACCTTTCAGCGCAACAATGACCTAAAGCATACCAAAGCATACTCCCAAAACCCACAAGAGAATGGTTTTACTAGAAGAAAAACAAAGTTTTGAAATGGCCCAGCCTTAGCCCAGACCTGAATCCAATTGAAAATCTATGTGGCAACCTGAAGAGGGCTGTGCACAGAAGACACCATTACAATCTGACACATTTGGAGCACTTTTGAAAGGAGGAATGGGCAAAGATTCCCAAGGCAAGATATGATATGCTGATAGTCTCCTATCCCAAAACACCAAATGCTGCCATAAAATCAAAAGTGTGCATATTTGTGCAACCATGTTATTGTACGTTTTTATTTTATTTTTTTAATTTACCCCCTTTAAAAATGTTTGTTTGTTTTTAGTTGAATTGCACATGATATAGGTCACATTTAGGGACGGTTCACACCATGAATCACACATGAACGTTCTGTGTGTTCTTGTACGATTCACATGCGATCCGGGTGCAGTGCGATTTCAGCCTTTTCACCATGCACTACTTTATTAAAAGCACAGGAACTGGAGTGCATGGTGCTATTATACCATGTACCATACCAAAAATTATGTGTAAACCATTAACGTTTTTTCTTAATTAAACACAAATTGTGTGTATTTCTATTAAAAAAAATGTCCACCACAGACAAACATGAGTACTTTCTTAAAGTGGAAGTAAACTTCCATCTCTTGCTTTTACCTATAGGTAAGCCTATAATAAGGCTTACCTATAGGTTGTGTAAATATCTCCTAAATGTGCGCCGTAGAAGATATTTACATTACATGCAGCCAGTGACATCACTTACAGTGCCTTGAAAAAATATTCATACCCCTTGAAATTTTCCACATTTTGTCATGTTGCAACCAAAAAGGTAAATGTATTTTATTGGGATTTTATGTGATAGACCAACACAAAGTGGCACATAATTGTGAAGTGGAGGGAAAATGATAAATGGGTTTCAACATTTTTTACAAATAAATATCTGAAAAGTGTGGCGTGAATTTGTATTCAGCCCCCTTTACTCTGATACCCCTAACTAAAATCTAGTGGAACCAATTGCCTTCAGAAGTCTAATTAGTAAATAGAGTCCACCTGTGTGTGTAATTTAATCTCAATATAAATACAGCTGTTCTGTGAAGGCTTCAGTGGTTTGTTAGAAAACCTTAGTGAACAAACAGCATCATGAAGGCCAAGAAACAAACCAGACAGGTCAGGGATAAAGTTGTGGAGAAGTTTAAAGCAGGGTTAGGATATAAAAAAATATCCCAAGCTTTTAACATCTCACAGAGAACTGTTCCACCCATCATCTGAAAATGGAAAGAGTATGACACACCTGCAAACCTACCAAGACATGACTGTCCACCTAAACTGACAGGCTGACAGGCTGGGCAAGGAGACCATTAATCAGAGAAGCAGCCAAGAGGCCCATGGTAACTCTGGAGGAGCTGCAGAGATCCACAGCTCAGGTGGGAGAATCTGTCCACAGGACAACTATTAGTCGTGCACTCCACAAATTTGCTTTTATGGAAGAGTGGCAAGAAGAAAGTCATTGTAGTAAGAAAGCCATGAGAAGTCCCGTTTGCAGTTTGCAAGAAGCCACGTGGGGGACACAGCAAATATGTGAAAGAAGGTGCTCTGGTCAGATGAGACCAAAATGTAACTTTTTGGCCTAAAATCAAAACGCTATGTGTGGTGGAAAACTAACACTGCACATCACCCTGAACACACCATCCCCACCATGAAACATGGTGGTGGCAGCATCATGTTGTGGGGATGCTTTTCTTCAGCAGGGACAGAGTTGACAGAGTTGATGGGAAGATGGATGGAGCCAAATACAGGGCAATCTTAGAGGAAAACCTGTTAGAGTCTGCAAAAGACTTGAGACTGGGGTGGAGGTTCACCTTCCAGCAGGACAATGACCCTAAACATACAGCCAGAGCTACAATGGAATGGATTAGATGAAAGCATATTCATGTATTAGAATGGCCCATGCAAAGTCCAGACCTAAATCCAATTGAGAATCTGTGGCAAGACTTGAAAATTGCTGTTCAGACGCTCTCCATCCAATCTGACAGAGCTTGAGCTATTTTGCAAAGAAGAATGGGCAAAAATGTCACTCTCTAGATCTGCAAAGCTGGTAGAGACATACCCAAAAAGACTTGCAGCTGTAATTGCAGCGGTTCTACACGTATTTACTCAGGGGGGCTGAATACAAATGCACGCCACACTTTTCACATATTTACTTGTAAAAAATGTTGAAAACAATTTATCATTTTCCTTCCATTTTACAATTATGTGCCACTTTGTGTTGGCCTATCACATAAAACTATGGTGGTATTTAACCACTTACCCACTGGGCAGTTAAACCCCCTTCCTCCTAACCAGACCAATTTTCAGCTTTCGGTGCTCTCACACTTTGAATGACAATTACTCAGTCATGCAACACTGTACCCAAATGAATTTTGTGTCCTTTTTTTCACACTAATAGAGCTTTCTTTTGGTGGTATTTAATCACTGCTAGGTTTTTTATTTTTTGCGCTATAAATCAAAAAATACTGAAAATTCGGTAAAAAAAAAAATTCTTTTTTTCTATTAAAGATTATTATTATTGGCGAGTATTGGCAGAGTATTGGCGAGTATTGGCAGAGTATTGGCGAGTATTGGCAGAGTATTGGCAGAGTATTGGCAAGTATTGGCAGAGTATTGGCAAGTATTGCAGTGTTGCACAGTATTGGTAGAGTATTGCACAGTGGTGGCAGAGTATTGCACAGTGGTGGCAGAGCATTGCACAGTGGTGGCAGAGCAATGCACAGTGGTTGCAGAGCATTGCACAGTGGTTGCAGAGCATTGCAGTGGTGGCAGAGCATTGCACAGTGCTGGCAGAGCATTGCACAGTGGTTGCAGAGCATTGCACAGTGGTTGCAGAGTATTGCACAGTGGTTGCAGAGCATTGCACAGTGGTTGCAGAGCATTGCACAGTGGTGGCAGAGCATTGCACAGTGGTTGCAGAGTATTGCACAGTGGTGGCAGAGTATTGCAGGCACTGACCAGCGCTGTGGGCACTACACATCCAGCCCACAGCGCTCTGTCATTTGACGGAGCGATCATGTGGTAAACGGCCGCTATCAGCGGCCGTTTACCATGATCTGTGATGCGCCGGGTCCTCGGGACCCGGCGGTCACGATGTTCCCAGGAGCAAGTTTCTGGGAGGATAAGCCGACCGCGCTGTAGACGTCTTTCAACTATGGCGCGGTCGGCATGTGGTTAATCACCACTGGGGTTTAAAAAAAATATGTTACATAATTTTTCTTCTTTACTGATGTGCGCTGATGAGGCTGAACTGATAGGCACTGATGAGGTGGCACTGATAAGCTGCACTGATGGGCATGGATAGGCGGCACTGATGGGGCTGCACTGATAATCAGGGCTCTGATTATCAGTATAAACAATGTCAGCCTTGCCAGTTATCGGCTCTCCTTTCCTCACAAAGAGACAGCACATGAGGCAAGGACTGCCGATAAACGGCAAATCTATTTACATTTGACACAGCTAAACACATGGTAAAGGGCCGCTGTGATTGGTCCTTTACTGTTATCTGTGATCAGCTGTGTCCAAAGGACAATTCGCAATTTCGGATGTTCACCGAACGGACGCACAGACAATGTTGAACCATTTGCTTTCCTGGATTCTGTAAAGGAACGTATACATGACCTTACTTTGGTAGCTCTTGCATTTAAAATTTTGGAATCTCTATTAGAAATGACATGGCAGCTTTGATCCTTGTGTTTTACTCCATGGACTGGCACAGTAGGGATATCTGCTAGAGCCACTGTACATAGTTTGGGTGGTGGTGGCGATTCAGGACCTTATGACTCACATTGTTTGCTCTCTTTAGGTAGTATCAGTACAAAAGACATTACCACTGTCTGTTTTTTTTTCCTACTTAGCCATCTATCCATACTCTGCCCCTTGTGGGAACACAAATCCAGAGGCATTTGGCCTTTGAGTTCTTTTTGGAAGCATAAATCCAGCAATATCTGGCATAGTTTTATCATTATAGGACCTATACCTATGCCTACACACTGTATTTCTAGTCTTTTTCTCAGCAATGCCTGATTTTGCAAACTGCTGCCTTTCTCTGGCACTTCACTGTATTGTCTGTAGGGGGAGACAGAATACACATACTTAAGCTTTTTTTTTCTCGCTGCTCAGCAATAACTGTAAAAAAGGAGAAGCTTATTCAAAAGCATAATTTTTGCTGCAACACATCATTAGTTACCATATATCTATCTTATACTGATATCATGGCTCGAGGTTGTTTGGTTCATACAGTTTGCTAATGTTGCATCCTAAAAAGATGCTTTAGTATTTCCTTGAAAATAATAGTACAGCATGTCATCACTTCCTACACAAATCCAAAAACAAAAGTGTTTTATTTCTTATAAGTTAGTGGGTAGAGTCATACATTTGTGTCGTCTTGTATGGAGCCTTTGGTTCATATCATGGGCATATTCTAATTTACAGGGTAATTTCCTCCTAAACAAATGCTTTAGTATTTCCTTGAAAATATTAGTACAGCATGTCATCACTTCCTACACAAATCCAAAAACAAAAGTGTTTTATTTCTTAGAGATTAGTGGGTAGAGTCATACCTTTGTGTCGTCTTGGTATCTGGGTGTATGGAGCTTTTGGTTCATATCATAGGCATAATCAAATTTACAGAGTAATTTCCTCTACCTCACACGTACCTTGCATTTGTAGCACCCTCCAGCTAGTGTGCTAAAAGTTAAGTTTTTTGGATAGAGTAGGTACATTTTGCAGGCTTGGCTGTTTTTCCTGGGTTGAGCAGAGATCCAGGGAGAGCTGGATGACTCACAGGCAGCATCACTGAGGACCCCCCCCCCCCCCCCCCCCCCCCCCCATGTCTAGAACTCACTGGAGACTTCTCGAGGAATGGGAGGGAAAGTAGGGTGGAGCAGCATGGAGTATTTACGAGAGCCCTGACCAATCCTCAACAGATGGGTGGCAGGGGGCAGGCCCCCCTCACATACTCAAGAGTTGGTCCAGCTGGGGCAGTGGAGTTCGGGTGGAAGCTGGAGATGGAGTGTAAGGCAGTCGGAGACCTTTGAGAGTAGCCCCCTAGTCAGGGGGGGGTGAACTCAGGCCTGGGCTTGGTGCGGAAGGGACCCTTCTCATGACACATGAAGGGATCCTGACCAGGAGGCATGGGAGCAAGGAGAGGACAGCAGGAAACACTGCTGGACAAATCTCCAGGGAGGAAGACAGCCAAGAGGGCTGGTGAGCATAGCTCCCAACTGTCCCTGATTTCGAGGGACTATCCCTGATTTGGAACAAGGTCCCTCTGTCCCTCTTTCCTCCTCATTTGTAACTGGAACTGGAATCTAGGGAACATGCATTTTTCGGGAGGTTACAGTGAGAAGGCTCTCTCAGCATTAAGGTAAGAAACCTTCTGGGTGCAGCTCCCCCCTATACTTACCTGAGCCCCATCTCGATCCTGTGATGGGTAGGAGAGCAGCGGCTCTCCTGGATTTCTTCCCCTCAATGGCTCACGCGGCAGTGGGAGTCATTTGCTCTTGCTGAAGTCAATCACAGCCAGTGAGCCAATTATGAGGGAGCAGGGGGCGGGGCTGAGCCACGCTCTATGTGTTAATGGACAATGTCCATTCACAGGAGCACGGCTCGAGAACGAGAGGCTTGCTATTGGGGCACTCGGCAGGGGGAAGGAGACAGGACTGCCGATGGGGATCCAAAAAGAAGAGGATCGGGCTGCTCTGTAAAAAACATTGCACAGAGCAGTTAAGTATAACATGTTTGTTATTTAAAAAAAAAACAACCTTTAGAATCACTTTTAATCACTTGCCGACCATCATTATACTGCGGCAGGTTGGCTCTATTATTTTTGCTGTAGCTGTATGTTGGTTCGTGTGATAGATGCAGTGGCCGCACAGCGCTGGAGCTGATGCACGTGACTGGCCGCCACAATGTCTGCCGGCCACCCGCAATCGCTCCACAGAGAGTTAGAATGGGGATCTGTTAATGTAAACAAACAGATCCCCTTTCTGTCAGGGGAGTAGAGAGAGATCGTTGGTTCCTAGTGATCAGAAACAGCGATCTCTCTCCTCCTCTAGTCAGTCCCCTCCCCCACAGTTAGAAACACCTCCCAGGGAACGCATTTAACCCCTTGATCGCCACTAGGGTTAACCCCTTCCCTGCCAGTGTCATTTATACAGTAATCAGTGCATTTTTTTTAGCACTGATCACTCTATAAGTGTCATTGGTCCCAAAAAAATGTCAAAAGTGTCCGTCCTGTCCGCCACAATATCGCAGTCCCACTAAAAATCACTAATCACTGCCATTACTAGTAGAAAAAAATAAATAATAAAAATGCCATAAATCTATCCCCTATTTTGTAGACGCTTTAACTTTTGCACAAACCGATCAATATACGCTTATTGCAATTTTTTTTACCAAAAAAATGTAGAAGAATACATATTGGCCTAAACCGAGGGAGAAATTTGTTTTTTTATATATATTTGGGGGATATTTATTATAGCAAAAAGTAAAAAATATTGTTTTTTTTTTCAAAATTGTTGCTAATTTTTTTTTTTTTTATAGCGCAAAAAATAAAAAACGCAAAGGTGATCAAATACCACCAAAAGAAAGCTCTATTTGTGGGAAAAAAAAGATGCCAATTTTGTTTGGGTACAACGTGGCACGACCGCGGAATTGTCAGGTAAAGCGACGCAGTGCCGTATCGCAAAAAATCATTAAGGGGGTAAATCCTTCCGGTCCTTAAGTGGGTAATAAACTTGAGTATATAGATGTAGTTTAAGATCTATGTACTGTAAATAACAGGTCAAAATTGTTACAGGATAGGAGGAAATAAGAGAATTTATAGGCTTTGCCTGTTCCTGGCCAATTCATCCAAGAATTTACCTGCACATAATTCCGTAAAAGGTCAAATATATTACTGAGCCTGTGCCTTACAATTTATTTTAGGAATGCTTAAACTTGATATAGCGTTCTACAGGCACGCAGTGGCATCCTCTATTCATCTGTCCTCGCTGTATAGACAGCATTGTTTATTTTGTTCTCCAGATATTGCTTGTCCTATCTGCTCTGTATAGTTTGTCACAGGCAACCTGCCATCGCTCTTTCTGACCTCCACTGCCAATAGATGACTTGTCGGAGAGTCCCCAGGCCTTTGGAGGTATTAGGATTTCAGTGTCATTTACAGAGATAATTTTAGAGAGCATGTGTCTGGTCCTTTCACTTCTACTCATGGGCCTCCACTGGTAATTTGAGTGGTAAGAACGGCAGACGCTCCCTGGGCACAGACAATCACAAATCTCTCTGCTGTTTCACTCAATCATTAAACTGTTGCTCTGCAGGAAATAAGCTGGTGAATTCAAGACGGACAGGAAAAAGAAACAAGAAACGTGGTTACAAATAAAAAACCTTTGCGCACATCCATTTTTAGTGTGCATCCTACAACTGATTTGTATCATATACTGTAGGGCAAGGCTGTGTTAGGTTTAAAGCAGTATTAATACCAAAAGCCCACATTTCTTTTATTTTTTTATTTTTTTTAGCACACATTTATCATATTGCAGCTACCAATTCTTAGATGTGATGGCTGTAATAGTTTCTTTTTTTCTTTCTTTCTACTATTTTAATTTGGTGAACCAAAACCACAAGCTCTTCAGCAGAATGTATCAGTTTACATGAATGAGACAAAGCACTTAAAGAGGAACTGCAGTCTGCTCACATAATTTGTAATAAAACATCTTTGTCATTCTGAAGCTTCCCTCCAACCACTTTGTATATTATTTAATATATACTTCGATTCTGTACTTGCCAAATATGCTGCAGAAATCTCCCTCAACTAAGTCTGGCAGCATCCATTTTACCTGTGGGCAGCAGAAGCTGCTGACTGTTCACTTCCTGGATTTCCACAGACACACACAGAGGCACACCTCCAGCTCTCATTGGCCCTCTTATAACTCATCCCCCCTCCCTTCCTGGTAAACTCTCACAAGAGTGAGAGAGAGAGAGCTGTGCATGATGTCATAAACCTAGGCGTTTTAGCCAGGCAACAGGAAGTGGGCTGTATAAGGTATTTACTGGCAGATTTACTATCCAAAGTTAAAACAACAAGATAAGAGGATTTAATAGATGGAAAGATGAACAAACTTACTGAAGATCCGCTTTTATTTATTCACGAAAAACCCTTATCCTAAAAGGAAAAACAAAACTGTTTGCTGTAACTGATTATAGAGATGGAGTTTGGCTTCCCTTTGTTAGTGCATCTAAATCTGCTAATACATTTAACACCCCCCCCCCCATACAGACAATGCTGCTGTCTGCTGTGACTTGTATGCTCATTCTTCCAGAGTTGTATCTCACTAATACCAAAGGTGTGTTACTGGCCAGTTCACCAGGTGAAAATAGCAGGAAAAAAGCCAACGAAAATAAAACTGATGCAGCCACCACATTTAAGGATTGGTAAGCTGCTTTAACCACTTAAGGACCATCCCACGTACATATTCTATGGCAGGGCAGCCCTTAAGCGCATAATCATGTACTGTACCTGTACGTCATCCCTTTCATCGGCTCTGGGGCATTCGCGTGCACCGCCGGAGCCGTGCTCCCGCTGTGACTGGACACAGCGGGAGCCAATCAGCGGGTCCGGTGGCCGCTGGAGAGACAGAACGGCGGTCTACCTACGTAAACAAGGCAGACCTCGTTCTGTCAGACAGGAAGAGAGAGATCTGTGATTCCTGCTAATCAGATGTCTCTCTTCCTCGAGTCAGTCCATCCCCCACACAGTAAAGCCTCGTACACACGATCGGATTTTCCGATGGGAATTGTGTGATGACAAAACCGACCTCTTGTGCGCTCCATCGGACAATTGTTGTCGGATTTTCACTAAAAAACACTTAAAAGTCAAAAGTTTACTTAAAGGGTTGGGTTAGAAAATTGTTAATTTTTAGTCTTAGTTTAGAGCAGGGTTTCTCAACCAGGGTTCCGTGGAACCCAAGGGTTTCTCCAGAGGTTGCTAGGGGTTCCTAAAGCAAGGGGGGAATTCTTCCCAATGACCACAGGTGTAAGGAAAAGTCCGGTCGTGTGTGTGCGTGGGTGGGCAAGTCCGCTCGTTCGTAAAGTCCGGCGGACCTCCGCTGGAAAGTCCGGCGGACCTCCGCTGGAAAGTCCGGCGGATAGTCCGATCGTGTGTACGCGGCATTACAGTACGTTGTGGTGTGCTGCAATGCATGTGCCTTGGATCAGCATTGCATTTAGATGCGTTGGGGTGCCATGAAACATGTGAGTGTGCCATGGACAAACATTTCTACTTCAATTCAAAAGTAGGAACTCTCCTGGAAATCACTAGGATTTGATAAGTTTGTTGAAGATTGTGGGAAGGAAACAACTATTGGAAAACGTCACTGAAAATTTGGCAACCAGCTTGTATAATGTACCACTGCTCACACCTACATACAGTCACTCTGTTTGCCACCCTGAAGACGTGACAAACACGAAACGTACGTCGGTAGGCGGTACCTGATCACTTTGTATCTTTGGATGCACTATTGCTGGACTTCCTGTGATATTGGCTCCGGCTGTCTGGTGAGTGGAACGCACGCTAGAGACGCACGCCAGGAGGGAAGGATCCGCTGCTCCATCGAATCTTTTAACATATCGCAAGTAGCCTCAGTGCCGGGTAGGCACTGGAAAATGTAAGTGAGCAATTGGCTGCTGTGTTTTTTTATGCTATTTTTTAAATAAAACGTTATTACGCTATGAGGTGCGCCTCTCTTTATATTCCCACATATGTTTCCAATCCATTCCATCTGAGCTGGTCTGATAGAGGGAAGAGAGCCCTTGAGTGAGGGTGTGTCACTCAGTGTACAGGCACAATCCTGTGAAAGCGCATTTGATTGCTTCTAAACAAAGTAATCAACTCCATTTGGTAAGAGGCCATTTAATACTGCTGGTTCTCACATTGGGTGGATCGAGAATTTGTCTGGTGATGGTGCACAAGCTATATCTACAGGAGTGATTGTGGCGTTTTGCAGCAAGGACTACTATATGAACTTTGCGTTATATCAATTAACACTGTCTAATTTATATTAATATTTTTCACGTTTTTTTGGATGCACCCAAGATATTGGGATTATTTGCCAATTTTGTTGGCTTGCACTTTTTATATACTACATGAACTTTGCGTTATATCAATTAACACTGTCTAATTTATATTAATATTTTTCACGTTTTTTGGATGTACCCAAGACATTGGGATATTTGCCAAATTTGTTGGTTTGCACTTTTTATATATTAGATTGGGCATAAGTGCTTGATCATTAACTTTCGTTGTACACATTGTGATACAAGGTACAGGGTCTGTTATATTTATATTATTTAATTTAAATAGAGCTCGGTCAGCTCTATTTTGTGTGTTAATTATCTTTGGGGTAATAATTAATTTATACCTCACTGGGTCACGCTAGGTGTCTGGTGTTATTATTGTTTGTATAAACACACATATTTTATTAAAAATGTCTCCACATGGGCGTGGCCTGGACGGGACCCGAGATGGCGGCGTGCTAAAGAGCTCCCGCACACCACGGACGAGAAGAAGCCCAGAACGGGACCTAAAGTGACACCAGCACGCGATGGGAAAGACCAGCAGGAGCTCATCCACCCCCCGTACACAAAGAGACCCGGGCGGGCAGCTAAACGGCAATATACCGGAGCTTTTCCGGACGCGCCAGACTACCCAGCACGAGGCGGCGCAGGCCTCACAGGCCGCGCGTAACACACAGGCCGCATCCCCGGACTCGCCTAGAAACACAGCGGGCCCGCTGATGGAGAAAGACGACCACGGCACACCGCACCCCAGCCTCCTGGACCTCCAGAGGGATCTCCAAAGGGTCGCCATAGACATCAAGAGCACCATGATGTCTGCGATCTCTGACCTGAAAGAAGAGATCCATTCAATGGCACATCGCATCTCTGCTGTAGAGGAGGACTCCCGGATCCATGCCACAGCCATCAGGCAAGTACAGCAAACATATGACCAGCATCTACCCCTAATGTTTGATTTACACAGACACTTAGAAGATTTGGATAATAGGGGACGCAGACACAATGTGAGGGTGAGAGGTGTGCCCGAGGGGATAGATCAAGCTGAGATGCCACAAGCGGTCTGCTCCATTTTTAATGATCTGCTGGGACGCCCTGCTGATACCCCCATAGAAATGGAACGAATACACCGAGCCCTGAGACCCCCCCCGCGTGACACAGAACCACCCAGGGATATCGTTTGCTGTATAGTCAACTTTCCCCTCAAAGAAGAAATTCTAAGGAAAGCCAGAGATAGAGGCCATATCCTTTACAATGGCACGGAAATAAAACTGTTCCAAGACCTTTCCCAAATTACCTTGCAGAACAGACGCTCCCTACGCCCCCTGCTGGATATATTGAGATCTCGCAACATCCAGTACAGATGGAAATTCCCATTCTGCTTATCTGCAACTAACAGAGGCCGGACGGCATTCCTCAGAACACCAGAGGACCTGCACACGTTTTGCGAACAACTTGATATCCCCCCTGTGGATATTCCTGAATGGTACGCAAGCTATTTTCCTACAGAGCCATGGCAGCAAGTTTCACATAACTCCTCTCCCAAATCGCAAAGACACCGCTCTAGAAGACGCCGACTTGACCCCACGTCTCCTGATGCTCGACCCTTCCGAAGAGAACCACCCAGACGCAGCCCTGGACCTCCAGACACCCCGCGCCGAAACCACCCAGATGCATAATCCACATTCCTCCTCATCGTCATGGGACCTCAAAGCTCGTTTTTGAAGAGGAACTCTATATTCCACTGACATTCCAATTCACCCACCCCCCCCCCCTTTTTTTTTTTTTTATTTTTTTTTTTCTCTCCTCTTTTTCTTTTATATCCCTTTTTTCCAGCACTACGTCAACATGCCCGCCTACACTAAGGCCGAGTGCTCTCAAGGCTATGGACAGCTTCCAGAGATCGCGAGACACCCAGCGGCTCTCCAAAAGTCAGAACAGAAGACCGACACCGAAGACCAAAAGAAGCCAACGTGCACGCCAGCTCCTGGAAGAAGCAAGCATCCCTCGGGTAACAGTACAAGGACTTTAGCATCTAAGTCTCACCCAAGGTACTAACGCTTACATTCCACAGGTTTTTTTGGAGCGAACTTCAGCCTATATCTAATGCCTTATGCTTACTTGTGTTCTTTCTGAACTTAACCTGGTTCCCTAGTACGTACCTGCTATACACACGTCTCGGGTCGGCCACAGCGGATGGGGAGTTAACCCTCCCCCCCTGCTGGGGCTGATGCCGAGACCACATCATGATACCTGTATAACTGTTGCCTGCCGGTGCTGCACTCGGGCCGCCCTCCCCCAGGCTCTCCACTAGATACTTACAGACCCAAAACGAACACTGTGGCGAAAACTCTTAATTGATACACCAGTACCTACTATATAACCTTTCTTAACTTACACACGTGAGGATCATTAAAATCGCTACAAACTCACAGTGGTTCAGCGTGCTGTGGGGCCAGGGGTGGTCTGGGTGCGGGGACGGCAGACATGAGATTAAAGGAGCTATGACTAAGAGGAGGGAAGAAAAGATACTGTAATTCCCTTTAGTTGGTTCAAGTGTATATCATCAACCCAAAGCGGCTCCTCCTCGCACGTATATATATATGTAGCTATGACCCCCTCCCCCCCCCCCCTTTTTTTATGAAGGAAAAGAGGAGAGAGAAAATGTCTCTTGTTTTTTGTTCTTGTTTTCTTCATACACCAATTTGTACACAAATATCTTTAGTAAAATTTAGCAAAGTTACCCGCTCCACCATTACAAAGCTTATGTAGAATAGAATCCACTTCGTGCTCCATTCACGTTTCCCATGATGCCACTTTCTAGACCATGATTTCTTTGCCTCTTTCCGAGATGCACAATGCCTAATGTCACATATTGTCCCTAGACGCTATTATAGCCCTTTTCTCGTCCATATCAGTGCGACTCCACTGTTTTCCCCCCTAGACCACCACCCCCTCATAGCAGTCCAATCGGACTTGTGCTACCTTCCGGACCACACCCATTAGGTGGATAGGCACGCCTAGTCCACCTCCGGACAATAATACTCAGGAGACTTCTAGTACGTGCTTTGAAGCACGTCTGCTGAGTGACCACCTACTTTCCCTTCAACCCCGTCTTCCTCCTCCCTCCCTTCTCTTCTCCCCTCTCTCCCCCCCCCTTTTTTTTTTTTTTTTTTTATTTACTTATTTTTTTTTTTTTTCTCTCTTTACTTTTCCTTCCTTAGCCTTGCCTCTTCTCCCCCTTTTCTCCTCTTACAACGGGACTCGTTCCCCTCTCCTCCCCTGTGCACGCACATCCCGATAAGTACTCCACCCTGTAAGCCTATCCCACAGCAGAACCTCGAGAGGCCCTCGGTGCCAACACATACCGACCAGATCATGCAGAATAAATCATTTACTGATAGACTCACACTTAAGTGCGTGTCACTTAATGTAAAAGGACTAAACCTCCCGGAAAAAAGATCACAAATTCTCTCAGCACTTACCAAACACAAAGCGCACTTTTTGCTACTACAAGAAACACACTTTAAGTCCAAGGCTGTCCCTAGACTGTCGAATCACATTTATAGGCAAGCGATCCACTCCACCAATCCAACTTCCAAAACTAAAGGGGTATCCATTTTGATCTCACAAAGGGCAGACTTCCAACTGACTGATTCGCTCGTTGATGTAGAGGGTAGATATGTCTTCTTAAAAGGCAGATATGCAGGTAAACCAATCACCATAGCGAACGTATACTGTCCGAACGAACACCAAGTGACCTTCCTCAGAAGAGTCTGCGATCTCCTAACCACATTTCAGGAAGGCATATTAATACTGGGAGGCGACTTTAACACACCATTAAACCCACTACTGGACTCCTCCACAGGCACCTCTACCCTCCCATTCAGAGCCCTGAGACAAATCAAACTCCAATTGCAACACCTGTCCCTACATGATACATGGCGCACATTACACCCGACGGTTAAAGATTACACCTTTTTCTCCTTCCCACACCAGAAATATTCTAGGATTGACTACATATTCCTATCCCAGCCAGATCTATCGTCGCTATCACAGGCCTCCATTGAACCAATGTTTTTATCCGACCACCACCCTATCACGATTACCTTGACCTTTCCGGAGACTAAACAATTGACCAAAACATGGAGACTGAATCCCTCCCTCCTAAAAGATACGGAAGTTTTGAGACAAATCAATGACAGGCTTCATCTATACTTTCAGGAGAATGATACCTCAGATATCTCTCCCATTACGTTATGGGAGGCACACAAATGTGTGATCAGAGGGAAACTAATAGCTCTAGCCACGACTGAAAAGAAAAGACAACAGGCACAGACTACTTCTCTCATTCAGACAATTAACCGACTTGAAATCGCACACAAACTCTCGACCTCACAGACTACTTTACAGGACCTCTTATCTGCTCGCTCCACACTTCGGGAAGAACTAGGGAAACGCACCAGACGGAGGTACATTCTCCAACAGAAAGTGTTCTATGAACATGGTAACAAGAGTGGGAGGATGCTAGCGCGTGCGATACAAACCACTAAATCATCCTCCATAATCCACCACATCCGCACTCCACAAGGCAATATTTTATCTAAAAATGAAGACATAACCTCTCAATTTGAAAAATTCTATGCCTCCCTGTACAACTTACCGCAAGCCGCGCCAAATTCGCCCGCCACCGAGGACCGCACCGCCCGAATAAAAGACTTCCTGTCACAATACTGCCCCAAACCTATATCTACTCAACAAGCCGAAACATTAGAACGCCCATTGTCTGATGAGGAACTTAACCACGCGATTAAACAAATGAAAGCAGGGAAATGCCCTGGCCCCGATGGCCTATCCCTAATATATTATAAAACCTTCTCGGAAAAACTATCACCTAGAATGCTAGCAGCCTTTAATACTCTCTCTAACACATCCACCTCTACAGGACGTATGTTGGAAGCACACGTAGCGGTCATACCCAAGCCAGACAAAGATCCCTCCCAAGTCTCTAACTATAGACCTATATCCTTGCTTAATGTAGATATTAAAGTATATGCTAAAATTATTGCCAACAGATTATTACCCCTTATACCAAACCTCATATCACCAGACCAGGTAGGATTCATCCCGGGCAGGGAGGCCAGGGATAACACTATCCGCACCCTAAACCTACACCACTGGCTGACCCCGTCGGGCTCCAAAGGATTCCTTCTATCCCTTGACGCTGAGAAGGCGTTCGACAGGGTGGCCTGGGACTACATGCGGGAGGTGCTGAAAAGCATAGGTCTCCTACCACGCATGTTTGCACACATTAATGCTCTCTATACAAATCCGTCAGCGAGGGTTAAAGCGAACAACCTCCTGTCGAACGCCTTCCCAATAACCAATGGAACACGCCAGGGTTGCCCACTATCCCCCCTAATTTTCGTCCTCACGTTGGAACCGCTACTAAATAGACTAAGAGCAAATACAGATATTCAAGGATTAAATGTCAATAACACTGAGTATAAAGTAGCAGCGTTCGCAGACGACATCCTTCTGACACTACAAGCACCTCGGACTTCCCTCCCAAACCTCCTGCAAGATATTCACCACTTTGGCGTCCTCTCTAACCTCAAAATTAACTTTGCCAAATCTCATGCATTGAACATTTCCCTCCCAACACAAGAAGTAGTACACTGCCAAGAATCATACCCTTTCCAGTGGAAATCGGATGCCATAACGTACCTTGGCATCCGAGTTCCCAGACGGCTTACATCTCTATACGACCTAAATTTTTTGACAGCCCTGGTCAAAATTCAAACAGACCTAAAGAATTGGGCTAACCTCAACGTCTCCTGGTTCGGCCGTGCAGCATTGATAAAAATGATAATTCTCCCTCGCCTCCTCTACCTCCTACAGACAATCCCAATATACTTACCCCCGACCTTTTTCGCATCCTACAAGAAAGCCTGTTCAGCATTTATCTGGAAGGGAGGCACACCACGAATTAAATACTCACGCTTGACTGCCACCAAAACTAAGGGGGGAATTGCACTGCCAGATCTGTACCAATACTACCTGGCCTGCCACCTTGCCAGGGTGATTGATTGGAAATCCCACAAGCGAGGGAAATGTTGGGTTAGCTTGGAGAACTCCTTTCTGCAAAAACCCCTTCACATCCTCCCGTGGATATCACCGAAACATTGGCCTGTTTCAGTCAAACAACATCCACTCATTGACCCAACGTTATCGGTTGTAAATACTGCAATGAAATATCACAACATTTCCTCGAGACCAGGTCCACTGACCTCGTTGAGGGGCAACCCAGACTTCACCCCAGGCAACACAAAGACTTTCCTGCTAAGGGAATGGCCTCACGAGGAAGTCCTGGCGCAGCACTTTTATAGTAAGGGCCGACCACGTTCATACGAAAATCTAGCATCTACATGCCACACGAAAGAATTCCCCTTTTGGACGTACAGACAAGTGAGACACTTTTTCTCCACGACTGCTTCCTCAGACATATGGTCCAGAAACCTCACACCGTTCGAAACACTATATTCACAAACCGAGCCTCAACGACATCTGATATCAACAATCTACCCTCTGCTACAAGACAGGAAACACCCCCCACAAACTGACAATGCACGATTAGCCTGGGACAGAGACCTCCAGTTGACATTTACAGACGACGAATGGGAAACTGTTCTCACAAACACACACAAGGGCTCAATGAACGTTGCAATACAAGAAAACGGTTACAAAATCGTTACTAAATGGTACAGAACACCATCCCGCCTACACCACTTTTCTCCTACAATCCCTAACATATGCTGGAGATGTAACAACGCTAATGGCTCCATGTTACACATATGGTGGGAATGCGCAGTAATTCAACCATTCTGGACAGAAGTGCACTCGGTGATAAAAAACGTAACTACATACACGTTAGACTACACCCCGGCGCAATTCCTGCTGCACCATACAACCCTGTCCAACCGCTCCTACCACAAGTCTCTGGCCATGCATATGGTCAATGCAGCCAGACTTTGCATTCCAACACACTGGCGCTCGACGCACAGCCCAACCATTAGGGAGTGGTTGACCAGGGTTGCAAAAATTGAAGAATTGGAAGAACTAATCTTTACCTCACAAGATCGCATTCAAAAATTCACCTCGACATGGGCATGCTGGACCCATTTTAAATCCACAGATGGATACAAATCCCACTTCCCAACATAATGCGTCACCCTCGAATACCTGACAGGCCTTCAGCTTAAATAATGTGTGTGCCGGGGGTGGAGAGGGGAGGGACACCCCCCTCCCCTTCTCGCCCCCCCTATCTTCTGTCCCAGATATACCTCCTTATTCCAACACCCGCTTACCTTCTCTATCCCCCCCCTCCCTACCTGAACCCTCCCCCCCTCTTCCCCCCCCCCCCCCTCCTTTTTTTTTTTTTTTTTTTTTTCTCTCTCTCTCTATCTTCTCTTTACTCTTCCCTCCTACCGAACACCTCCCCATAGGAGTCATATCCTAGATCAAAATGTTCTAACAAGACACTAGAGACCCATGTTTTCAACTTTAACTTACGGTCAAGTTCATGTCTTTCACCAGGCCGTGTCTGGACCTGTAGATAATGGTCCACAGGGCTGTAAAGCGACTTATGCCAAACTTGTTGATATTAAGAGGTCTCGTCATGAGATACAAAGTACTATAAAACCTGTACACTGTTTCTGTTAATGTATGTTCTTTACATGTTACATTCCCTCTGTTCCTACACAATACCCATGACCCTGTCTACAATACAGATTTTGAAATTGTTAAACCTGTTTTCAATGTCATGGACGAGTTTCTGCATTATATTGTATGCGATGTACTGCACCTGTATTTTTGTTTAATCTCAATAAAAACTTTTTGTGAAAAAAAATTAAAAAAAATGCTTTTTAATTGCTTTTATGCATGCTTTAAAAGATTGAACCAAAAAAAACAGAGGGGGAGATAGAGCACTTATAATTGATTAACCAATGTTACTATACTAATTTAAACATTTCCTAAATCAAATTATTTTCAATTCAATGTCATAAAAGTAACAATGCCCAGATGCAGTTTTATTTTTTAAAGATCTGATTTTTGAATGGTCAGACTGAACTGCTTGTAGACGGCTGGTTTACTAAAGGAATAAAGAATTTTGACTTGATAAATTAAATAAAGATTCACTTTGATTATCCAATCATGTGAAAAGCAAATTCCTCTTTATTTATTTCATCTGCACATGACTGGGTTATTTAAAATGAAGCTACAATGTCTTGAGGGTCCTTTAGTTAGTTAACCCCTGACGCTGTTTTGCTCCCACTGATACTCCTATTTGGGAACTTTAGAAAATGCTTCATCAGACGCCATCGGGACGGGGAGAGGATATAATCGTGGCATCTAGCCACTTTGCACCCATGACTAGGGCAGCCAGATAACTTACTACCCTTAAACAAAACATGTACATAACTTACATTACTATAAATAATGACCATGACACCTGCTTGGATGAAAATGGCCTTGACGGCCTTTTATTAACACAAACCAAAAAACATATAAACTCTATTTCCATAGTTTTAACCATTTTAACTATTTTAATTCTCCAGATCTATCCAAGCTAATGGTTGCTGGTCCCTGACGACCCCATTTTCTTATTGAGCCTGCAGCCCCTTTAACGTAGCATCTGCCCCAGCCGCAAACTTGCCTCGGGGACACGCTAACTGACCGCGGACCCCCATAACTCATTACCCATAAGGCCGGACTAACACCAGCCAATGGGAAAGGACTCCATAACTGTCATGTGTCCAACATTTTTAGCCACACCCTTTTAATTTTATTCTTGTAACACTACACCATACCTAATCGTCGCCAAGGACCCAACCGTAACTGCATTCTTTAGTCGACCATCCTCTGACCGATTCTCTCAGGGCGGGCGGGCGGGAACGTCCTTTCACCTTGCTGCCCAGACTGCATGTGACTACCTACTTGCTAATTGCCACGAGGGATCTACTCCTCCCCCCCTTTGCTCCCCACCAACCAATCTGGTAAGTGCAGAACAAAATCTTTTACCCCTCCTATCTTTAACCATTTCATCTCTCTGTTCCTTGCACCCTGTCATGTTTGTACTTCGCCTCCATTGCACTGCTGCTCCGTACATGTCTTGACTAGGGCAGCCAGATAACTTACTACCCTTAACAAAACATGTACCTAACTTACATTACTATAAATAATGACCAGGACACCTGCTTGGATGAAAATGGCCTTGACGGCCTTTTATTAACAAACCAAAAAACATATAAACTCTATTTCCATAGTTTTAACCATTTTAACTATTTTAATTCTCCAGATCTATCCAAGCTAATGGTTGCTGGTCCCTGACGACCCCATTTTCTTATTGAGCCTGCAGCCCCTTTAACGTAGCATCTGCCCCAGCCGCAAACTTGCCTCGGGGACACGCTAACTGACCGCGGACCCCCATAACTCATTACCCATAAGGCCGGACTAACACCAGCCAATGGGAAAGGACTCCATAACTGTCATGTGTCCAACATTTTTAGCCTGAATGTCGCCAAGGACCCAACGCCACCGCGGCACAAGTGGGAAACCTCACACTTGAGCCCGCAGCCACGCCAACAATGCCCTCCGTATACCATCTTCCAAACCTAGGGCCCAAAGGTCGATGCCAACGGGGTTCAGGTGTACCCCATCCCCCCTCAAGTACATCCATGTATCGCTTTCCAATTCCCAATGCCGTACCACCACTCCCCCATTACGGGCAATGAACCTCCCCACCTCCTTGTTCACTTTAATCCTCGTTTTATTGAGCCTTTCCCAAGACCGTGCCCCTCTCCAGGTCATGCGGGCCACTATGTCGGACCATACTATGATCATGCCTGGAAAGGACGACTGGAGCCTGAGAAAGTCCCACTGCACATCTTTTATGACCTGTCGCATGGGCCGAACCACTAAATCGTTTCCGCCCACGTGCAGGACCAAAATATCGGGGGCCCTGTCCAATCTGGCAAAGTGGTGGACCTCCGGTACCACCTGATGCCATCTCATACCCGGGATACCAATCCACCTGACCGTTCCCTCTTCTCTAGGAATCCTAAGCTGCCTTCCATCCGGCCTAACATCCGCCCTCCTGGCCCCCCAAAAAACAAAAGAATGTCCCAGAATCCAAATGAGACATCTCGGGGGACCTGAAACAAAAAACATAACCAAAATCATCCCAGTCACATCCTGTAAAGAAACACATAAACCCTTTTTTATTTATCTAGTGTCCTATCGCAGCAAATGTGGACGAACGTACAATTGGTATCTATTCGATTCCCACCTGCCAATCTTCTTAATCACTGCTGCGGGGAGTCCCCACCTGGCTGCTTCTGTAGCTGCCCCAATTCTAAATGAGTGTGCCGCATACTCCTCTGGCGCGAATCCCCCCCTCTGTAAGCACTTCCTAAAAACTGCAGTGAATTGGAACCTAGATAAATACGAACCATCCTGGTGCATAAACAAAGCTTCACCCCCCGGAGGTCTTACCGCCATGAACTGCTGCAACGCCGCCACTGGGCAAACTAGCCCATCCGGACCTCTAAATAACTCTATCTTGACTCCCTTACCTTGTTGGTCAGTCTTAGAACGCCTAATCCATATCTGCAGTGACCCTTCCCCCCCTTGTATGTCACCCAGTCGCAAACCCCCTGCCCTCTTTTTCGAGGGGGATACCAATTCGCTTATCCTAAATGCCCCGAAAAAGGCTAACACAAAAACAGCCCGGAATAACGCCTGTTCAAAGACAGACGAACACACCCTGCTCAACTCTTTGAGAACTGACTCCAACACCGCGAAAGACACTGGGCGTCTGGAGTCCTGTTTATGCGATCCCTTTCTATACCCCTTCAGCGCTCTACGTACCAAGAAGCTCTTAGTGACATCTTTGTAACCCTTTAGCTGAAACCAAAAGGCCAGTGCTGCCATCTTGTGGCCTATCGCCGACCCTGACACTCCCCTTGCATAATTACCACAAATAAAACACATAACCCACGTTTGTGTATCCTCTGCCTCTTCAGACCCCCCTACCTCCTTCAACAGGGCCTGCCATTCCTGCCACACTTTTTTGTAGGCCTTCCAGGTTCCAGCGCTGAGCGACTGTTGAATCAGTCCCGCGGCGATTCCAACGCAACTTCCCATAGTTCTTGAGGACACGCCTCCCCCGTCCTCCGCGCCTCTGGTGCCAACTTGCGAAACTCTTCCCACTGGAAACGAGACAAAGCATCCGCTAGCTTATTGTCCACTCCAGGGATATGAACAGCATAGATAAAAGCGTTGATCCGCAAACAACTGAGCACCAGGTGGCGCAATAACCTAACCACTGGCGGAGAAGAAGCCGAAATGTTATTGATCGCCCAGACTACACCTAGGTTGTCACAATTGAAACGCACCTTCTTGTCCCGCAACTCTTCTCCCCACAACTCTACTGCTAACACTATAGGAAAAAGCTCCAACAAAACCAAATTCCTCAGGAAACCCGCCTGCTCCCAACACTCAGGCCACGGCCCCGCACTCCATTTTCCCTGACAGTAAGCCCCATAGCCCGCTGAACCTGCGGCATCTGTGAACAGAACCAAGTCTGCGTTGCTGACCGGACCCTCCTGCCACATGGACCGACCATTAAACGATTCCAAAAACGCATCCCAAATTCGTAAATCCGCCTGGAGCTCCCTAGACAAACGAATAAAATGATTGGGAATCTGCACTCCCGCCGTGGCGGCCGACAGGCGCCGACAAAATATGCGACCCATAGGGATGATCCTGCATGCAAAATTTAGCTTTCCCAGTAACGACTGAACCTCTCGCAAACGTAACTTCCTCTTCCTACTCGCTGTACTCACCTCTTCCCGCAGGGCCACCAACTTGTCCTCCGGTAACCTGCATTCCATGGCCACCGAATCTATGGTTATCCCCAGGAAAACCAACTCGGATTTTGGCCCTTCTGTCTTATCCGCCGCTAGCGGAATCCCAAATCTTTCAGCTAAGTGCTGTATCGTGCCCAACAATATTCCACAACATCGGGAATCTGGCGGGCCTAGACACAGAAAATCATCCAAATAATGGATGACCGAATTGATCCCCGCAACTTCCCTAACTGCCCATTCAAAAAATGAGCTAAACGTCTCGAATAGTGAACACGAAATTGAACAGCCCATAGGTAGGCACCGATCAACGAAGTAAGACCCCTGCCAGTAACATCCCAACAAATGAACACTCTGGGGGTGCACCGGCAATAATCTAAAGGCCGACTCAACATCCGTCTTTGCCATAAGGGAACCCTTCCCGTATTTTTTGACCCACGAGACGGCCGCGTCAAACGATGTATAGGTAACCGCACAGGCCTGCGGGTCAATACCATCATTGACTGAACCGCCCCTCGGGTACGACAGATGATGAATCATCCTGAATTGACCCGGCTCCTTCTTGGGCACCACTCCCAACGGGGAAACTATCAGCCCATGTAACGGGGGGTCAGGAAAGGGGCCCGCCATCCGGCCCAGCGCCACTTCCTTAAACAATTTTGCCGACACCACCTCCTGATGGAGGAGTGCCGACTTCAAATTCCCCGATGCCGGAGGAACCTCCCGCACCACACTAGGGATTTTAAACCCGTCCCGGAACCCTTCCTCCAACAATTGCGCTGCCGCCCGGTCCGGGTACCTACTTAGAAAAGGAAGCATCCTTTCCACCCTCACCGGCGTCATCCCTCTTTCCAGCGTTGTCCCCACTGCGGACCTTTCCTTGCCTGAAACAACGCGTGAACGGGTGTGTTCCACTGCACCCCGCGCACTCATGTTTGTAACGGCACGACGTTCCAAACTTACAGCTTCCTTCGTTAAACTGCCAACATACCCCTTTTTTCTTAGGGGCCGGCGATCCTGCGGAGGAGGTGCCGCCGGCCCCCCCTTGAAAAAACTGGCTCGGCGCTCTGGATGACGTCATCAGCTTCATCCACAAGCTGATGTCCTTATGATCCCATCTAATAGAGGGGCGCACTGCCTTCCGCTGACGAAATTGCTCGTCATACCGAAGCCATGCCAAACCCCCGTATACTCTATGCGCCTCGCTGATCGCCTCCAGATAACAAAACAGTGCAGAGCAGTTCTCAGGGGCTTTTTCCCCAATCACGCTCGCTAGAATCGCAAACGCCTGCAACCAGTTTGCAAACGTGCGCGGGATTAGCCTGTATCTTCTCTTCTCCTCCTCCTCTTTTTTGCTCTCATCTGGCTTTACTCTATCCAGATTAAACTTTTCTAACGGAAGTAGGGAAAAAATCTCCACGTACTCATCCTTCCAGATTTTTTCCCTCACCTCCTTTTTTAAATGGGCCCCCAATGGCCCCTCAAAACACACATACACCTCGCATTTAGCCGCATCCGCCAAACGCACCCTATCCGCGTCCTTGTCCTTCGCCGTCTGTTCCTCGGCTACCTTACTTACCTCCTTTTCCGTCTGCGTCTCCGCCACCATCGACACTACAGACTGCTGTGGGGGATTCCCTACCCCTACCGGCTCCTGAACACTCACCGGGGGTGACACCCAGGGGCTAACCGGAACCAAGGGTTGCAAAACCCCTTGGTCTAACCTGCGCAAAAGCTCCCTAACCGATGCCCATAGGCCCCCTTCCCCCTGCGCGCCCAGTGTCCCTGCCGCCAAACCACCCCCAGCTACTGGTGTGTTCCTAAGTGTAGGTGCAATGTCAGGTGCAACAAAACGCTTACCAGGCTGCCTCAGGCGAGAAGACCCGTCAGCCGTCCATCCCGGTGTCACCGCTGCCTCCTGGGGATCGTCGCTCAGCTCTCCCTCTTCGGCGCTGCTGTAAGCCCGGTCCGCCCGACCGCGATCCCGCTGTCCAGGCTCCGCTCTTCCAGTTCTGGGCACTGCACTGCTTGCTACCGGAGGGGGGCTGTCATCCCTCCGAGGGCTCCGACCTCCACTGCTGTCGCTTAGCTCCTCAATAGCATCCAGCTGCGCCGCCGATGCGGCCAGCGCACAGGGGGCACCCCCGGCATTCCTCCTTGGGCCCTCACTGGATCTGGAGGCAGGGGCATGTAAGTGGCGAGTGTCACTGCTGAACAAAGAGCTCCCTCCCGGAAGCTCGGCGCTGTCCTGAATATTGTGCCTTTCCGGTGCGGCTAGCGCACTGGCACCTCTTTGGCCATCCCTCCCGGGGTCCTCACTGACCCTGGAGGCGGGGCCCGTTGAGTGGCGCGCCGAGCGGCCAATCGCCGCGCTCGGCGTGACGTCATCAAGCTGCGCCGGAACGGCCAGCGCTCTGGCACCTCTCCGGCCATCCCTCCCTGGGTCCTCACTAACCCCGGAGGCGGGGCCCGATGATCGGCGTGTCGAACGCCCAATGGCCGGGCTTCCTCCAGGAAGCGTAACTGAGCCTGCGCAGGGAAAGCCGCCGGCCGCTTCAGGGACAAGGCCGCCGCCCGCCGACCCCCGTCTCCCTCGTCGGGCTGCCACCCCGACCGGAGCATCGCCGGAGGTGGCAGCCTGGTGTACCTGCACACGAACGGTCCCGGCTGGGACCGGCATGGAGGGTGCCGCCGCGCCCCTCCCCCCGGGGCCGCCACGTGAACGGGGGTTCCTGCCCTGCCCTCTACCCGCCGACCGAGGGGTACGTCTACCAGGAGGGGGGGGGGAAGCAGGGGTCCGGCTGGGACTCACCCTCCGCCGCCGATTCCTTGGGGTCATCTCCGGACTCAGGCGCTCCGGAGGCCTGGGGCGCCTAGTCCGTGTGGCAGCAGGCCGCACCGCCGCTGGGCCCTGTCCAACGCTAGCTAAGGTGCTGGCAATCTGGGTCTGCAACCAGTCTGAGCCATGCACCTCTGCCGCCTGTCTAATGTGCTCCCACAGATGCTCTAAGCCGCTCATCTTCCCTAACTACTTCCACCCGCTAACCACAATCTCTTCTCCCCCTGCAGAGTTACCTGGCTAACGTCCTTTCACCTTGCTGCCCAGACTGCATGTGACTACCTACTTGCTAATTGCCACGAGGGATCTACTCCTCCCCCCCTTTGCTCCCCACCAACCAATCTGGTAAGTGCAGAACAAAATCTTTTACCCCTCCTATCTTTAACCATTTCATCTCTCTGTTCCTTGCACCCTGTCATGTTTGTACTTCGCCTCCATTGCACAAAGAAGTTGAGTGCACGTGCTCAGCGTTATATCCAGAGGTTGCCTTGAAATAGATGTATGAGTGCTGCCAGCATTGCTGCAGAGGTTGAAGGCGTGGGGGGTTAGCCTGTCAATGTCAGGGCTGGGCTCAGCCCTTCCTTCTCTGAGCTTGCCGCTCAGCTGTCAGCTAATTTCCAGCTCCTATCTCTCCACAGTGACTCCCCTGTTGATGATATCCTGCTCGTCAGTCCTGCCTACTTAAGCCGTCCAGCCCAGATGATCTCTGCCTTCGCCTTGGTCACATCTTTAGAGATGTGTTCCCATTCAAGACTTGCTTGGCTGACATTCCTTCTGGCTCCAGATCCTGCTTGCTGTTCTACTACACTCATCTCTGTCTCCCTGATGTTTTGGCTTGTCTGACTATCCGTTCCTGAACTCTGGCTATGTTTTGACTACTTACTCTGTTTACCATTCTTTATTATTATTAAACAAGTGAGATTTAACGGTACTTCTGTCTCAGATTGATTCATGGTTTCTGACAGTAGGCGAAGTCTATGAATTTAGAAGATGCAGTCAATCTACTTGTTGGTAATATTTTTTCCAGATTGGATAAGCAGGATCACTGCATGGATCCGTTTGCCCTGGCATTACAAACGCTCCTGAGTCGCATGGCTCACCTGGATACTTCCACTGCGGCTGCTCCAGTACAACCTGTGTTGCAGGCCATCCCTGCTGCTGCTCCAGTCTCTGTGCAGGCACCCGCCTCAGGTATTACCTCTATAAGAGGTATGTCTGGTTCCGCTCTGCTTCCCCAGCGATTTGGGGGCGATCCAGTGCAATGCAGAGGGTTTCTCAACCAGGTTGAGATATACTTTGAGATGCTGCCCCAGGCGTTTCCCACGGACAGAAGCAGAGTAGGTTTTGTGATATCTTTGCTTTTTGAGAGAGCCTTGGCCTGGGCAAACCCTCTATGGAAGACGCAAAAACCTGTTGTCTTGAGTTACTCTGAGTTTGTGGCTTCCTTTAAAAGGGTATTTGACGTTCCCATACGCTCTGCTTTTGCTGCCAAGTGCCTCATGTCCATCAAACAGAGTATGAGAACTGTATATAAGGGGGGAACCAACTGCGCAAACCAATACAGGGATAAAAATCAATATAAACAACTAGCAATTAAAATTAACAACTGCCGCGGCCGCCATCAGGGTGTTCACACACCAATGCACAGTAAAAGGAATACATAAGAATATATAAAATGGGGCGCAGACACTAAAACTAAAAAAGTATTAAAATAATCACAGGGTGATATATGACACTGAGAGAGGTAAAATAGATAAAAAGTAATTGATGAAAATAAATACAATAATAATTAGTAAAAATATGTGGCGCTTGCTGCTGGGAAGGATAGCAATCCTGTGGGAGGGCTCCAAAGGAAGGCTTCCAACAAAGCGTCTCAAGATTGATAACTTCAATAACGATGTATAGCAGCAAGTAATGAACCGTGCTATACCAATAAATAAATAATCAAAAAATGTATTAACATCCAATTGTGAAAAAAGTGTCCTGTGCAAAGTAAAGTGCGTTTCAAGAAATTGTGCGACGATCACTTGTAGATCAAATAGTGAACAAATAATTCATGAAATGAATGCAAATATTCATGCCAAAGAAAGTGAAAAAAAAAAAATATATATATATATATATATATATATATATATATATATATATATATATATATATATATATATATATATATATAAAAGAGTGAAAAAATAAATATATAAATATCAGTCCAAGCAATAGATATCAAAGTATTAAAAAATTAATAAAAATGTCAATAAATGCTACATGTGCAAAAAAGGTGCCTGTGCAAAAAGGTGCAACAAAAGAATAATGTGCAACACAGAAATTGCTATAGGTGCGGTGATCCAAAAAATGGAGTCCCTCCTTCCCTCTCTTTTGCCCTCATGTTGAGCTTATGTGCTGAGAAGAGATAAGGAGCTACAAGGACCGGTTTGTTTGCTGACTGATAGGAGAAAGATTTCTGTCCAGCTGGATCTATGTAAGGCGTTTGTACCCTTACTTTGAGGTAAGGGACTGGGGGAAGCATTTCTATCAGGCACTTAGATCACGCATGGAGGAAACCACTGTTGAGAAATACACGGCTACCAGGAGGATTTAACAGCTATTTAAATCTGAACTTATAGAGATTGCAGTGGACTTTTAAAAAACACTATTTTTTCTGCTTATTTTATATATATATATATATATATATATATATATATATATATATATATATATATATATATATTTTTTCACTTTCTTTGGCATGAATATTTGCGTTCATTTCATGAATTATTTGTTCACTATTTGATCTACAAGTGATCGTCGCACAATTTCTTGAAACGCACTTTACTTTGCACAGGATACTTTTTTCACAATTGGATGTTAATACATTTTTTTTTGATTATTTATTTATTGGTATAGCACGGTTCATTACTTGCTGCTATACATCGTTATTGAAGTTATCAATCTTGAGACGCTTTGTTGGAAGCCTTCCTTTGGAGCCCTCCCACAGGATTGCTATACTTCCCAGCAGCAAGCGCCACATATTTTTACTAATTATTATTGTATTTATTTTCATCAATTACTTTTTATCTATTTTACCTCTCTCAGTGTCATATATCACCCTGTGATTATTTTAATACTTTTTTCGTTTTAGTGTCTGCGCCCCATTTTATATATTCCTTTTAAAGTATGAGAACTGTTGCCGATTACACTATTGAATTCTGTACTCTAGCAGCAGAGGTTGCTTGGAACAATGAGGCCCTCGTGGCTGCTTTTTCTCATGGTCTCTCGGATACCATCAAGGATGAGATAGCAGCCCGAAAAAATATACCCACTGAGCTGGAGAAGTTGATCACGTTTGCCATCCTCATTCACTCCAGATTCAGAGAAAGACTCTCTTTTAAGGAGCGCTTGCGGAAGCCTCCTGTATATTTGTCTCCGAGCTTTGCAGTCCCACTCTTGTCTCCCTCACCTCCCATGCCTCCTGGTACTGAGTCGGTCAGTGAAGATGAAGTCGGTCAGTGAAGATGAACCCATGCACTTCACGCGTCTCTCTGCTGATAAGAGAACCCTTGGGAGGAGGGAAAGATTGTTCCTTTATTGTGGCCATGCAGGTCACTTTTTTAAGTCTTGTCCTACCCATCCAGGGAACGCTCGAACCTTGAGGTCCTGTCACGGACAGACCTTAGGTGCCGTTGTTTCGTCCCCAGTTAGCCAGAAGGATAAGCCCCTAGTTTTTGTTACCCTTTCTTGGGCTAAGTCGTCCATTGAGATACAGGCTCTAATCGTTCATTGATGATGCCTTTGTATCGAAGCACTCTATTCCACTTGCCATTGAGGCTCTTGACAGGAGACCTCTACAGCCTGCCCATGTGACTAATGAGACTGTTGCATTGTGCATGAACGTAGGGGCTCTTCACCATGAGATAATCCAATTCCAAGTTATTTCCTCACCTAAGTTTCCGCTGGTTATTGGTTATCCTTGGTTACAGAGGCACAACCCCTCTTTGTGAAGAAGAAGAGTGGGGAACTTAGACCTTGTATTAATTATTAATTAATTATAATCATTTCATGATTAACCACTTGCCGACCGCCCCATGTAGATATACGTCGGCAGAATGGCACGTACAGGCAGAACCACGTACCTGTACGTGCCATTCTTTAGGCGGTTGGGGGGTCCGATCGGACCCCCCTCCGCCGGCGGGGACGGTCGGCATCGCTTCAGGAGCGATCCGGGACGAGGGGACGGCCAGTGGTTTCTGGCCACCCCCTCGCGATCGCTCCTGGCGAATGAAAAGCTTCCCCTTCCTGTCTATTGTATAGACAGGAAGGCGGAAGTGATGTCACGCTCGGTGCGCCGGTCTATGTGACCGGAGACGCCGAGCGGCGAACATGTTAAGGTTAGTGCACAACACTACACTGACACCAGTACAGTTAGGCACACAAAACACCCCCCTGTCACCCCCTGATCACCCCCCAGATCACCCCCTCCCCCCCCAGTCACAGTGTCACTAATTGCAGTGATCATTTATTTACTGATCACTGCATTTAGTGTCAGTGTGACTGTAATAACTGTCAGGGCAGTTAGTTTTAGGTCCTAGGTAGCCCCCTACCCCCCCCCCTAATAAAGGTTTAACCCCCTGATTGCCCCTAGTTAACCCCTTCACCCCCTTTTGCCAGTGTCACTAAGCGATCGTTTTTCTGATCGCTGCATTGTGTCGCTAGGTAACCATTTTTTTTTTATTTTAACCGCCATGTTTTATATAGGTTCATAAATAGTTTTATAGGTCAGGTACCCCCATATTACAACCTAAATAAAGGTTTTAACCCCCTGATTGCCCCTAGAGTTAACCCTTTCACCAGTAATCACCGTATAACTGTCACTGGTGACGCTGGTTAGCCAGTTAGTTATTTCGTTATTTAGGTTCCCCGTCAGGTTTTTATATAGCGTCAGGTACCCCCATATATTACCTAATAAAGGTTTAACCCCCTGATTGCCCCTAGTTAACCCTTTCACCCCCTTTTGCCAGTGTCACTAAGCGATCGTTTTTCTGATCGCTGCATTAGTGTCGCTAGGTAACCAGTTTTTTTTTAGGTTAACCGCCATGTTTATATAGGTTCATAAATAGGTTTATAGGTCAGGTACCCCCATATTACAACCTAAATAAAGGTTTTAACCCCCTGATTGCCCCTAGAGTTAACCCTTTCACCAGTGATCACTGTATAACTGTCACTGGTGACGCTGGTTAGCCAGTTAGTTATTTCGTTATTTAGGTTCCCCGTCAGGTTTTTATATAGCGTCAGGTACCCCCATATATTACCTAATAAAGGTTTAACCCCCTGATTGCCCCTAGTTAACCCTTTCACCCCCTTTTGCCAGTGTCACTAAGCGATCGTTTTTCTGATCCCTGCATTAGTGTCGCTAGGTAACCAGTTTTTTTTTGTATTACTGTTACGGGTGACGCTGGTTAGTTAGCTTGTTTTTTATACTGTCAGGGCACCCGCCATTTATTACCCAATAACGGTTTAACCCCCTGATCGCCCGGCGGGTGATATCAATTAGGTTTTAGGGTCAAATAAGGTCTGCGTCGCCCCAGGTTAGTGCCAGTACCGCAAACACCCACGCGCAAAGCATACACCTCCCTTAGTGGTATAGTATCTGAACAGATCAATATCTGATCTGATCAGATCTATACTAGCGTCCCAGCAGTTTAGGGTTCCAAAAAAACGCAGTGTTAGCGGGATCAGCCCAGATACCTGCTAGCACCTGCGTTTTCCCCCTCCGCCCAGCCCAGCCCACCCAAGTGCAGTATCGATCGATCACTGTCACTTACAAAACACTAAGCACACATAACTGCAGTGTTCGCAGAGTCAGGCCTGATCCCTGCGATCGCTAACATTTTTTTTGTGGTAGCGTTTTGATTCAGTCGCTAACAGTCAGGAGCTTTTTTACCTGTGAATCTCAAAAAAATAAAAAAAACAAAAATAGTTGTCGTTTTATTGTTCTCTCTCTCTCTCTATTGTTGCTCTTTTTTTACTCCATTCTATTCTGCAATGTTTTATTATGTTTTATCATGTTTTATCATGCTTGCTTTTCAGGTATGTAATTTTGTTTACTGTGTTTTAGTGTTAAGCATTTTTTTGTTTTCAGGTGCGCCATTCAGTTGCAGCGCGGATTTATTTATCTTGACAGCAACAGCGTTTGCTCCCACGATACATAAAGCCGCGACTCCAACGCTGTAGGAGGTGATTTCACCACCACAGTTAAAAAAAAGAGCATATATGCCGAAGCATGGGGGCAGCAGGGGGCGGGGAGGAGCGATTGGCTCCTAATGCCACGTACATACGGTCGAAATTCCGACCGTGTGTACACGGCATAACTTTTGCGGGAGGATGCCCCCATGCATCGGCATATATAAATGGTGCATGTATGCCCATCATTAGAAGTGGGTGGATGAAGGGAGGTATTCTAATGGTGGGCATACCCACCAATCAATCTCTTTTTTTCGTTCAGCCAAGAGGCTGCATGAAAAAAAAAAAGATTACAATATATGTCCAGTATGTTGCTGGACTTTGAATGGTTATACCAGAATGATGCCTGCAGGTTTAGGTATCATCTTGGTATCATTCTTTTCAGCCAGTGATCGGCTTTCATGTAAAAGCAATTCTAGCGGGTAATTAGCCTCTAGACTGCTTTTACAAGCAGTAGGAGGGAATGTCCCCCCTCCCGGATATAAACCGCGCCATTGGGAAATTGGGAAAGCATTTTATCACACCAATCTTGGTGTGGTCAGATGCTTTGAGGGCAGAGGAAAGATCTAGGGTCTAATAGACCCCAATTTTTTCAAAAAAAGAGTACCTGTCACTGCCTATTGCTATCATAGGGGATATTTACATTCCCTGAGATAACAATAAAAATCATAACAAAGAAAAAAAATGGAAGGAACAGTTTAAAAATAGAATAAAAAAGCTAAATAAATAAAAAAAAAACTAAAAAAAAAAAAAAAAAAAAAGCACCCCTGCCCCCCCTTCTCTTGCGCAAAGGCGTACACAAGCGTTGGTCTGGCGTCATATGTAAACAGCAATTGCAGCATGCATGTGAGGTATCACCGCGAAGGTCAGATCGAGGGCAGTAATTTTAGCAGTAGACCTCCTCCGTGAATCTAATGTGGTATCATGTAAAGGCTTTTAAAGGCTTTTAAAAATGTATGTAGTTTGTCGCCACTGCGTGTTTGTGCGCAATTTTAAAGCATGTCGTGTTTGGTATCCATGTACTCGGCCTAAGATCATATTTTTTATTTCATCAAAAATTTGAGCAATATAGTGTGTTTTAGTGCATTAAAATAAAAAAAAGTGTATTTTTTCCACAAAAAATGCGTTTGAAAAATCGCTGCGCAAATACTGTGTGGAAAAAAAAAATGCAACACCCACCATTTTAATCTGTAGGGCCTTTGCTTTAACAATATATATAGTGTTTGGGGGTTCAACGTAATTTTCTTGCAAAAAAAAAATATGTTTTCATGTAAACAAAAAGTGTCAGAAAGGGCTTTGTCTACAAGTGGTTAGAAGAGTGGGTGACGTGTGACATAGGCTTCTAAATGTTGTGCATAAAATGCCAGGACAGTTCAAACCCCCCCCAAATGACCCCATTTTGGAAAGTAGACACCCCAAGCTATTTGCTGAGAGCAATGTTGAGCCCATTAAATATTTTTTTTTTTTTGTCCCAAGAGATTGAATAATGAAAAAAAAAAAATATATATATTTTTTTTTACAAAAAGTTGTCACTAAATGATATATTGCTCAAACATGTCATGGGCATATGTGGAAATACACCCCAAAATACATTCTGTTGCTTCTCCTGAGTACGGGGATACCACATGTGTGGGACTTTTTGGGAGCCTAGCTGCGTACGGAACCCCAAAAACCAAGCACCGCCTTCAGGCTTTCTAAGGGAGTAATTTTTTTATTTCACTTCTCACTGCCAATCACAGTTTCGGAGGCCATGGAATGCCCAGATGGCATAAAACCCCCCAAAATGACCCCATTTTGGAAAGTAGACACCCCAAGCTATTTGCTGAGAGGTATTGTGAGTATTTTGCAGATGTCGCTTTTTGTCACAAAGTTTTGAAAATTGAAAAAAGAAAAAAAAAAAATTTTTTTTCTTTACTTTCTTCATTTTCAAAAACAAATGAGAGCTGTAAAATACTCACCATGCCTCTCAACAAATAGCTTGGGGTGTCTACTTTCCAAAATGGGGTCATTTGGGGGGGTTTTGTGCTATTTTGGCATTTTATGGCCTTCGAAACTGTGATAGGTAGTGAGGAGTGAAATCAAAAATTTGCACCCTTAGAAATCCTGAAGGCGGTGCTTGGGTTTCGGGGCCCCGTACGCGGCTAGGCTCCCAAAAAGTCCCACACATGTGGTATCCCCATACTCAGGAGAAGCAGCAAAATGTATTTTGGGGTGCAATTCCACATATAACTATGGCATGTGTGAGCAATATATCATTTAGTGACAACTTTTTGAAGAAAAAAAAAAATTATTTTTTATTTTTGTCTTTATTCAATCACTTGGGACTAAAAAAAAAAATATTCAATGGGCTCAACATGCCTCTCAGCAAATAGCTTGGGGTGTCTACTTTCCAAAATGGGGTCATTTGGGGGGGTTTTGTACTTCTCTGCCATTTTAGCACCTCAAGAAATGAAATAGGCAGTCATAAATTAAAAGCGGTGTAAATTCCAGAAAATGTACTCTAGTTTGTAGACGCTATAACTTTTGCGCAAACCAATAAATATACGCTTATTGGCATTTTTTTTTACTAAAGACATGTGGCTGAATACATTTTGGCCCAAATGTTTGACTAAAATTGAGTTTATTAGATTTTTTTTATAACAAAAAGTAGAAAATCTCTTTTTTTTTCAAAATTTTCGCTCTTTTTCCGTTTATATCGCAAAAAATAAAAATCACAGAGGCAATCAAATACCATCAAAAGAAAGCTCTATTTGTGGGAAGAAAAGGACGCAAATTTCGTTTCGTTACAAAATTGCATGACCGCACAATTACCAGTTAAAGTAGTGCAGTGCGAAATTGAAAAAAAGACCTCTGGTCCTTAAGCTGACAATTGGTCCGGGGCTGAAGTGGGTTTACGTCCTCTGCAGCGTTTTCTTGGCTTTGCCAACTATTATCAGAAGTTTATTCATAACATCTTGTCTCTGGTCAATCCCCTGAATGATATGACCAGAAAGGACGGTAACCCACAGTGTTGGTCTCCGGAGTCCATTAAGGCATTTGAGAGTCTCAAGGCTGCCTTTGTTTCTGCTCCTGTGTTAGCACATCCTGATCCTACGTTACCTTTTATCCTTGAGGTTGATGCTTCTGAGACTGGAGTTGGCAACATTCTGTCCTACCCTATCCTACCTCTGAGAGCGCTATGCATCCTTGTGGCTACTTTTCCAAGAAATTGTCACCTGCAGAGTGCAATTACGAGATTGGTGACAGAGAGCTGTTAGCGATCATTTTAGCCCTGAAAGAATGGAGACATCTCCTCAAAGGTACGACTGTGCCGATACACATTCTAACTGACCATAAGAATCTCACATTCTTGTCTAAGGCTAAACGCCTCTCTCCCAGAAGGGCACGATGGGCTTTTTTTTTGTCTAGTTTCAATTACATTGTCTCATTCTTACCCGGTACTAAGAATGTAAGGGCTGACGCTTTGTCACGACAATTTTCCTCCACTTCCAAGATGGAGTTGGTTCCGGAACCTGTGATTCCTCCTGATCGTATTCTGGCTATGGTTCGCACCAGTCTCACTTCTCCTTTGGCTGACAAAATTCTTGCTGCTCAGGTTCATGCTCCTCCTGAGAAACCTTGTGACCGCTGCTTTGTCCCAGAGAGCTCCAGACTTACCATTCTCCCAAGGCTACTGGCCACCCTGGGAAGAATCAACTCTTTTGAGCCATTTCCAAATTTCCCAACAATTCTGGTGGCCTAGTCTACGTGCTGATGTAACTGCCTTCGTAGCTGCCTGTTCCATGTGTGCTCAGAGTAAGACTCCAAGACACCTTCCAGTGGGCCTCCTACAACCCATACCCAATGGAGAGAGGCCCTGGACCCACCTGTCTATGGATTCCATTGTGGAGTTACCAAACTCCCAGGGCAACACAGTTATCCTTATGGTGGTTGACCAGTTTTTCGAAAATGTCTCATTGTATTCCACTTAAGAGCCTTTTTTGCACAGTTGGGAATTTAGCCTGCTTTCTCCTCTGTGTATCACCCCCAGTCTAATGGGGCAGCAGAACGAGCCAATCAGTCCTTGGAGCAATTCCTACGTTGCTATATTTCTGACCATCATAACAACTGGTCAGACCTCTTACCGTGGGCATAGTTTGCTCACAATAGTGCCTTGAATTCTTCTTCCCGATTGTCCCCGTTTATGGCGAACTATGGTTTCCAACCTTCCATGTTGTCTGACTCATTTGTTCCGCAGAGTATTCTTGCGTTAGAGGAGCATCTTCGTTCTACTTGCGCACAAGTCCAGGAGGCTTTGCAACATGCTAATGATAGGTACAGACTCCATGCTGACCGCTGATGCCTGCCTGCGCCTTTTTTTACCAGATTGGGGACAGGGTCTGGCTTTCATCTCGCAACCTCCGACTTCATGTTCCCTCTCTGAAGTTCGCACCTCGGTTCATTGGGCCTTTCCGTATTCTTCGCAAGATTAACCCAGTGGCTTATGCATTAGACCTTCCTTCTAATATGCGTATCTCAAATGTATTTCATGTCTCCTTATTAAAACCTTTGGTCTGCAACCGCTTTACCACCTTGGTGCCTCGTCCTCACCCTGTACAAGTTGAGAACCATGAGGAGTATGAAGTACATTCCATTGTTGACTCCCGTAGGTTCCATGGGCGCATACAGTACCTGTTGCATTGGAAAGGGTACGGTCCAGAGGAACTCTTTTGGGTCTCATCCTTGGACGTTCATGCCCCTGTCCTCCTCCGTGATTTCCATAGATGATTTCTCCTCAAGCCTGGTGGTCCTCTGAGAGGGAGGGGTCATTGAGGAGGGGGTACTGTCAGAGCTGGGCTCACCCCTTCCTTCTCTGAGCTGGCCGCTCAGCTGTCAGCTAATTTCCAGCTCCAACTCTCCACAGCGACTCACCTGTTGATGATATCCTGCTCGTCAGTCCTGCCTACTTAAGCCGTCCAGCCCAGATGATCTCTGCCTTCACCTTGGTCACATCCTTAGAGACGCTCTTCTGTATTCCTGTTAAAGACTTGCTTGACTGACATTCCTTCTGGCTCCAGATCCTTCTTTCTGTTCTACTACGCTCATCTCTGGCTCCCTGACGTTTTGGCTTTTCTGACTATCCGTTCCGGTTCCTGAACTCTGGCTATGTTTTGAATACGTTTACTCTGTTTACCTTTTTTTATTATTATTAAACAAGTGAGATTTAACTGTATTTCTGTCTCAGTCTGATTCATGGTTTCTGACAGTCAGTGCTCAGACCATACGCCACACGCTGCATCAAATTGGTCTGCATGGCTGTCATCCCTCTTCTTATGATGATGCACAGGAAAGCCCACAAACAGTTTGCTGAAGACAAGCAGACTAAGGACATGGATCACTGGAACCATGTCCTGTGGTCTGATGAGACCAAGATAAACTTATTTGGTTCAGATGGTGTCAAGCATGTGTGGTGGCAACCAGGTAAGGAGTACAAAGACAGGTGTGTTTTGTCTACAGTCAAGCATGGTTTGGGGCTGCATGAGTGCTGCTGGCACTGAGGGGCTACAGTTCCTTGAGGGAATCATGAATGCCAACATGTACTGTGACATACTGAAGCAGAGCATGATCCCCTCCCTTTGAAGACTGGGTTGTGGGGCAATATTCCAACATGATAACGACCTCAAAAACACACCTCCAAGATGACCACTGCCTTGCTAAAGAAGCTGAGGGTAAAGGTGATGGACTGGCCAAGCATGTCTCCAGACCTAAACCCTATTGAGAATCTGTGGAGCATCCTTAAACGGAAAGGTGGAGGAGCGCAAGGTCTCTAACATCCACCAGCTCTGTGATGTCGTCATGGAGGCGTGGAAGAGAACTCCAGTGGCAACCTGTGAAGCTCTGGTGAACTCAATGCCCAAGAGGGTTAAGGCAGTGCTGGAAAATAATGGTTGCCACACAACATATGGATGCATTGGGCCCAGCGAATTTACACTGTTATACAAGCTGTACACTCACTACTTTACATTGTAGCAAAGTGTAATTTCTTCAGTATTGTCACAGGAAAAGATATAATAAAATATTTACAAAATTTCAGGGGTGTGCTCACTTTTTCGAGATACTGTATATGCTTTGCTCCCAACTTTGTTCCAACATGACTGCGCACCAGTGCACAAAGCAAGGTCCATAAAGACATGGACATGAGCAAGGCTGGTGGAAAATTTACTTCAAGTGCAAAAATTCACATTATAATAGTAACTAAAACATATAAAATTAAGTGTAACAATTAAAAAAAAAAAAAATTCCAAAGTGCTATAATGGTGGGAACGTCCCAACTAAAAAGTTTTTGCACTTGAGGTTAATCTGTTTGGCAAATATCTATAGGAGGGGTTTCCACCATCCCTGCTAAGATTAATTTTATACAGTATGTTTTATTTTCATTTTTATGTGTATTATATGTGAAGTTACATATCACAGAGACTGGTATTGTGGTAATAGTGAAGTTTATTGAGATTTACCAATTATTGATTAGTAAGTTAGTGGTGCACTTTTTTTCTTTTTTTTTGTGGTGTGGGCACACATAACAGTGCTTAGCGGCAGGCCTTTTACTCACACTTTTTTATTTTACCTCTAATAGTTTATTATAAACAGTAGTGTGGTGATTACCTATTATATTAAAGATCAGCATGTGGCATTAATAAACATCAACAGATTTCAGTTGTGCCCAACCTGGACAATGTGCCTGGCTGCTGAGTTCATCTTCCCATCCCTGCACTGTTGGCAGGGAATTGGCAGCACTGATGGGCACTGATTGACAGCACTGATGGCCACTGATAGTGGGCACTGGTTGGCAGCACTGATAGGCACTGCTTGGTGGCACTAGTAGGCAGCAATGATTGGCACTAATAGAAAGCACTGATTGGCACTACTGATTGGCAGCACTGATGGGCCCTGATTGGCACTGATAGGTGCCACTGATTGGCAGCACTAATGGCACTGATAGGCTGCACTGATTGGCACTAATAGGCAGCACTGATTTTTTTTTAATAAACATATCATACCTGCTCTGTGAAATCCTCCTCTTCTGGGGTCCTCCTGCCACCACTTCTGCCCCCCCTTCGGAGTGCCCTTACAACAATCTGCTTGCTATAGGGGCACTAGCGAGGGGCTTCATCCCAAGCTGGCTCTGTGCCATTGACACACACACAATACGGCTCATCCAAGCCCCCGACTTCCTCTTCACAGGCTGTGATTGCCATTGGCTCCTGCTGCTGCCTCCATGTCCAGTTATGTGGGACAGAGAGGAGAGCTACTGCTCTCGGGCACAGTGCTGGATTGAGATCTGGCTCAGGTAAGTATAAGTGGGCGCTGGGGTGCAACTGAACATAGAAGGTTTTTTTAACCTTAAATACTGGGCACTTCCCCCCTTCCTGCCCAGGACAATTTTCAGCTTTCAGCGCTGTCGCACTTTGAATGACAATTGCGCGGTCATACTACACTGTACCCAAACTTCATTTTTATAATTTTCTTCCCACAAATAGAGCTTTCTTTGGGGGTTATTTGATCACCACTGGGGTTTTTTATTTTTTGCTAAACAGATTAAAAAGACCGACATTTTTGAAAAAAAAAAAATTTTTTTCTTTGTTTCTATTATAAAATTTTGTTTTCTCCTTCACTATCGGGTACTGATGGGCACCAATGAGGCGGCACTGATGGGCACTGATGAGGAGGCACTAATATGTAGAATTGATGGGCACTGATAGGCAGCACTGATATGCAGCACTGATGGGCACCGATGGGCTACACTGATATGCAGCACTGATGGGCACTGATAGGCGGCACTGATGGGCAGTGATAGGCAGCACTGATGGACACTGATAGGTGGCACTAATGGACACTGACAGGCGGCAGGCTTGTTATCCTGCTGGATGTCATATGACGCCCAGTCAGGATAACTCAATCACTTCCCGGCCGTCATTTTGCTATAGGCCGGGTGGGAAGTGGTTAAAGTAGAACTATAGGCAAAACCTTTTTTTTCCATTTTGGATAGAATAAGGGAGGGTTACAACCTGTGTCAGAATTTTGTTCGCCATCTGTGACCCATTGTGGAGATTTCCCTTCACTTCCTGTCCCATAGCCAAACAGGAAGTGAAATCCTTATAAATCAAGGGAATCCCTTGGGGACCCCCAGGTCACCAGAACTAGTGTCCCCATTGGAAGATGTCCACCCCATTTACTTTTCTGGGGACAACCCAACATTTGGAATTTTCTTTTACTTCCACTTTCAATGATAATGGTAAACAGGACAAATATAGAGGGTGAATCTCCATAACGGGGGCACAGACAGCAATATAAGAACCTGGCAGGTGTTCTAATCCCTCTCCACTCCAAAAAAAAAAAAAAGGTTTGACTTTAGTTATACTTTAAAGCAATTGTTACCCCAACACTTCATATTCCTGTATGTGCCTGCTGCACCATGTACTTGTATGAGAAAGTATCCTGTTCTCTTTGTATTGCTTCCTTTGTGTGAAATACCTGGTGAGCCTACTAGTCCCTATGCTTTCCTATTAAAACTAACTACACTAAGCAGGAGAGCATACCACAGTCAGGTCTCTAGCTATGCTGGGAACTCAGTGTGCTCTCCTCCAATGATCAGACTTGTCCGGACACACTCCCGCTGTACAGCCATTCACTGGGGAGGTCAGTGTTCTGCTGCTTCTCCTCCCCCCAGCTCTTATGCTACTGAGAACAGAGGGCATGTGATCACTTATAAAAAAAGGGGAAAAAGGTATTCACAATTTTTTTTTATATATCTATACAAAAATGTCTTGCCTTTCATTTCTTTTTTAAACTGAATGGGTTGTTTTACAAGGTGATCCTTTACAATAACTTTAATATAGAGAATGAAAATGAAAAGTGAACAGAGCATATTCCTCAACAGTGTGTATTAACCTCAATCCAAAACACCTAGTATGAGGTGGGCAATGTCTGGCGCTTCATTCGTCATGGCACCATGGTTCATATGGTGTCAGGGTGATTGAAGCGCAATATTTCTATTATTACATTGTAATATTTAATGAAGTGGTTCAACTCACCATAATGCAGAATCAGTGGGTCCCCCGAGTGTATCACTTGCGACATCTCCTGCCACCAGATGCAGCTTGTCACTTGCCACTGTCAGTTGTCACCAGGTGCAGCTTGTCACCAACGCCTGTCCCCAGGTGCAGATTGTTACTTGCCACCGTCATCTGCCACCAAATGTGGATTGTCACTTGACACTGTTGCCTGCCACCAGATGTGGATTGTCACTTGCCACCGTCGCCTGCCACCTGATATAGATTGTCACTTGCCACGTCACCTGCTACCATTTGCAGATTGTCACGTCACCTGCCACCAGATGTGAATTGTCACTTGCCACCGTCGCCTGCCACCTGATGTGGATTGTCACTTGCCACGTCACCTGCCAACGGATGTGGATTGTCACTTGCCACCATCGCCTGCCACCTGATGTGGATTTTCACTTTCCACATCACCTGCCACCAGATGTTGATTGTCACTTACCCCGTCACCTGCCACCAGATGTGGATTGTAACTTGCCCCCATTGCCTGCCACCTGATGTGGATTGTCACTTCCCATGTCACCTGCCACCATTTGCAGATTGTCACGTCACCTGCCACCAGATGTGGATTGTCACTTTTCCACTGTCGCCTGGCACCAGATGTGGATTGTCACTTGCCACTTCACCTGTCACCAGATATGGATGATCGCCTGCCACTATTTGCGGATTGTCACTTGCCATGCCAGCCAGTGCCACCAAATGTGCATTGTCGCTGCATTGGTGACAGGCTGGCAGCACTGGTCCATTTAGTTCTGAGCGAGGGCAGCATAGTGGTGATGCAGTGCTGCTCCCGCTGCACCTCCAACATTGAACAGACCTGCGCTGTGAGGTCGAAAGAGCAGTGATGCAGGGCGGGCGGAGACAGATGCTGTCATCTCTACTCGTCCGCACTGCCCGGCTCTCTCATGCAGCCCGCCCGCCACACCTGCGGCCCAGCTGCAGAGAGGCCACAGCCTGCTGGTTAGGCAGGGACCACTGTGGCAAGAGACTCAGGGCTATAGCCTCAATAGCCACCCCCAGGCGATGCCACTGTTTCTGTGTATAACTTGAGGCTGGTCACTTCAGTGGGTATATGTAAGGGTTTACAACAGGGATCTCAAACTGGTGGCCCTCCAGCTGTTGCAAAACTACAAGTCCCATGAGGCATTGCAAGGCTGGCAGTTACAAGCATGACTCCCACAGGCAGAAGCATGATGGGACTTGTAGTTTTGCAACAGCTGGAGGGCCGCCAGTAGGGATGAGCCGAACACCCCCACCAGAACCTTCGAACGGACCGAAAGTTTGCGCGAATTTTCGAACCCTATTCGTTATAATGGACGCAAACGTTCAAAATCAAAATTGCTTATTACAACGGCCAATATGCATGTTAATGTCATAAAACAGGTTTGGGGACCCGGGTCCTGCCCCAGGGGACATATATCAATGCAAAAAGAACTTTTAAAAACTAACGTTTTTTCGGGAGCAGTCATTTTTTTTTGTTTACAAACTATTTTATTGAGTGCAAAAGGTGGTACAAAAAGAGTACAAAAATATGCTGAAACTTGACAGTAATCATATGTTTTACATATGTAACAATGTAAAGGTACAAGTAATAAGGTAGGAATTCTTAACAATGGTACAATAGTTTTGAATATGGTCTATAGTACATTATAAAGGATAGATTGATGATTTATGTGTAGACATTCTCAGGTTGGATTGAAGAAGGATATGGAATGTTTAAACCAAGGATCCCATTTTTTATTGTATAAATGTGAAGTGTTCTGAATGGTATGAAATATTTTTTCCATGAGATTGACGTTGTTTATTCTAGTTTTTAAATGTTCTAAAGGAATGGATTGGGATTTCCAATGATATGCAATTAACCAGTGAATTGCAACACAGATTGTATGTATTAATCTGGTATTGTGTGTTGAGAGACCAGTAACAGGTGCGAATAAGAGACAGCTGTGTGGGGTTAGGACAATGTTGTTATCTGAGATTATAGAGGCAAATCTTTCTAGCTGTTTCCATATATGTGTAGTCTTATTACAGTCCCAGAAAATATGAATGTATGATCCAGGGGAATCACATCCTCTGAAGCATGTTTGTGGTGTTGTGGGGAATATGGAGTGTAGTTTGACTGGGGTATAGTACCATCTGGTGAATAGTTTCAGTGCTGTCTCCTTAACTGTGATAGATCTAGTGCATTTATGCAAGTTGTTAATGCATGTATCCCAGTTTTGGACAGAGAAAGAGATGTTTAATTCTTGTTCCCATTTGAGCATGTATGGTAGTTTGTTTGTTTCTGTGTTGTTAATTATGTTCGAATAAATCTCTGATAAAAGGCCAGGTTTTCTTGGGGACTTTATACATATGTTTTCGAAAAATGAGGGAGGCGGAGAGTTTGTTGTTTGAAAGTATGTGTTAAAAAAATGTCTGATCTGCAGGAATTTATGAAACTCAGTGTTAGGAATTTGGTGTTTGCTCTTTAGAGAAGAGAATGAGGTAAAATTATTGTTATCTATGAAATTTGTAAGGGATGTCAGGTTATTATTCTCTTCAGATCGAATAAATCTTTCGCCTTTTCATTCGGGAGCAGTCATTTTAATGATGCATAAAGTGAAAAAAAAAAAGTGAAATTTTCCTTTAAATATGGTACCTGGGGGTGTCTAAAGTATGCCTGTGAAGTGGCATGTGTTTCCCGTGTTTAGAACTGTCCTTGCACAAAATGACATTTGTAAAGGAAAAAAAGAAGCCATTTAAAACCACTTGCGGCTTTAATGTCATGTCTTGTCCTGGCCGCCATATGGCTGAAAATCCTTGAGAAAAAATGGCATGGCTACCCCCCCCCCCCACCCCAGCCCCTTTGGGTCTTGTATGGATATTAAGGGGGACCCCGCACCCAAAATAAAACCCTATACCTACAACCCTATATACTCTGAACAGCACTATATAGGTGGTGCAAACAAGACACGGACTGTAGGTTTGTTCTTAAGTAGAATCTGAACAGGTACATTATGAAGTGTAGCTCCATCCCAAAAAAAATCTATTTTTAAGCTTTTTGGAGAACATAGGGAGGGGTTATCACCCCTGTAACATTTGCTGTCTTTGCACATCTGTTCAGAACATGTCACCTCACTTTCCGTCCCAATGACAAATGTTTTTGGAAAAGTGGGGTTTTAATTGAAACAAGGATTGGTGATAAAGCATCAGTAGAGAGGAGATACCTTTTTCCCAAATTAAATCTAACAGGATAGAATTTCCCTTCCTAGGGGTAGATTTCCTCTCACTTCCTGTTTTCTCTTTCCGTTTGCAAGTAGGAGTCGTTTGTAAGTTGGATGTTTGAAAGTAGGGGCCTGCCGTATATACTCTGCAGAAATTTGCCCTATTAGATGTTGGTGTAGCCACAAGACTGGTGGGCACAGGAATGGGCCCTGCTGTGAGTTAATAGATCAAGATTTGTACTTGCGTGCACCTGTTGAACCGGGCAGAAAAATTGGGCCTTTGGTGGTGGTGGTGGACGGTGTTGCCACAAGACTGTAAGCCCTCACAGTTACTCTTGGCGAGCGCAGGAATGGGCCCTGCTGTGAGTTATTAGATCAAGATTTGTAATTGCATGCACCTGTTGAACAGGGCAGAAAAATTGGGCCTTAGGCATTGGTGCTGGTGCCACAACACTGCAACCCCTCACAGACACTGTACTCTTAGCACAGCAATGAGACCTGTTGCAAAGCATTGCCTAAAAATTGTAATTACACGCCCCAACAGGGGCTGAAAAATTGTGCCTTAGGCACTGGTGCCACAACACTGCAACCCCTCACAGATACTGTACTTGGAGCACAGCAGTCACACCTGTTGCGAAGCATCTTTTTAAAAAAATTGTAATTACACGCCCCTGTTAAACAGGGGCTGAAAAATTGCGCCTTAGGCATTGGTGCTGGTGCCACAACACTGCAACCCCTCACAGATACTGTACTCTTAGCACAGCAATGAGACCTGTTGCAAAGCATTGTCTAAAAATTGTAATTACACGCCCCAACAGGGGCTGAAAAATTGTGCCTTAGGCACTGGTACTGGTGCCACAACACTGCAACCCCTCACAGATACTGTACTTGGAGCACAGCAGTCACACCTGTTGCGAAGCATCTTTTTAAAAAATTGTAATTACACGCCCCTGTTAAACAGGGGCTGAAAAATTGTGCCTTAGGCATTGGTGCTGGTGCCACAACACTGCAACCCCTCACAGATACTGTACTCTTAGCACAGCAATGAGACCTGTTGCAAAGCATTGCCTAAAAATTGTAATTACACGCCCCAACAGGGCTGAAAAATTGTGCCTTAGGCACTGGTGCTGGTGCCACAACACTGCAACCCCTCACAGATACTGTACTTGGAGCACAGCAGTCACACCTGTTGCGAAGCATCTTTTTAAAAAATTGTAATTACACGCCCCTGTTAAACAGGGGCTGAAAAATTGTAACTTAGGCATTGGTGCTGGTGCCACAACACTGCAACCCCTCACAGATACTGTACTCTTAGCACAGCAATGAGACATGTTGCAAAGCATTGCCTAAAAATTGTAATTACACGCCCCAACAGGGGCTGAAAAATTGTGCCTTAGGCACTGGTGCTGGTGCCACAACACTGCAACCCCTCACAGATACTGTACTTGGAGCACAGCAGTCACACCTGTTGCGAAGCATCTTTTTAAAAAATTGTAATTACACGCCCCTGTTAAACAGGGGCTGAAAAATTGTGCCTTAAGCATTGGTGCTGGTGCCACAACACTGCAACCCCTCACAGATACTGTACTCTTAGCACAGCAATGAGACCTGTTGCAAAGCATTGCCTAAAAATTGTAATTACACGCCCCAACAGGGGCTGAAAAATTGTGCCTTAGGCACTGGTGCTGGTGCCACAACACTGCAACCCCTCACAGATACTGTACTTGGAGCACAGCAGTCACACGTGTTGCGAAGCATTTTTTAAAAAAATTGTAAGTACACGCCCCTGTTATACAGGGGCTGAAAAATTGTGCCTTAGGCACTGGTGTGGTGGCATGGATCATTGAGGAGGAGGAAGAGGATAGTCAGTGAACATAACAGGACAGTCACTCAGCATCAGCATAGGCAGTCTTGAAGGGATGTGACATTATAAATTATTCCGTTATATCCGCTTCAGGTGCCTGGTAGCTGGTGGTGATCCAAGACTGATTCATTTTTATGAAGGTCAGTCGATCAACCGAGTCAGTGGACAGGCGCACCCTATGATCGGTGACAAATCCTCCAGCAGCACTGAATGTGCGTTCGGAAAGAACGCTGGAGGCAGGACAGGCCAGTAGCTCAATTGCATACTGTGCAAGCTCTGGCCAGTGATCCATCCTCAGGACCCAGTAAGCCAGAGGATTTTCAGTGGGAAAGGTGTCCAAGTCTGACCTTGCCCCTAGGTATTCCTGCACCATGTATATCAGACGCTGGCGATGGTTGCTGGAACCGATCATACCTTGGGGCTGCGGACTAAAAAATTGTCTGAACGCATCGGTCAGACGTCCACCTTCCCCACCGCTCCTTTTGCTACTGACCGAAGCCTCAGCAACTCGTCGTCCAGGACCAGGAGTTTGTAACCTCCCAGTTTCTGGGAACGCGTTGCACAGACCTTTCTGCAAGGCCTCCCTGAGATGTCTCATCCTCTGCTCCCTCTGCGACGGCAAGATAAGGTCCGCAACCTTACCCTTGTACCGTGGATCAAGGAGAGTGGCCAGCCAGTAATGGTCCCTCTCCTTGATCCGAAGAACACGAGGATCCTTCCGCAGGCTTTGCAGGATCAGGGAGGCCATGCAGCGTAGGTTAGCTGAGGCATTCGGTCCGGAGTCTTCTGGGTCACTGAGGATGACATGATCGCCAGCCACCTCCTCCCAGCCACGTACAAGTCCACTGGTTTGTTGGGACTGTACATCATCCGTAAAAGACTGCTGCTGCTGATGCTGAGTGCCAGGCTCCACCTCCATGCTCACACAATCCTCCTCCTCCTCCTCCTCCTCCTCCTCATCCTCTTCCTGTGTGATGGGTGGGACAGAAGGAACACTGCCCGGATAAAGGGGGCCTTGAGAGGCAAGGAAGTCCTCCTCTTCCTGCCTCTGTTCTGCCTCAAGTGCCCTGTCCATTATCCCACGCAGCGTATGCTCCAACAGGTGGACAAGAGGTACAGTGTCACTGATGCATGCACTGTCACTGCTCACCATCCTTGTGGCCTCCTCAAATGGTGAGAGGACAGTGCATGCATCCCTGATCATGCTCCACTGGCGTGGGGAAAAAAAGCCAAGCTCCCCTGACCCTGTCCTGGTGCCGTAGTCGCGAAGGTACTCATTGATGGCCCTCTGCTGCGTGTGCAGTCGCTGCAGCATGGCCAACGTTGAGTTCCACCTGGTGGGCATGTCACATATTAGGCGGGCAGGTTCAGCTCCTTTTGCAGCTCAGTCAGCCGAGCACTGGCATTATAAGATCGGCGGAAATGCACACAGACTTTCCTGGCCTGCCTCAGGACATCCTGTAAGCCTGGGAACCTGCCCAAGAACCGCTGCACCACCAGGTTGAGGACATGAGCCATACAGGGCACATGGGTGAGCTGCCCCTGTCGCAGGGCGGAGAGGAGGTTGGTGCCATTGTCAGAAACGACCATTCCTGGCTTAAGCTGGCGTGGCGTCAACCACCTCTCGGCCTGCCCCTGCAGAGCTGCCAGAACCTCTGGCCTAGTGTGGCTCCTGTCCCCCAAACACACCAGCGCAAGCACGGCATGGCATCTTTTTGCCTGCGTACTTGTATGCCTACGGAGCACCGCTCGTTCCGAGGACAGAGCACTGGAGGAAGAAGAAGAGGAGGGGGTGGAGGAGAGAGGTGTGTCACAACCAGTAGCAGTAGTAGCATTTTGGAGGCGTGGTGGCGGAACAACCTCCAACACTACTGCACCTTGTCCTGCATCCCTCCCAGCTGCCAATAGAGTGACCCAATGGGCCGTGAAAGAAAGATAACGTCCCTGTCCATGCCTGCTGGACCATGAGTCAGCGGTAATATGCACCTTACCGCTGACCGCCCTGTCCAGCGAGGCATGGACATTGCCTTTCACATGCCGGTAGAGAGACGGAATCGCCTTCCGTGAGAAAAAGTGGCGTTTGGGAACCTGCCACTGAGGAACCGCACATTGAACAAACTCATGGAAGGGGGCCGAGTCTACCAACTGAAAAGGCAGCAGTTGAAGTGCTAGCAATTTAGCCAAGCTAGCATTCAACCGCTGGGCATGTGGATGGCTGGGAGTGTACTTCTTTCGACGGTCCAGCAGCTGGGGCAGGGAAATTTGCCTGCTACAATCGGACGTCGGTGTACTGCAAGTACTTGGTTGTGACACACCTAATTCTACACCTTCAGTCCTCTCAGAGCAGCTTTCAGAGAGGACTGAAGATATAGTGGGGATGGAGATCCCAGCTGATGAGGAGCAAGGAGAGGTCCGCTTTGTTCTTTGGTGTGGGTCTTTTATGTGTGCTTGCCAACAAGCTGCATGGCAGGTCGACATATGTCTGCTCATGCTTGTGGTGCCCAAGCGGCTGATGTTTTGGCCACGCGAGATACGCTTGAGACAAATATTGCAAATAGCAGTGGTGCGATCTGATGCACTCGTCTCAAAAAAGACCCACACCAAAGAACTTTTCTGATAACGTGCAGAGGCAGCGCCCTGCACAGGCGGAGCTCTGCGGTGTGGTACAGTGGCTGTGCTGGCCTCTAGCTGGCCTCCAGGGGGCATCCTGCCTCGTTGGACATGTGACGCCGCATCCTCCTCCTCCTCGTCCTCCTCCTCATCCTCTCTCCCTTCAGGCACCCACGTGGAGTCAGTGACCTCATCATCCCCTCCCTCTTCACCACTAGAGCAAACCTGGCAGTAAGCTGCAGCTGGTGGAACAGTACTGCCAGATTGCTGTCCTTCAGCATCCCCTCTCTCTGCGCGCACACTACTGACTTCCTCAAGCTGGGTATCATCATCCGAGCCTTCGAATCGTTGGGCATCCTCCTGGAGCATGTACCCAACACTGTGCTCAAAGAGTTCGGGGGACTCCTCAGGAGGACATGGTGGGTCTAGGGAAGGGGTGGCTGATGATGCCATTGAGTACGCATTGGCAGCTGCTCTGCCAGTACCCTGAGCCTGGGTGAGAGAGGATGAGGAGGATGAGGAGGATGAGGAGGGCTTGGTCATCCATTCTACCAAGCCTTCAGCATGATGCGGCTCCACATGTCCAGCTGCCGAAAACAAAGACAAGCGTGTCCCATGGCCACGTGCTGATGACGATGCACGACCACGTCCATGGCCAGCACTGTTGTCTCTAGAAACAGAGCCTGCCTGCCCTGTGTTCTTGCCACTGCACGCTCTGCCTCTCCTTGGCGGTCTTCCAGCCATTTTAGTCGGTAGTGTATATAGTATAAAAAATAGAGCTCCTATGTGTGCTCACAACACACTGTAGGTCCTATGGGTGCTGACACTAACACACTATAGGTACTATGTGTGCTGCTGACAAGAAAATATAGGAGCTCTGTTTGCTGCCACTAACACACTAGAAGTCCCATGGGTGCTGCTGAGAAGAAAATATAGGAGCTCTGTGTGATGCCACTAACACACTAGAAGTCCTATGGGTGCTTCTGAGAAGAAAATATAGGAGCTCTGTGTGATGCCACTAACACACTAGAAGTCCCATGGGTGCTTCTGGGAAGAAAATATAGGAGCTCTGTGTGATGCCACTAACACACAATTGAAGTCCTATGGGTGCTTCTGGGAAGAAAATATAGGAGCTCTGTGTGATGCCACTAACACACTAGAAGTCCTATGGGTGCTTCTGGGAAGAAAATATGGGAGCTCTGTGTGATGCCACTAACACACAATTGAAGTCCTATGGGTGCTTCTGGGAAGAAAATATGGGAGCTCTGTGTGATGCCACTAACACACTAGAAGTCCTATGGGTGCTTCTGGGAAGAAAATATAGGAGCTCTGTGTGATGCCACTAACACACAATTGAAGTCCTATGGGTGCTTCTGGAAAGAAAATATGGGAGCTCTGTGTGATGCCACTAACACACTAGAAGTCCTATGGGTGCTTCTGGGAAGAAAATATAGGAGCTCTGTGTGATGCCACTAACACACAATTGAAGTCCTATGGGTGCTTCTGGAAGAAAATATAGGAGCTCTGTGTGATGCCACTAACACACAATTGAAGTCCTATGGGTGCTTCTGGGAAGAAAATATAGGAGCTCTGTGTGATGCCACTAACACACTAGAAGTCCTATGGGTGCTTCTGGGAAGAAAATATGGGAGCTCTGTGTGATGCCACTAACACACAATTGAAGTCCTATGGGTGCTTCTGGGAAGAAAATATGGGAGCTCTGTGTGATGCCACTAACACACTAGAAGTCCTATGGGTGCTTCTGGGAAGAAAATATGGGAGCTCTGTGTGATGCCACTAACACACTCTGAACCAAATAAGTTTATCTTGGTCTCATCAGACCACAGGACATGGTTCCAGTGATCCATGTCCTTAGTCTGCTTGTCTTCAGCAAACTGTTTGTGGGCTTTCCTGTGCATCATCATAAGAAGAGGCTTCCTTCTGGGATGACAGCCATGCAGACCAATTTGATGCAGCGTGTGGCGTATGGTCTGAGCACTGACTGTCAGAAACCATGAATCAGACTGAGACAGAAATACAGTTAAATCTCACTTGTTTAATAATAATAAAAAAAGGTAAACAGAGTAAACGTATTCAAAACATAGCCAGAGTTCAGGAACCGGAACGGATAGTCAGAAAAGCCAAAACGTCAGGGAGCCAGAGATGAGCGTAGTAGAACAGAAAGAAGGATCTGCAGCCAGAAGGAATGTCAGCCAAGCAAGTCTTTAACAGGAATACAGAAGAGCGTCTCTAAGGATGTGACCAAGGTGAAGGCAGAGATCATCTGGGCTGGACGGCTTAAGTAGGCAGGACTGACGAGCAGGATATCATCAACAGGTGAGTCGCTGTGGAGAGTTGGAGCTGGAAATTAGCTGACAGCTGAGCGGCCAGCTCAGAGAAGGAAGGGGTGAGCCCAGCTCTGACAGTACCCCCTCCTCAATGACCCCTCCCCCTCAGAGGACCACCAGGCTTGAGGAGAAAACATCTATGGAAATCACGGAGGAGGACAGGGGCATGTACGTCCAAGGATGAGACCCAAAAGAGTTCCTCTGGACCGTACCCTTTCCAATGCAACAGGTACTGTATGCGCCCATGGAACCTACGGGAGTCAACAATGGAATGTACTTCATACTCCTCATGGTTCTCAACTTGTACAGGGTGAGGACGAGGCACCAAGGTGGTAAAGCGGTTGCAGACCAAAGGTTTTAATAAGGAGACATGAAATACATTTGAGATACGCATATTAGAAGGAAGGTCTAATGCATAAGCCACTGGGTTAATCTTGCGAAGAATACGGAAAGGCCCAATGAACCGAGGTGCGAACTTCAGAGAGGGAACATGAAGTCGGAGGTTGCGAGATGAAAGCCAGACCCTGTCCCCAATCTGGTAAAAAAAGGCGCAGGCAGGCATCAGCGGTCAGCATGGAGTCTGTACCTATCATTAGCATGTTGCAAAGCCTCCTGGACTTGTGCGCAAGTAGAACGAAGATGCTCCTCTAACGCAAGAATACTCTGCGGAACAAATGAGTCAGACAACATGGAAGGTTGGAAACCATAGTTCGCCATAAACGGGGACAATCGGGAAGAAGAATTCAAGGCACTATTGTGAGCAAACTCTGCCCACGGTAAGAGGTCTGACCAGTTGTTATGATGGTCAGAAATATAGCAACGTAGGAATTGCTCCAAGGACTGATTGGCTCGTTCTGCTGCCCCATTAGACTGGGGGTGATACACAGAGGAGAAAGCAGGCTAAATTCCCAACTGTGCAAAAAAGGCTCTTAAGTGGAATACAATGAGACATTTTCGAAAAACTGGTCAACCACCATAAGGATAACTGTGTTGCCCTGGGAGTTTGGTAACTCCACAATGGAATCCATAGACAGGTGGGTCCAGGGCCTCTCTCCATTGGGTATGGGTTGTAGGAGGCCCACTGGAAGGTGTCGTGGAGTCTTACTCTGAGCACACATGGAACAGGCAGCTACGAAGGCAGTTACATCAGCACGTAGACTAGGCCACCAGAATTGTTGGGAAATTTGGAAATGGCTCAAAAGAGTTGATTCTTCCCAGGGTGGCCAGTAGCCTTGGGAGAATGGTAAGTCTGGAGCTCTCTGGGACAAAGCAGCGGTCACAAGGTTTCTCCGGAGGAGCATGAACCTGAGCAGCAAGAATTTTGTCAGCCAAAGGAGAAGTGAGACTGGTGCGAACCATAGCCAGAATACGATCAGGAGGAATCACAGGTTCCGGAACCAACTCCATCTTGGAAGTGGAGGAAAATTGTCGTGACAAAGCGTCAGCCCTTACATTCTTAGTACCGGGTAAGAATGAGACAATGTAATTGAAACTAGACAAGAAAAAAGCCCATCGTGCCCTTCTGGGAGAGAGGCGTTTAGCCTTAGACAAGAATGTGAGATTCTTATGGTCAGTTAGAATGAGTATCGGCACAGTCGTACCTTTGAGGAGATGTCTCCATTCTTTCAGGGCTAAAATGATCGCTAACAGCTCTCTGTCACCAATCTCGTAATTGCACTCTGCAGGTGACAATTTCTTGGAAAAGTAGCCACAAGGATGCATAGCGCTCTCAGAGGTAGGATAGGGTAGGACAGAATGTTGCCAACTCCAGTCTCAGAAGCATCAACCTCAAGGATAAAAGGTAACGTAGGATCAGGATGTGCCAACACAGGAGCAGAAACAAAGGCAGCCTTGAGACTCTCAAAGGCCTTAATGGACTCCGGAGACCAACACTGTGGGTTACCGTCCTTTCTGGTCATATCATTCAGGGGATTGACCAGAGACAAGATGTTATGAATAAACTTCTGATACATAGATTGTTCTCTCTTAGTTTCTGAAGCACACGACAGACATCAGTGTGGTGGCTCTCCAGGAACTTGGAAAAAAAGAGGATATCGTTGAGATAAAACAACCAAACATAACTGCAACAAATCTCGGAGGACATTGTTAATAAATTCCTGGAAAACTCCCGGGGTGTTACAAAGGTGTTACAAAGGCCAAAAGGCATTACGAGGTAATCATAATGGCCTGTTCTGGTATTAAACATATCACAAAAAGCATGTGCACTGCTAAACCCTAGCGTAACATAGGCATGGTTCTGTGGACCATGTTACACACTCCAAGGTAATTAGGGTTTCTTTTTGCGCTTTTTTCCTATTTCATTTTATTCATTTTTCTGTTTTTCACATCACAGCACTCATTCAATTTATTTTCTTATTACACTACACCACTACAATACCCCACACATCCAGCATCATAATGAATCATTATGATGTGGTGGCAATTCTGGGTACTTACCCAGTATCTCACTCAGCTCTATTTTTATTTTTTCACTCAGATACTTCACAAATATCAAGTCTAAATCTAGGCTTTTTAAGTTACACATACGCATTCCATTCACTCACTTTTAATCTCACACACCATTCTTCCCCCCTCCTTCCCCTTTTTTTTTTTTTTTAATAAATTTTTTTCACTATTTTAGACACCTGGAGTCATGGTTTCCACACACAAACCTCGCACTCCACCTATGTGTTGTGGCTATTTCGGTTCTTCCTTGGATCCTGTCCCCGGTTACCACGCCTCCATAGGGGGAACCCTTTGGTGGTGGGGGGGCTGTGTCCCCGCCCCAACCCCGGATGAGAGACTATCTCCAGGGCCACCGTCCTGTTCCCAGTTTGGGGTTATTGGGCTACTGATACGGGTGATGCCATAGGTAAAACATACATACCTTTTCAAACTCGCTCTCTTTCAGAGAGCACAAAATTATTGGAGACTACACTGACTTACTTATTACTTTCCTTTTTTTCTGTAGCCATTATTGATGCATTCCACTCCTGATGATTGGCTTTAAACGCCATGAAACGCGTAGAGTTCATACTCAGGGATGCCAAGACAAGTTTACCCCAATTGTACAATATTTAACAAAACCACCAGTTTATTTCAGGATAACTTCTATTCACTTGTTCCTTGTATCCATTTTTCTATACTTTTTCAAAAAATTGTGATTATTTGTACCAACTATTGCCTTTCCAAATATACATCCTTATATGTCAATATGATTGTTTTTACCTGTTTATGCTATGTTATGCATGATCTACTGTGTCATATATTATGACACATTAAATATTAATGTTTTTGATGTATTGGATTGACTCAACAATTTTTTGTGGATACACGGATCTCCCCTCTTCCTTTTAGGGAATGTGACAATTAACTAAACAAACAATTAATTTTTAACACTTTAGTTCCCACCTAGGGATGACAAGCCCAGTCTATCCCTAATATTTCTCTCCTTAGGATAACCATGTCCATCTGATCTGTGTATCCATTCAATCATTGTTTACTCGTGATTGTCTGTACCAATTATGTTTCTTTTATAATAAACATCAACAACTACCATTTTGACTATTAATCGTTACTCATGCGATGCCTTGCATGCATTTATGTACCATATATTATGCTACATTATTTAATTATTTACCAGTTCAATTGAACACATCTGTCTTACCAGCAACCTTTTGCTACACAGATTTTCCCTTATAGGGCTCGAGACATCGAATTTTATTTCTAGGTATCCTAAACCATTTTTTAATACATATCCATGCCTCATCTAAAGTCCCAATAAGCACCCCCTTTTCTTTTCTCGTTTGATATAAACAGGGATGGAGGCATGCCTATGTTACGCTAGGGTTTAGCAGTGCACATGCTTTTTGTGATATAAATTAGGGTGGAAGACACCCGCTTTGCCCCCGTTCTTGTGACCTGCTACACCCAATAACTTAATCCTACATATTGCTCTTAGTTTCTAGACAATTGAGCCAATTGACATGTTGGCATCTTTCCCCATACAACCTAATTTTCTCAGTAATTTGGCTCTTGAATATTATCTCTCTTTCAGACAACAGGCTAATATAGGTCCGTCTCCATGTCTTTTTGCCTTTGATATGTTGGTCATTTCATTGACCCTATTTCCTTTTCTCTCTGGTTTGCCCCGCCCACCACTGGATGATTGGCCCAGCTGTTGCTCTCTTTCTCCGGGGTTGCGATGCGCCCAGTTCCCTCTCCGCCACCCATCCCCATTCAGGGGAGTCTGGGCGGGGCCGGACCTTGGCGCATCGACGTCATACTCAGCACGCCATATGCGTGACGCCTCCCTGGCGCCGTTTTGAGCTAGTGCTTTTCCATCCCTCGTGGCCTGGAGGAGGGGGTGATTTTCCCGCCGAGGTCTTAATGACCAGGGCGGGGATCTGCCCCGTCCAACCACTTGGCTCACTAGGTACGCATGACGTCGGCGGTGACACACACACTAAACTGGGGATAAATGGGTTCGGCTGAGCCGACTAGCTCACTCCACACATTCCACCAGGAGGGAAGGTTCTGTGGACCATGTTACACACTCCAAGGTAATTAGGGTTTCTTTTTGCGCTTTTTTCCTATTTCATTTTATTCATTTTTCTGTTTTTCACATCACAGCACTCATTCAATTTATTTTCTTATTACACTACACCACTACAATACCCCACACATCCAGCATCATAATGAATCATTATGATGTGGTGGCAATTCTGGGTACTTACCCAGTATCTCACTCAGCTCTATTTTTATTTTTTCACTCAGATACTTCACAAATATCAAGTCTAAATCTAGGCTTTTTAAGTTACACATACGCATTCCATTCACTCACTTTTAATCTCACACACCATTCTTCCCCCCTCCTTCCCCTTTTTTTTTTTTTTTTTTTTTTTTTTTTTTTTTTTTTTTTTTTTTTTTTCTTTTCCTCACTTATTTTCAACATATAATTTTCTTAATAAATTTTTTTCACTATTTTAGACACCTGGAGTCATGGTTTCCACACACAAACCTCGCACTCCACCTATGTGTTGTGGCTATTTCGGTTCTTCCTTGGATCCTGTCCCCGGTTACCACGCCTCCATAGGGGGAACCCTTTGGTGGTGGGGGGGCTGTGTCCCCGCCCCAACCCCGGATGAGAGACTATCTCCAGGGCCACCGTCCTGTTCCCAGTTTGGGGTTATTGGGCTACTGATACGGGTGATGCCATAGGTAAAACATACATACCTTTTCAAACTCGCTCTCTTTCAGAGAGCACAAAATTATTGGAGACTACACTGACTTACTTATTACTTTCCTTTTTTTTCTGTAGCCATTATTGATGCATTCCACTCCTGATGATTGGCTTTAAACGCCATGAAACGCGTAGAGTTCATACTCAGGGATGCCAAGACAAGTTTACCCCAATTGTACAATATTTAACAAAACCACCAGTTTATTTCAGGATAACTTCTATTCACTTGTTCCTTGTATCCATTTTTCTATACTTTTTCAAAAAATTGTGATTATTTGTACCAACTATTGCCTTTCCAAATATACATCCTTATATGTCAATATGATTGTTTTTACCTGTTTATGCTATGTTATGCATGATCTACTGTGTCATATATTATGACACATTAAATATTAATGTTTTTGATGTATTGGATTGACTCAACAATTTTTTGTGGATACACGGATCTCCCCTCTTCCTTTTAGGGAATGTGACAATTAACTAAACAAACAATTAATTTTTAACACTTTAGTTCCCACCTAGGGATGACAAGCCCAGTCTATCCCTAATATTTCTCTCCTTAGGATAACCATGTCCATCTGATCTGTGTATCCATTCAATCATTGTTTACTCGTGATTGTCTGTACCAATTATGTTTCTTTTATAATAAACATCAACAACTACCATTTTGTCTATTAATCGTTACTCATGCGATGCCTTGCATGCATTTATGTACCATATATTATGCTACATTATTTAATTATTTACCAGTTCAATTGAACACATCTGTCTTACCAGCAACCTTTTGCTACACAGATTTTCCCTTATAGGGCTCGAGACATCGAATTTTATTTCTAGGTATCCTAAACCATTTTTTTAATACATATCCATGCCTCATCTAAAGTCCCAATAAGCACCCCCTTTTCTTTTCTCGTTTGATATAAACAGGGATGGAGGCATGCCTATGTTACGCTAGGGTTTAGCAGTGCACATGCTTTTTGTGATATAAATTAGGGTGGAAGACACCCGCTTTGCCCCCGTTCTTGTGACCTGCTACACCCAATAACTTAATCCTACATATTGCTCTTAGTTTCTAGACAATTGAGCCAATTGACATGTTGGCATCTTTCCCCATACAACCTAATTTTCTCAGTAATTTGGCTCTAGAATATTATCTCTCTTTCAGACAACAGGCCAATATAGGTCCGTCTCCATGTCTTTTTGCCTTTGATATGTTGGTCATTTCATTGACCCTATTTCCTTTTCTCTCTGGTTTGCCCCGCCCACCACTGGATGATTGGCCCAGCTGTTGCTCTCTTTCTCCGGGGTTGCGATGCGCCCAGTTCCCTCTCCGCCACCCATCCCCATTCAGGGGAGTCTGGGCGGGGCCGGACCTTGGCGCATCGACGTCATACTCAGCACGCCATATGCGTGACGCCTCCCTGGCGCCGTTTTGAGCTAGTGCTTTTCCATCCCTCGTGGCCTGGAGGAGGGGGTGATTTTCCCGCCGAGGTCTTAATGACCAGGGCGGGGATCTGCCCCGTCCAACCACTTGGCTCACTAGGTACGCATGACGTCGGCGGTGACACACACACTAAACTGGGGATAAATGGGTTCGGCTGAGCCGACTAGCTCACTCCACACATTCCACCAGGAGGGAAGGTTCTGTGGACCATGTTACACACTCCAAGGTAATTAGGGTTTCTTTTTGCGCTTTTTTCCTATTTCATTTTATTCATTTTTCTGTTTTTCACATCACAGCACTCATTCAATTTATTTTCTTATTACACTACACCACTACAATACCCCACACATCCAGCATCATAATGAATCATTATGATGTGGTGGCAATTCTGGGTACTTACCCAGTATCTCACTCAGCTCTATTTTTATTTTTTCACTCAGATACTTCACAAATATCAAGTCTAAATCTAGGCTTTTTAAGTTACACATACGCATTCCATTCACTCACTTTTAATCTCACACACCATTCTTCCCCCCTCCTTCCCCTTTTTTTTTTTTTTTTTTTTTTTTTTTTTTTTTTTTTTTTCTTTTCCTCACTTATTTTCAACATATAATTTTCTTAATAAATTTTTTTCACTATTTTAGACACCTGGAGTCATGGTTTCCACACACAAACCTCGCACTCCACCTATGTGTTGTGGCTATTTCGGTTCTTCCTTGGATCCTGTCCCCGGTTACCACGCCTCCATAGGGGGAACCCTTTGGTGGTGGGGGGCTGTGTCCCCGCCCCAACCCCGGATGAGAGACTATCTCCAGGGCCACCGTCCTGTTCCCAGTTTGGGGTTATTGGGCTACTGATACGGGTGATGCCATAGGTAAAACATACATACCTTTTCAAACTCGCTCTCTTTCAGAGAGCACAAAATTATTGGAGACTACACTGACTTACTTATTACTTTCCTTTTTTTCTGTAGCCATTATTGATGCATTCCACTCCTGATGATTGGCTTTAAACGCCATGAAACGCGTAGAGTTCATACTCAGGGATGCCAAGACAAGTTTACCCCAATTGTACAATATTTAACAAAACCACCAGTTTATTTCAGGTTAACTTCTATTCACTTGTTCCTTGTATCCATTTTTCTATACTTTTTCAAAAAATTGTGATTATTTGTACCAACTATTGCCTTTCCAAATATACATCCTTATATGTCAATATGATTGTTTTTACCTGTTTATGCTATGTTATGCATGATCTACTGTGTCATATATTATGACACATTAAATATTAATGTTTTTGATGTATTGGATTGACTCAACAATTTTTTGTGGATACACGGATCTCCCCTCTTCCTTTTAGGGAATGTGACAATTAACTAAACAAACAATTAATTTTTAACACTTTAGTTCCCACCTAGGGATGACAAGCCCAGTCTATCCCTAATATTTCTCTCCTTAGGATAACCATGTCCATCTGATCTGTGTATCCATTCAATCATTGTTTACTCGTGATTGTCTGTACCAATTATGTTTCTTTTATAATAAACATCAACAACTACCATTTTGACTATTAATCGTTACTCATGCGATGCCTTGCATGCATTTATGTACCATATATTATGCTACATTATTTAATTATTTACCAGTTCAATTGAACACATCTGTCTTACCAGCAACCTTTTGCTACACAGATTTTCCCTTATAGGGCTCGAGACATCGAATTTTATTTCTAGGTATCCTAAACCATTTTTTTAATACATATCCATGCCTCATCTAAAGTCCCAATAAGCACCCCCTTTTCTTTTCTGGTATTAAACATAGTTTTCCACTCGGTGCACTCCTTAATCCTCACGAGATAGTATGTCCCTCTCAAATCAAGCTTCGTGAAAACCGTTGCTCCCTTGAGGCGGTCAAATAACTCCGTAATCAATGGAATCAGATAGGCATTCTTAATCATGAAATGATTATAATTAATTAATAATTAATACAAGGTCTAAGTTCCCCACTCTTCTTCTTCACAAAGAAGAAACCAGCACCAGCAGGAGACGAGGATTTGCGGATGAAACCTCAAGAAAGTGCGTCTGCAACATACTCCTCCATGGCCTTATCCTCCAAGACCGACAAAGCGTAAACCCGGCCACGAGGGGGTATTTCACCAGGTTGCACAATCATACGACTGGTATGGAGGCAAACTACCTGCTTGACCTTTGTCAAAGACATCGCTAAAATCGCGGTACTCCTCCAGCAGGGAGGACAGAGAAGAAGTGCACAGGACCTTGGCTACCTTCTGGAAGCATGTCTTACTAAATTGTGGCGACCAGGAGAGAACTTCAGCTTTGAGCCAATCAAAAGAGGGGTTGTGCCTCTGTAACCAAGGATAACCAATAACCAGCGGAAACTTAGGTGAGGAAATAACTTGGAATTGGATTATCTCATGGTGAAGAGCCCCTACGTTCATGCACAATGCAACAGTCTCATTAGTCACATGGGCAGGCTGTAGAGGTCTCCTGTCAAGAGCCTCAATGGCAAGTGGAATAGAGTGCTTCGATACAAAGGCATCATCAATGAACGATTAGAGCCTGTATCTCAATGGACGACTTAGCCCAAGAAAGGGTAACAAAAACTAGGGGCTTATCCTTCTGGCTAACTGGGGACGAAACAACGGCACCTAAGGTCTGTCCGTGACAGGACCTCAAGGTTTGAGCGTTCCCTGGATGGGTAGGACAAGACTTAAAAAAGTGACCTGCATGGCCACAATAAAGGAACAATCTTTCCCTCCTCCCAAGGGTTCTCTTATCAGCAGAGAGACGCGTGAAGTGCATGGGTTCATCTTCACTGACCGACTTCATCTTCACTGACCGACTCAGTACCAGGAGGCATGGGAGGTGAGGGAGGCAAGGGGGGCGTGGCCTGCAACGGAGCTGAATGGCAGCATAGCTCCGGAGCTCCGGTGACCCGGTGGACTCAGCGACTACACAACGGCTCAAACACACCTCGTTTGTATCCCTGCAACTGGCGTTCCGATCCGGGAGACGGAGGGGACCATGCCCCACAAGCGAAAGACATTTTTCAAACCCCAGAGGCTGATGGACGACTTCACTAGGCCGCGGTCTGGAGGTAAGCAAGATGGCGCCGGCGCGTCCTCACCCCCGGCCCACGACCAACAGCCAAACCTACCAGACTACAACATTTCACCCCTCAATAACATCCCAGAAAGCTGCACAAGCTCCCCAGCCACTCACTCACCGTCAGGAAGCCCGGCCAAGTCCAAACTTAAGCTGGATGGCAAAGGATTTGATCCGGCCATGAGCCCAGTCTCAGACATGGGGGAGGACACGAGGGAGCTGCCAGAATCCATCACCTCTTTCCCCACTATGAATCAACCGGTGCTTGACACCGTCCTAAAAGACATGCTGGTCTCACTAAGGAGTACTTTGCAAACAGACATGATTAAATGCATGCACCAGATCAGTGGGGAAGTTAAAGCGGTAGAAGGCAGAGTTGACCACATTGAGAGGAAGATGGGGGAATATGCATCCACCATCAATGAATTGGTGGATGCTAGTGAGGAACAAGAAGAAGACTCAAATTGGATTAAAAACAAACTAGCAGATATTGAAGACAGGTCCAGGAGGAACAACCTTAAAATCAGGGGGATCCCCGAGTCAATACAACCGTCTGACCTGAGAGCATATGCATCCGACCTATTTACCTCCCTCCTACCTGAAATTTCCGTAATGGAGATCACCATAGACAGAATCCATAGATTGCCCAAACCGTCACATTTACCTGAAAAAATCCCAAGAGATGTGATCCTACGCCTACACTTCTTTCATGTGAAAGAACAACTGATGCAAGTGATGCGCAAACAAGAACAGATCCCACCACAATATCAAAGTCTGCAATTTTATGCGGATCTCTCCCAGCACACTCTACAAAAGAGGAGAAACCTAAATACAATCACCAAAGTGCTTAGAAACCATCATATCCCGTACAGATGGGGATTCCCAACAAAAATCACCATAACCAACCAAGACAAATCATTTGTTGTGGACTCACTTGAAAAAGGCCTAGCCTTATTGAAGGAATGGAAAATTCTCCCTGACTCAGATGCAAACATCAATCCCCACCCCAACCGACCTAACTCAATCCAGGACTGGAAGGCAGTCTCACAAAGGAACGCCAGGTCACATGTGTAACACCATACAGGAATCAGTAAACGACACATGTCCACCCGAGGGTCTCCGGTCAGCCCAATGGGCCAGAACTTTCCCCTCATACTTGAATTAGCAGCAAGTAGCTGCACTCAGACACTTCCTTCGGGAACAATTGAAGATGAGCCCCTACAAGGCTCCAGTGAACCAATCTTCACACGCGCTATTGTTTGACCTCACACAGGTTATATGTTTCTGTTCTTTCTTGTTTTTTTTCTCCTCTTCTCTCTCCCCACCCTTCTCTCCGCCCAGCTGGACCCACAAGGATGGAACTCAAGTCATCTCCGCCAAAAGATTCTTCAGTATCGGACCACATGCCCTTCTTCGCACCCGAATACCATGCATCAACACAGAAGATATGGACTGGTCCATAAACGCAGTGAGTAACCGAAACAAGCACCCGCACATACCACTAAAGCTCCACACTGGATTGTCTGGGTCCTCTCGTCGAGAATCCAGACAATGGATGAAGCATAATCTACATTCCCAATATGGCTATTAACTTTATGTCCATGAATGTCAAGGGCCTTAACCACCCAGTTAAAAGAAAGTCACTATGGAAAGAGGCATTGCAGCAGAAAAGCGACGTAGTGTGTGCACAGGAATCACATTTCTGTGCAAACATGGCGCCTTCGTGCAAACACAAGAACTTTCCACACATTTTCTTTGCCAACGCTGCATCCAAAACAAAAGGAGTGCTAATCGCAGTGCGAGACACTGTGGCCTTTAAATTACACGAGGAATATAAAGACACCAACGGACGATTTCTTATTCTTGTCTGTGACATCAACCAAACAACCTACACTATAGTAAACGTATATGCACCCAACAAACATCAAATCCACTTCTTTCACAAACTCATGAAAAAAGTCAATAGCTACAAGAAAGGTCTGCTGGTGTTATGTGGAGACTTCAACATAGTCCCTGATCACAAGTTCGACACTACCACTACAGCCACCCGCTCACCCATGTCTCTCCGTGACTCATTACACCAAGAAGATTTACATGATGCGTGGAGATGTCTCCACCCAGGTGAAAGAGACTATTCCTTTTTTTCTTCGCCACATCACACGTACACCAGGATTGATCTCTTCTTGGTAGACCAACGCACACTATCCAGAACTATAGCCTCAACAATAAACATGATCACATGGTCTGACCATGCGTCCATCACCCTCTCCTTGAAAGACGCTTCCAACATTGATACCAGACCCCTCTGGAGAGCGAACTCTTTCCTCATGCAAAACCCAAGCAACAAGATACATATTGAGGAACAATTGAAGGAATTTTTTTCTCTAAATGAACCTTCTATGCACAATAATTTCGTCCTCTGGAATGCTCACAAGGCATTCATCCGAGGAATCTTTATCAAACTGGGGGCAAGGGCGAGAAGGCAGAGGCAACAGAAACTAAAAGATATTACAACCGAAATATTTAAACTAGAAGCCCAAAACAAAAATCAATCATCCCAAACACTCTCCACTACACTGACACGACTAAGACAAGAACTCCGAAACCTTCTACTGGAGGAATTTGAAAGGAACACAAAAAGACTCAAAATGACTCACTACGCCCAGGGCAACAGAGCAGGCAAATTACTTTCACACCAAATCAAAGGACACAGACTCAAAACAAAAATTCCCTACATCATTCACCCCACTACAAAACATCACATGCAACACCCACAAGACATAGCCAACGCTTTTAGCCACTACTATAGCACGCTGTACAATCTGAAAGACGACATAAACACCCCACAACCCACCACAGGACTGATAAATGACTTCTTACACAAAATATCTCTACCAAAAATCTCACAACAACAAGCAGACTTTTTAAACCTACCCTTTACTGAAGACGAAATTAGAAGGACAATAGACTCACTTCCTGCCAACAAATCCCCTGGACCAGACGGATTCATAGGAGAATATTACCGCACATACAAATCTATCCTTACGCCTTATTTGTGCAAAATCTTTAATACAGCGGCTGCCTCCTCGTCCTTCCCCTCAGAAATGCTTGAAGCAATCATTGTAACCCTACCCAAGCCAGGGAAGGAACCGAATACCCCGGCCAACTTCAGACCCATATCGCTATTGAACAACGATGTAAAAATATATGCCAAATTAATAGCGAACCGTCTAATGGACATACTACCCAGCGTTATTAATGCCGATCAGACGGGTTTCACTAAGGGGCGCCAGACTTCAGACGCCACTAGGAGATTAATTAATGTGATCCACTTGGCCAATCTACGGCAAGGGCCTTCTCTGCTGTTGGCCTTAGACGCAGAGAAGGCCTTTGACAGGGTCCACTGGGGCTACCTAGAGACAGTTCTACAGAAATTCGGGTTTTCGGGCCCCATACTCCAAGCAATTCTGGCCTTATATTCCAAACCTTCTGCTCGTGTATATACCTCGGGGATCTTGTCGAACCCTTTCTTCATCACCAATGGCACTCGCCAAGGGTGCCCCCTTTCACCGTTAATTTTTAATTTGATACTGGAGCCCCTAGCCACTTATATCAGAAACCAACAGTCCATCACCGGGATCCACTCCCATAAATCAGAACACACTATAAGCCTGTTCGCGGATGACATTATCCTAATGCTGACAAACCCTGAAACTTCCCTGGCTTCGGTACACAAATCACTGCAAATGTTCCAAAAAATTTCATATTATAAAGTAAATGAAAATAAATCATATCTACTTGGCATAAAGGTTCCGACAAAAATGCAAACGGCACTCAGTTCACGGTTTCCATACACATGGTGCACAGACAATATAAAATATTTAGGAATTAACCTTACGGCCACCACCAAAGATCTTTATGATGCAAACTACCTCTCACTCCTTAGCGCTTTGCCACAAAAGTTAAACGACATCTCCAAAACAGAACTTCTATGGTCAGGACGCTTAGCAGCATTCAAAATGATAGTCCTCCCACAATTAATATATCTCTTCAGAGCATTGCCTATTCCAGTCCCTAATAAGTATTTCCATAAAGTACAATCTCTCATAAATAAATTCCTCTGGAGGGGGAAAAAAGCTAGATGGGCATTCAACAAGTCTACAGCAGCAAGGAATGCAGGGGGAGTGGGACAAGTAGTGATTAAGGACTACTACACAGCGGCAATATTAGCTCAACTGAGAGTTTGGTTCCCAAGTTCCCCAAACACAAAATGGCAAGAATTAGAAGAATTTCAGATAAGGGGACATGACCTATACAGCTATGTGATGGCCAACTCTTCTGATCGCCACGCACCTAGAGACTATGCTCCCCCTATGCAAGCGTCCATAACAGCCTGGAAATCACTCTTATCCTCATACCCTGAAAGCGCGCAAACCACTCCACTTCCAACCCCAATAACCAGTCTTGCACTAGCCATCCCAGATCTAAATGTGACCCATTGGTCCAAGAAAGGCATCACCAAAATCTCAGACCTAATGATAGGCCCCTCAATAAAAACGTTCAGGGCATTACAAATAGAGTTCTCCCTTGAAAAATCAGAACACTATAAGTACATCCAGATTCAACATTTATTAAACTCCACCTCTGCCCCCCCTTCCGAGATTCACTTACCTTGGAGAATAAACATGTTCCTTACGAAAGAAACTACAAACATCAAAGGAATATCTCTATTCTACAACTCCATAAGCAACAAACTAAGTTTCACCAAGCTTTCCAACATCATAGCTTGGGAAAATGAACTAGGTACACAATACACCTCAGATCAATGGCAACAGGCATTACAAACGACATACAAGTCCACTAAATGCATTAACCTCTGGGAACTAACACAAAAAATCCTACTACGTTGGTACTTAACACCACATAGGATTGCCAAATTCGACCCACATACCTCCCCACTATGTTGGAGAAACTGCAACAAACCAGGCACCCTTATCCACATACTGTGGGAATGCCCTCACATCAGAGAAGTCTGGTCCAAGACTTTCCAGATAATAGGAACAATATGCAAAACGCTGGTCCCCTTGGATCCAGGGTTGGCCATCCTGTCCTTGGGAATCACCGCATATCCAAAAAATTTTAGAACTATAATATCACACATTTTACTAAGCACAAGACTAGTCATCATGAGACACTGGAAGGACAGCAACCCACCTCATATTAGAGAAATACTGAACACCACCTCCAACCACGCCTCATACGAAATAATGTTTGCATCATCGCAAGGCAGATATAACCTCTCGCTAAATAGTTGGAAACCGTGGACTGACTGGTACACCCTAAACTTAGATTCTTACCTAGACTAACGTTCTTGAGGATCTTGGAGCCCCCTGTACAAAGATCAGACTTGAGCGGAGAGAATACCCCTTCCCCTGCCCCCTTCCCCTCCCCCCTCCTTCTTTCACCTATCTTCGTTCTCCTTTCTCCCCTCAACCCTTACTTTATTTGTTCAAATGTGTTAAGTTGACGTCCCAGCTAATAATCCTGAAAATACCTAAACTAACCTAACCATATACTAAGAATAAGTGTTTTTGATGTTATTGCACCTAACCATTCTAAGAAGACCACGTTTCCCTGGGAGGGAGGAGATCCCCTCCAAGTGACAAATTGTGTACCCCGATGGGAAGTCGCTGGGGGGATTGAATCCTTCTCGTGGCAACAGGGGGCGCGGTAAGAGCACCCGATCACCAAAACAGTTACAGGTGCACTAATAAGACAGTCAACTATACTGTACCAGTTGCATTATATGACTAAATATGATGAACAAATGCTATGTACCTTATGACGACCTGTTGTCGTATTTCTATGCTCTACCTTTTACCAAAGTTTTGTATTATTCTTGAAAAATATTCAATAAAAAATATTGTTTAAAAAAAAAAAAAAAAAATAATCACAGGGTGATATATGACACTGAGAGAGGTAAAATAGATAAAAAGTAATTGATGAAAATAAAACAAATAATTAATGAAATGAACGCAAATATTCATGCCAAAGAAAGTGAAAAAAAAATATATATATATAAAATATATAATTATATAAAATAATGCAGAAAAAAAAATATATATATATAAAATATATATATATAAAATAAGCAGAAAAAATAGTGTTTTTTAAAAGTCCACTGCAATCTCTATAAGTTCAGATTTAAATAGCTGTTAAATCCTCCTGGTAGCCGTGTATTTCTCAACAGTGGTTTCCTCCATGCGTGATCTAAGTGCCTGATAGAAATGCTTCCCCCAGTCCCTTACCTCAAAGTAAGGGTACAAACGCCTTACATAGATCCAGCTGGACAGAAATCTTTCTCCTATCAGTCAGCAAACAAACCGGTCCTTGTAGCTCCTTATCTCTTCTCAGCACATAAGCTCAACATGAGGGCAAAAGAGAGGGAAGGAGGGACTCCATTTTTTGGATCACCGCACCTATAGCAATTTCTGTGTTGCACATTATTCTTTTGTTGCACCTTTTTGCACAGGCACCTTTTTTGCACATGTAGCATTTATTGACATTTTTATTAATTTTTTAATACTTTGATATCTATTGCTTGGACTGATATTTATATATTTATTTTTTCACTCTTTTATATATATATTTTTTTTTTTCACTTTCTTTGGCATGAATATTTGCATTCATTTCATGAATTATTTGTTCACTATTTGATCTACAAGTGATCGTCGCACAATTTCTTGAAACGCACTTTACTTTGCACAGGACACTTTTTTCACAATTGGATGTTAATACATTTTTTGATTATTTATTTATTGGTATAGCACGGTTCATTACTTGCTGCTATACATCGTTATTGAAGTTATCAATCTTGAGACGCTTTGTTGGAAGCCTTCCTTTGGAGCCCTCCCACAGGATTGCTATCCTTCCCAGCAGCAAGCGCCACATATTTTTACTAATTATTATTGTATTTATTTTCATCAATTACTTTTTATCTATTTTACCTCTCTCAGTGTCATATATCACCCTGTGATTATTTTAATACTTTTTTAGTTTTAGTGTCTGCGCCCCATTTTATATATTCTTATGTATTCCTTTTACTGTGCATTGGTGTGTGAACACCCTGATGGTGGCCGCGGCAGTTGTTAATTTTAATTGCTAGTTGTTTATATTGATTTTTATCCCTGTATTGGTTTGCGCAGTTGGTTCCCCCCTTATATACAGTTCTCATACTCTGTTTGATGGACATGAGGCACTTGGCAGCAAAAGCAGAGCGTATGGGAACGTCAAATACCCTTTTAAAGGAAGCCACAAACTCAGAGTAACTCAAGACAACAGGTTTTTGCGTCTTCCATAGAGGGTTTGCCCAGGCCAAGGCTCTCTCAAAAAGCAAAGATATCACAAAACCTACTCTGCTTCTGTCCGTGGGAAACGCCTGGGGCAGCATCTCAAAGTATATCTCAACCTGGTTGAGAAACCCTCTGCATTGCACTGGATCGCCCCCAAATCGCTGGGGAAGCAGAGCGGAACCAGACATACCTCTTATAGAGGTAATACCTGAGGCGGGTGCCTGCACAGAGACTGGAGCAGCAGCAGGGATGGCCTGCAACACAGGTTGTACTGGAGCAGCCGCAGTGGAAGTATCCAGGTGAGCCATGCGACTCAGGAGCGTTTGTAATGCCAGGGCAAACGGATCCATGCAGTGATCCTGCTTATCCAATCTGGAAAAAATATTACCAACAAGTAGATTGACTGCATCTTCTAAATTCATAGCCTTCGCCTACTGTCAGAAACCATGAATCAAACTGAGACAGAAGTACCGTTAAATCTCACTTGTTTAATAATAATAAAGAATGGTAAACAGAGTAAGTAGTCAAAACATAGCCAGAGTTCAGGAACGGATAGTCAGACAAGCCAAAACATCAGGGAGACAGAGATGAGTGTAGGAGAACAGCAAGCAGGATCTGGAGCCAGAAGGAATGTCAGCCAAGCAAGTCTTGAATGGGAACACATCTCTAAAGATGTGACCAAGGCGAAGGCAGAGATCATCTGGGCTGGACGACTTAAGTAGACAGGACTGACGAGCAGGATATCATCAACAGGGGAGTCACTGTGGAGAGATAGGAGCTGGAAATTAGCTGACAGCTGAGCGGCAAGCTCAGAGAAGGAAGGGCTGAGCCCAGCCCTGACATTGACAGGCTAACCCCCCACGCCTTCAACCTCTGCAGCAATGCTGGCAGCACTCATACATCTATTTCAAGGCAACCTCTGGATATAACGCTGAGCACGTGCACTCAACTTCTTTGGTCGACCATGATGAGGCCTGTTCTGAGTGGAACCTGTCCTGTTAAACAGCAGTATGTTCTTGGCCAGCGTGCTGCAGCTCAGTTTCAGGGTCTTGGTAGTCTTCTTATAGCCTGTGCCATCTTTATGTAGAGCAACAATTATTTTTTTCAGATCCTCAGAGAGTTCTTTGCCATGAGCTGCCATGTTGAACTTCCAGTGACCAGTATGAGAGAGTGAGAGCCATAACACCAAATTTAACACACCTGCTCCCCATTCACACCTAAGACCTTGTAACACTAACAAGTCACATGACACCGGGGAGGGGAAATGGTAATTGGGCCCAATTTGGACATTTTCAATTAGGGTGTACTCACTTTTGTTGCCAGTGGTTTAGACATTAATGGCTGTGTGTTAAGTTATTTTGAGGGGACAGGGTTTCTCATTTCCTAGGAAAAGAGTTATTTGCTGCTGGGATGTAAAGGAAAGAGAAATAGCAGATGGAATTTACTGAAGCCTAAAAAAAGCCCAGGTACTGACTTGCAGCACTCCTCTTATGGAGATCTGTTTTTCCAAAAAACAGTCAACCAGCACAATCCTAAAAACAAAAAAACAAAACAAAAAGAAGATATATGTATATAATACCTTGTGAGTAGTATCTTTGGGATGACAGTTTCTATCATGGAGGGGGCTAAGGTCATGGAGGTGGTATCAATTGATAATTTCCCTGCAGATGCAAGATTGAAGGCATCCCCTTCTTCTCCTTGTAGGGGTAGCGGTGACTGGTGAACCCCACATCCCACCTTCCATGAAGGAATTCTAGCATCTAACACAATCTTTAAAAACAATACTTACATGTACTAGAGGTTAGTGTAGGGAAACTGGAAATAGAGAGGAACTGGAGAGACGCAAACTCTTATGCGGCGTACACACGGTCGGCATTTCTGATGGAAACAGTCCGATGGGAGCTCCTCATCGGATTTTCCGACCGTGTGTATGCCCAACGGTCATTTTCTGTCGGAATTTCCGACGGACTTTGAATTGAGAACCTGTTCTCAATTTTTCAGACGGAAAACCTTTCTATCGGATTTTCCGATCGTGTGTATGCAATTCCGACACGCAAAATTCCGACGCATGCTCGGAAACAATTCGACGCATGCTCGGAAGCATTAAACTTCCCTTTTATAGTGCTGTAGAACGTGTTTTATGCTGCTGTGTTATTGACCGTCGGAATTTGGTGTGATCGTGTGTAGGCAACACAGCTTGAGCGGAATTCCGTCGGAATTCCGTTGGAAAAACGGTCAGAGTTTTTTCCGACGAGAATTCTGATCGTGTGTACGCGGCATAACTCTCACCGATCCTCTGTCAGTGCAAAGTGGCTAGATGACACGATTATATCCTCTCCCCGTCCCGATGGCGTCTGATGAAGCATTTTCTAAAGTTCCCAAATAGGAGTATCAGTGGGAGCAAAACAGCGTCAGGGGTTAACTAACTAAAGGACCCTCAAGACATTGTAGCTTCATTTTAAATAACCCAGTCATGTGCAGATGAAATAAATAAAGAGGAATTTGCTTTTCACATGATTGGATAATCAAAGTGAATCTTTATTTAATTTATCAAGTCAAAATTCTTTATTCCTTTAGTAAACCAGCCGTCTACAAGCAGTTCAGTCTGACCATTCAAAAATCAGATCTTTAAAAAATAAAACTGCATCTGGGCATTGTTACTTTTATGACATTGAATTGAAAATAATCTGATTTAGGAAATGTTTAAATTAGTATAGTAACATTGGTTAATCAATTATAAGTGCTCTATCTCCCCCTCTGTTTTTTTTGGTTCAATCTTTTAAAGCATGCATAAAAGCAATTAAAAAGCATTCCATTGGTAAACTGTGCATAATTTCAATGATAGTTAGGCCTTATGCACACTGGATGTTTTTGGACGTTTTTACAGCTGCTGTTTGTGGCTTCAGATGTTTTTTTCTACAGTCAATAAACTCTGCAGCGTGTTATCCTATATGTCAGTGATGGCGAACCTTTTTGAGCCCGAGTGCCCAAACTGAAATAAATACATTGGTTTTGTGTTGCAAAGTGCCAACACGGCAATTCGCGAGAGAGAGCGAGAGAGAGAGAGAGGGGGGTGGGGGGGACAGAGAGAGAGGGAGGGGCAGAGAGAGAGGGGGCACAGAGAGAGGGAGAGGGGTTGAGAGAGAGAGAGGGTGTGAGAGAGATGCTGAGAGGGAGGGGGGCTGAGAGAGGGGGGGCAGAGAGAGAGGGGGGGTGTGAGAGATATGCTGAAAGAGAGAGGGCTGAGAGAGAGGGAGGGGGTGTGAGAGAGAGGGGTGTGAGAGATGCTGAGAGAGAGGGGCAACAGAGAGAGGGAGAGGGGCTGAGAGAGAGGGGTGTGAGAGAAATGCTGAGAGAAAGGTGAGCAGAGAGAGAGGGAGGGGGAACAGAGAGAGAGAAGGGGGACAGTGAGAGAAGAGGGACAGCGAGAGAGATGCTGAGAGAGGGGTGAGCTGAGAGAGAGGGGGACACAGAGGGGGGGGGGGCTGAAAGAGAGGAATGGGGGGCTGAGAGGAGAGAGAGACTTCTAGCTCTGTCCTGGACCCTCTAGTGTGCCCACAGAGATGGCTCTGCGTGCCAGCTGTGGCACGCGTGCCATAGGTTCGCCATCACTGCTATATGTCCATGCACACATAGGCTGTTATCAACTGTTTTTGGCTGGGGTATTTTTTGGCTGTAAAAAAGCCCTAAAACTAGTGGGTTCTGATAGGAGTTTTTCAGCTGTAAAAACGCTCTAACGTCAAAAAATGCCGAAAAACCCAGATAAACGCTCAAAAACGCAGCTCACAAGCATTTTTTTAAGCTAACGCTAAAAAAAGCTCATAAACGCTAAAAATGCTATTGCAAAAATGCTGAAAAATGTTGAAAAACTCACTGCAAAGCTACTGGCATTTTTATAACGTTATTATAATGTCCAGTGTGCATGAGGCCGTATAACTAATTTAAAAAAAAATTAAACACGTGAAGACATTTTTAATAAAATATGCTAATATGCTAACAGCAATTAAACATTCTGTAAATCTTAAAAATTTCCAGTCGAGTCAAAAAATACAAAACAACACATTGATGCATATGTGGCTAGAATCAGCCATGAACATCCCTAATAAAAATGGTAACAGGAAAAGCTGGTAGCAGGTTTGGATTTATTTTTCTGAGTACAGAGTGACTGTATGTAGGTGTGAGCAGTGGTACATTATACAAGCTGGTTGCCAAATTTTCAGTGACGTTTTCCAATAGTTGTTGCCTTCCCACAATCTTCAACAAACTTATCAAATCCTAGTGATTTCCAGGAGAGTTCCTACTTTTGAATTGAAGTAGAAATGTTTGTCCATGGCACACTCACATGTTTCATGGCACCCCAATGCATCTAAATGCAATGCTGATCCAAGGCACATGCATTGCAGCACACCACAACGTACTGTAATGCCGCGTACACACGATCGGACTATCCGCCGGACTTTCCAGTGGAGGTCCGCCGGACTTTACGAACGAGCGGACTTGCCCACCCACGCACACACACGACCGGACTTTTCCTTACACCTGTGGTCATTGGGAAGAATTCCCCCCTTGCTTTAGGAACCCCTAGCAACCTCTGGAGAAACCCTTGGGTTCCACGGAACCCTGGTTGAGAAACCCTGCTCTAAACTAAGACTAAAAATTAACAATTTTCTAACCCAACCCTTTAAGTAAACTTTTGACTTTTAAGTGTTTTTTAGTGAAAATCCGACAACAATTGTCCGATGGAGCGCACAAGAGGTCGGTTTTGTCATCACACAATTCCCATCGGAAAATCCGATCGTGTGTACGAGGCTTTACTGTGTGGGGGATGGACTGACTCGAGGAAGAGAGACATCTGATTAGCAGGAATCACAGATCCAGTGGCGTAACTAGAACCCTCAGGGCCCCGATGCAAGAAACCATGGAGGGCCCCCCCCCCCGCCCACCTCCGGACAAAGCTCTTTACTCCGAGCCCGATGTTGGAACACCAGGGCCCGGTCACAAGTGGGTGGCTGCATATAAAGGAACCAATTTCTTCATTTTTATATAAAAAAACACACACTATATATATATATAAATGCACATATAAACAAGTGACAGCTGGTGCTCAAAATTTTAGGGGGGCGCAAGCAAACTGAAAAATTCAGAAATAAAACATCAATTGCAGCCACTGTACCATCAAACGGCACCACTGTGCCCATCAAATGTCGCCACTTTGCCCATCAAATCCCGCCACTGTGCCCATCAAATGCCGCCACTGTGCCCATCAATTGCAGCCACTGTACCATCAAACGGCACCACTGTGCCCATCAAATGTCGCCACTGTGCCCATCAAATGCCGCCACTGTGCCCATCAATTGCAGCCACTGTACCATCAGACGCCACCACTGTACCATCAAATGTCGCCACTGTGCCCATCAATTGCAGCCACTGTACCATCAAATGTCGCCACTGTGCCCATCAATTGCAGCCACTGTACCATCAAATGTCGCCACTGTGCCCATCAATTGCAGCCACTGTGCCCATCAAACTCTGCCGCTGTGCCATCAAATGCCGCCACTGTGCCCATCAAATGCCGCCACTGTGCCCATCAAATGCCGCCACTGTGCCATCAAATGCTGCCGCTGTGCCCATTAAATGCTGCCAGTGTGCCAAATGCTGCCACTGTGAATCCCCACCGCCCACTCGCACACCCACACACACGCATGCACACCCCCCCCCACACACAAACACACATGAATGCACCCCCCACACACGCACACACATGCACACCCCCCACACATGCACACACACACGCATGCACACCCCCCCCCACACACACACATGCACAGCCCCCCCCACACACACCCACACACACATGCCCCCCACACACACACATGCACACACACCCCACACACACACACGCATGCACATCCCCCCCCCCCCCCCCCACCTACACACACGCATGCACAGCCCCCCCCACACACATACACATGCACACCCCCACACACACACATGCATGCACACCCCCACACACACGCATGCACAGCCCCCCCCCCACACACACACACACATGCACAGCCCCCCCCCCACACACACACACACACACGCATGCACACCCCCCCCCCACCACATGCCCCCCCCCCACACACGCATGCACAGCCCCCCCCACACACACGCATGCACAGCCCCCCCCCCCACACACACACGCATGCACAGCCCCCCCCCACACACACACACACGCATGCACAGCCCCCCCCACACACACACACGCATGCACAGCCCCCCCACCCACACACACCACAGCCCCCCACACACACACGCATGCACAGCCCCCCCCACACACACGCATGCACAGCCCCCCCCACACACACACACGCATGCACAGCCCCCCCCCACACACACACACGCATGCACAGCCCCCCCCACACACACGCATGCACAGCCCACCCCACACACCCAGCCCCCCCCCACACACACACACGCATGCACAGCCCCCACACACACACACGCATGCACAGCCCCCCCCCACACACACACACACGCATGCACAGCCCCCCCCACCACACACACGCATGCACAGCCCCCCCCCCACACACACACACATGCATGCACAGCCCCCCCCCCACACACACACGCATGCACAGCCCCCCCACACACACACACACGCATGCACACACACACGCATGCACAGCCCCCCCCCACCCACACACACGCATGCACAGCCCCCCCCCCCACACACACACACATGCACACACCCCCACACCCACACATGCACAGCCCCCCCCCCCCACACACACACATGCACACACCCCCACACCCACACATGCACACACATATAAACAAACATACAATAGATAGTCTTATAAAAAAAAAACGGCAGACATTTACCTTCTTCCTGCCGGGTACTGCACTGTAGGGGGAGACAAAGAGCACAGCACACGAGGTATGTGAGGAGCTCCCTGCACAGATTACAATTCGGCTGACGATCGGGGAGCTCCTCACAGCCTCCCCTCCTATCAAAGACTACGGGGGCCCTCAAAGGCCCCCTGCAGCAAGGGGCCCGGTCGCCATGGCGATCTTGGCGACCCCTATAATTCCGCCACTGCACAGATCTCTCTCTTCCTGTCTGACAGAACGAAATCTGCCTTGTTTACGTAGGTAGACCGCCGTTCTGTCTCTCCAGCGGCCACCGGACCCGCTGATTGGCTCCCGCTGTGTCCAGTCACAGCGGGAGCACGGCTCCGGCGGTGCACGCGAATGCCCCAGAGCCGATGAAAGGGATGACGTACAGGTACAGTACATGATTATGCGCTTAAGGGCTGCCCTGCCATAGAATATGTACGTGGGATGGTCCTTAAGTGGTTAAAGCAGCTTACCAATCCTTAAATGTGGTGGCTGCATCAGTTTTATTTTCGTTGGCTTTTTTCCTGCTATTTTCACCTGGTGAACTGGCCAGTAACACACCTTTGGTATTAGTGAGATACAACTCTGGAAGAATGAGCATACAAGTCACAGCAGACAGCAGCATTGTCTGTATGGGGGGGGGGGGGGGGTGTTAAATGTTTTAGCGGATTTAGATGCACTAACAAAGGGAAGCCAAACTCCATCTTTATAATCAGTTACAGCAAACAGTTTTGTTTTTCCTTTTAGGATAAGGGTTTTTCGTGAATAAATAAAAGCGGATCTTCAGTAAGTTTGTTCATCTTTCCATCTATTAAATCCTCTTATCTTGTTGTTTTAACTTTGGATAGTAAATCTGCCAGTAAATACCTTATACAGCCCACGTCCTGTTGCCTGGCTAAAATGCCTAGGTTTATGACATCATGCACAGCTCTCTCTCTCTCACTCTTGTGAGAGTTTACCAGGAAGGGAGGGGGGATGAGTTATAAGAGGGCCAATGAGAGCTGGAGGTGTGCCTCTGTGTGTGTCTGTGGAAATCCAGGAAGTGAACAGTCAGCAGCTTCTGCTGCCCACAGGTAAAATGGATGCTGCCAGACTTAGTTGAGGGAGATTTCTGCAGCATATTTGGCAAGTACAGAATCGAAGTATATATTAAATAATATACAAAGTGGTTGGAGGGAAGCTTCAGAATGACAAAGATGTTTTATTACAAATTATGTGAGCAGACTGCAGTTCCTCTTTAAGTGCTTTGTCTCATTCATGTAAACTGATACATTCTGCTGAAGAGCTTGTGGTTTTGGTTCACCAAATTAAAATAGTAGAAAGAAAGAAAAAAAGAAACTATTACAGCCATCACATCTAAGAATTGGTAGCTGCAATATGATAAATGTGTGCTAAAAAAAATAAAAAAATAAAAGAAATGTGGGCTTTTGGTATTAATACTGCTTTAAACCTAACACAGCCTTGCCCTACAGTATATGATACAAATCAGTTGTAGGATGCACACTAAAAATGGATGTGCGCAGAGGTTTTTTATTTGTAACCACGTTTCTTGTTTCTTTTTCCTGTCCGTCTTGAATTCACCAGCTTATTTCCTGCAGAGCAACAGTTTAATGATTGAGTGAAACAGCAGAGAGATTTGTGATTGTCTGTGCCCAGGGAGCGTCTGCCGTTCTTACCACTCAAATTACCAGTGGAGGCCCATGAGTAGAAGTGAAAGGACCAGACACATGCTCTCTAAAATTATCTCTGTAAATGACACTGAAATCCTAATACCTCCAAAGGCCTGGGGACTCTCCGACAAGTCATCTATTGGCAGTGGAGGTCAGAAAGAGCCATGGCAGGTTGCCTGTGACAAACTATACAGAGCAGATAGGACAAGCAATATCTGGAGAACAAAATAAACAATGCTGTCTTTACAGCGAGGACAGATGAATAGAGGATGCCACTGCGTGCCTGTAGAACGCTATATCAAGTTTAAGCATTCCTAAAATAAATTGTAAGGCACAGGCTCAGTAATATATTTGACCTTTTACGGAATTATGTGCAGGTAAATTCTTGGATGAATTGGCCAGGAACAGGCAAAGCCTATAAATTCTCTTATTTCCTCCTATCCTGTAACAATTTTGACCTGTTATTTACAGTACATAGATCTTAAACTACATCTATATACTCAAGTTTATTACCCACTTAAGGACCGGAAGGATTTACCCCCTTAATGATTTTTTGCGATACGGCACTGCGTCGCTTTACCTGACAATTCCGCGGTCGTGCCACGTTGTACCCAAACAAAATTGGCATCTTTTTTTTCCCACAAATAGAGCTTTCTTTTGGTGGTATTTTATCACCTTTGCGTTTTTTATTTTTTGCGCTATAAACAAAAAAAAAAATTAGCAACAATTTTGAAAAAAAAACAATATTTTTTACTTTTTGCTATAATAAATATCCCCCAAATATATATAAAAAAACAAATTTCTTCCTCGGTTTAGGCCAATATGTATTCTTCTACATTTTTTTGGTAAAAAAAATTGCAATAAGCGTATATTGATCGGTTTGTGCGAAAGTTAAAGCGTCTACAAAATAGGGGATAGATTTATGGCATTTTTATTATTTATTTTTTTCTACTAGTAATGGCAGTGATTAGTGATTTTTAGTGGGACTGCGATATTGCGGCGGACAGGACGGACACTTTTGACATTTTTTTTGGGACCAGTGACACTTATAGAGTGATCAGTGCTAAAAAAATGCACTGATTACTGTATAAATGACACTGGCAGGGAAGGGGTTAACCCTAGTGGCGATCAAGGGGTTAAATGCGTTCCCTGGGAGGTGTTTCTAACTGTGGGGGAGGGGACTGACTAGAGGAGGAGAGAGATCGCTGTTTCTGATCACTAGGAACCAACGATCTCTCTCTACTCCCCTGACAGAAAGGGGATCTGTTTGTTTACATTAACAGATCCCCATTCTAACTCTCTGTGGAGTGATTGCGGGTGGCCGGCAGACATTGTGGCGGCCAGTCACGTGCATCAGCTCCAGCGCTGTGCGGCCACTGCATCTATCACACGAACCAACATACAGCTACAGCAAAAATAATAGAGCCAACCTGCCGCAGTATAATGATGGTCGGCAAGTGATTAAAAGTGATTCTAAAGGTTGTTTTTTTTTTTAAATAACAAACATGTTATACATAACTGCTCTGTGCAATGTTTTTTACAGAGCAGCCTCGATCCTCTTCTTTTTGGATCCCCATCGGCAGTCCTGTCTCCTTCCCCCTGCCGAGTGCCCCAATAGCAAGCCTCTCGTTCTCGAGCCGTGCTCCTGTGAATGGACATTGTCCATTAACACATAGAGCGTGGCTCAGCCCCGCCCCCTGCTCCCTCATAATTGGCTCACTGGCTGTGATTGACTTCAGCAAGAGCAAATGACTCCCACTGCCGCGTGAGCCATTGAGGGGAAAGAAATCCAGGAGAGCCGCTGCTCTCCTACCCATCACAGGATCGAGATGGGGCTCAGGTAAGTATAGGGGGGAGCTGCACCCAGAAGGTTTCTTACCTTAATGCTGAGAGAGCCTTCTCACTGTAACCTCCCGAAAAATGCATGTTCCCTAGATTCCAGTTCCAGTTACAAATGAGGAGGAAAGAGGGACAGAGGGACCTTGTTCCAAATCAGGGATAGTCCCTCGAAATCAGGGACAGTTGGGAGCTATGCTCACCAGCCCTCTTGGCTGTCTTCCTCCCTGGAGATTTGTCCAGCAGTGTTTCCTGCTGTCCTCTCCTTGCTCCCATGCCTCCTGGTCAGGATCCCTTCATGTGTCATGAGAAGGGTCCCTTCCGCACCGAGCCCAGGCCTGAGTTCACCCCCCCCTGACTAGGGGGCTACTCTCAAAGGTCTCCGACTGCCTTACCCTCCATCTCCAGCTTCCACCCGAACTCCACTGCCCCAGCTGGACCAACTCTTGAGTATGTGAGGGGGGCCTGCCCCCTGCCACCCATCTGTTGAGGATTGGTCAGGGCTCTCGTAAATACTCCATGCTGCTCCACCCTACTTTCCCTCCCATTCTTCGAGAAGTCTCCAGTGAGTTCTAGACAGGGGGGGGGGGGGTCCTCAGTGATGCTGCCTGTGAGTCATCCAGCTCTCCCTGGATCTCTGCTCAACCCAGGAAAAACAGCCAAGCCTGCAAAATGTACCTACTCTATCCAAAAAACTTAACTTTTAGCACACTAGCTGGAGGGTGCTACAAATGCAAGGTACGTGTGAGGTAGAGGAAATTACTCTGTAAATTTGATTATGCCTATGATATGAACCAAAAGCTCCATACACCCAGATACCAAGACGACACAAAGGTATGACTCTACCCACTAATCTCTACACTTTTGTTTTTGGATTTGTGTAGGAAGTGATGACATGCTGTACTAATATTTTCAAGGAAATACTAAAGCATTTGTTTAGGAGGAAATTACCCTGTAAATTAGAATATGCCCATGATATCAACCAAAGGCTCCATACAAGACGACACAAATGTATGACTCTACCCACTAACTTATAATAAATAAAACACTTTTGTTTTTGGATTTGTGTAGGAAGTGATGACATGCTGTACTATTATTTTCAAGGAAATACTAAAGCATCTTTTTAGGATGCAACATTAGCAAACTGTATGAACCAAACAACCTCGAGCCATGATATCAGTATAAGATAGATATATGGTAACTAATGATGTGTTGCAGCAAAAAGTATGCTTTTGAATAAGCTTCTCCTTTTGTACAGTTATTGCTGAGCAGCGAGAAAAAAAAGCTTAAATATGTGTATTCTGTCTCCCCCTACAGACAATACAGTGAAGTGCCAGAGAAAGGCAGCAGTTTGCAAAATCAGGCATTGCTGAGAAAAAGACTACAAATACAGTGTGTAGGCATAGGTATAGGTCCTATAATGATAAAACTATGCCAGATATTGCTGGATTTATGCTTCCAAAAAGAACTCAAAGGCCAAATGCCTCTGGATTTGTGTTCCCACAAGGGGCAGAGTATGGATAGATGGCTAAGTAGGAAAAAAAAACAGACAGTGGTAATGTCTTTTGTACTGATACTACCTAAAGAGAGCAAACAATGTGAGTCATAAGGTCCTGAATCGCCACCACCACCCAAACTATGTACAGTGGCTCTAGCAGATATCCCTACTGTGCCAGTCCATGGAGTAAAACACAAGGATCAAAGCTGCCATGTCATTTCTAATAGAGATTCCAAAATTTTAAATGCAAGAGCTACCAAAGTAAGGTCATGTATACGTTCCTTTACAGAATCCAGGAAAGCAAATGGTTCAACATTGTCTGTGCGTCCGTTCGGTGAACATCCGAAATTGCGAATTGTCCTTTGGACACAGCTGATCACAGATAACAGTAAAGGACCAATCACAGCGGCCCTTTACCATGTGTTTAGCTGTGTCAAATGTAAATAGATTTGCCGTTTATCGGCAGTCCTTGCCTCATGTGCTGTCTCTTTGTGAGGAAAGGAGAGCCGATAACTGGCAAGGCTGACATTGTTTATACTGATAATCAGAGCCCTGATTATCAGTGCAGCCCCATCAGTGCCGCCTATCCATGCCCATCAGTGCAGCTTATCAGTGCCACCTCATCAGTGCCTATCAGTTCAGCCTCATCAGCGCACATCAGTAAAGAAGAAAAATTATGTAACATATTTTTTTTAAACCCCAGTGGTGATTAACCACATGCCGACCGCGCCATAGTTGAAAGACGTCTACAGCGCGGTCGGCTTATCCTCCCAGAAACTTGCTCCTGGGAACATCGTGACCGCCGGGTCCCGAGGACCCGGCGCATCACAGATCATGGTAAACGGCCGCTGATAGCGGCCGTTTACCACATGATCGCTCCGTCAAATGACAGAGCGCTGTGGGCTGGATGTGTAGTGCCCACAGCGCTGGTCAGTGCCTGCAATACTCTGCCACCACTGTGCAATACTCTGCAACCACTGTGCAATGCTCTGCCACCACTGTGCAATGCTCTGCAACCACTGTGCAATGCTCTGCAACCACTGTGCAATACTCTGCAACCACTGTGCAATGCTCTGCAACCACTGTGCAATGCTCTGCCAGCACTGTGCAATGCTCTGCCACCACTGCAATGCTCTGCAACCACTGTGCAATGCTCTGCAACCACTGTGCATTGCTCTGCCACCACTGTGCAATGCTCTGCCACCACTGTGCAATACTCTGCCACCACTGTGCAATACTCTACCAATACTGTGCAACACTGCAATACTTGCCAATACTCTGCCAATACTTGCCAATACTCTGCCAATACTCTGCCAATACTCGCCAATACTCTGCCAATACTCGCCAATACTCTGCCAATACTCGCCAATAATAATAATCTTTAATAGAAAAAAAGAATTTTTTTTTTTAATTTTAGTATTTTTTGATTTTATGTGATAGGCCAACACAAAGTGGCACATAATTGTGAAGTGGAAGGAAAATGATAAATGTTTTCAAATTTTTTTACAAATAAATATGTGAAAAGTGTGGCGTGCATTTGTATTCAGCCCCCCTGAGTAAATACTTGTAGAACCACCTTTCGCTGCAATTACAGCTGCAAGTCTTTTTGGGTATGTCTCTACCAGCTTTGCACATCTAGAGAGTGACATTTTTGCCCATTCTTCTTTGCAAAATAGCTCAAGCTCTGTCAGATTGGATGGAGAGCGTCTGAACAGCAATTTTCAAGTCTTGCCACAGATTCTCAATTGGATTTAGGTCTGGACTTTGACTGGGCCATTCTAATACATGAATATGCTTTGATCTAATCCATTCCATTGTAGCTCTGGCTGTATGTTTAGGGTCATTGTCCTGCTGGAAGGTGAACCTCCACCCCAGTCTCAAGTCTTTTGCAGACTCTAACAGGTTTTCCTCTAAGATTGCCCTGTATTTGGCTCCATCCATCTTCCCATCAACTCTGACCAGCTTCCCTGTCCCTGCTGAAGAAAAGCATCCCCACAACATGATGCTGCCACCACCATGTTTCACAGGTGGGGATGGTGTGTTCAGGGTGATGTGCAGTGTTAGTTTTCCACCACACATAGCGTTTTGCTTTTAGGCCAAAAAAGTTACATTTTGGTCTCATCTGACCAGAGCACCTTCTTCCACATGTTTGCTGTGTCCCCCACATGGCTTCTTGCAAACTGCAAACGGGACTTCTCATGGCTTTCTTTCAACAATGGCTTTCTTCTTGCCACTCTTCCATAAAGGCCAGATTTGTGGAGTGCACGACTAATAGTTGTCCTGTGGACAGATTCTCCCACCTGAGCTGTGGATCTCTGCAGCTCCTCCAGAGTTACCATGGGCCTCTTGGCTGCTTCTCTGATTAATGGTCTCCTTGCCCAGCCTGTCAGCCTGTCAGTTTAGGTGGACAGTCATGTCTTGGTAGGTTTGCAGGTGTGTCATACTCTTTCCATTTTGGGATGATGATGGAACAGTTCTCTGTGAGATGTTAAAAGCTTGGGATATTTTTTTATACCCTAACCCTGCTTTAAACTTCTCCACAACTTTATCCCTGACCTGTCTGGTTTTTCCTTGGCCTTCATGATGCTGTTTGTTCACTAAGGTTTCTCTAACAAACCTCTGAGGGCTTCACAGAACAGCTGTATTTATATTGAGATTAAATTACACACAGGTGGACTCTATTTACTAATTAGGTGACTTCTGAAGGCAAATTGGTTCCACTAGATTTTAGTTAGGGGTATCAGAGTAAAGGGGGCTGAATACAAATTCACGCCACACTTTTCAGATATTTATTTGTAAAAAAAAAAATTTAAAACCCCATTTATCATTTTCCTTCCACTTCACAATTATGGTGCCACTTTGTGTTGGTCTATCACATAAAATCCCAATAAAATACATTTACCTTTTTGGTTGTAACATGACAAAATGTGGAAAATTTCAAGGGGAATGCATGTAATGTAAATATCTTCTAAACGGCACAAGTTTAGGAGATATTTACACAACCTATAGGTAAGCCTTATTATAGGCTTACCTATAGGTAAAAGTAAGAGATGGAAGTTTACTTCCACTTTAAGAAAGTACTCATGTTTGTCTGTGGTGGACATTTTTTTTAATAGAAATACACACAATTTGTGTTTAATTAAGAAAAAACGTTAATGGTTTACACATAATTTTTGGTATGGTACATGGTATAATAGCACCATGCACTCCAGTTCCTGTGCGTTTTATAAAGTAGTGCATGCACTACTTTTGGTGCAGTCCGGAAATTTTTTACCCCATTCAAATGAAAAGGCTGAAATCGCACTGCACCCGGATCGCATGTGAATCGTACAAGGACACACAGAACGTTCATGAGTGATTCATGGTGTTGAACCGTCCCTAAATTTGACCTGTGCAATTCAACTAAAAACAAACTAAAATTTTTAGGGGGGGGGGTAAATTAAAAAAATTAAAAAAAAAGTACAATAACATGGTTGCACAAATATGCACACTTTTGATTTTATGGCAGCATTTGGTGTTTTGGGATAGGAGTCTATCAGCATGTCACATATTGCCTTGGGAATCTTTGCCCATTCCTCCTTTCAAAAGTGCTCCAAATGTGTCAGATTGTGAGGGTGTCTTCTGTGCACAGTCCTCTTCAGGTTGTCACATAGATTTTCAATTGGATTCAGGTCTGGGCTAAGGCTGGGCCATTTCAAAACTTTGTTTTTCTTCTAGTAAAACCATTCTCTTGTGGGTTTTGGGGGTATGATTTAGGTCATTGTTGCGCTGAAAGGTGAATTTCCTCTTCAGCTTTTTGGGACCTGAAGGTTTTGTGCCAAAATTGACTGATATTTGGAACTATTCACTAAAATCCCAGATCCAGCTGAAGAAAAAAAGTTCCAAAGCACTGCTGTCACCACCATGCTTCACTGTGGGTATTTTTTTTTTTGTGATACGCAGAGTTGGTTTTGCAGCAAAAATCCTGTTCTCATTAGACCATAACACATTTTCACCCATGCTTTTGGCAGACTTGTTGAAGATTTTTGCAATACGGTATGTAGCCAGATTTGGATGTTTTCTTAATAAGAAAAGGCTTCCATCTTGCCACCCTATCTCACAACCCAGACATATGAAGAATATGGGAGATTGTTGACACAGTTCACAAAGGTCACATTAAGGTGGAAACACTTATAAAAGTATTTATCTTGGTCTGATTACTTCACATCACAAAAACATTGCATGCAGTATGTACAGGGGTGTGCAGACTTTTTATATCTACTGTATAACCACTTTCCGCCAACAATACGTATATATATGTTGCGGCTTGCAAGTGGTTTACCAGGGTTATGGCTGAAGCCATCAGCCATAACCCTGGTATTTATTTTTGTTTTTAGCCGGTGATTGGCTTTCTCATGAAAGTAGTCTGAGCAGCTAATTAGCCACTGGATCGCTTTCAGAAGCAGCGGGAGGGGTGTTTCTTGGGCTTACCTTTTTTTACAGAGCACCTGGAAAAGGATCCAACAGCTCGCACGGCTGACCAGAAAGGTTACCAGAGACCAGATCATCTATGATTGCCTCTATGGTTTTGGAGGACTGGAGCAACGCCATGACATCACTTCCCATCTAGAGCAGAGGTAAACTTTTTTTTTTAAAGCAAAATATCACGTTTTTTTTTCTGTGATCTTTTATTTTCTAAAGGTAGAGGAGACCCCAGACCTTTCCATAAAGATGACCCGTCATCCCTTATTTCTATTACAATGGATGTTTACATTCCTTATAATAGGAATAAAAGGGATAACAAAAAAATCTAAAATCAAAGGGACAGTGTAAAAATAAAAAAATGAAATAAATAATACTGATTTAAACTTGTAAACAAAAAGTGCCCAAAAAAGCCTGGTCAGCAAGTGGATACTGTTTACAACCTGCCTGTCCTCCAATGGTCAGATTTCTGCTGACATGCCCCCCCTTGCACAGCTAATCACTGGGAAGATCAGTGTAATACCGTTTCTCTGTCTCCTGCTGACCCAGCCTCCTGAAGTCTCCACCCCCAGCTTTCTAAGCCTCCTAGGCAGTTGAGAGCAGAGGTCTTGTGATCACTTATAAAAAAAAGTATATATATATATATATATATATATATATATATATATATATATATATATATACACACATACGTTTTGCCTTGCATTTCTAGTTTAAACTGAATGGGTTGTTTTACAAGGTAAGGCTTCACATATATTATAAAGTTAAACTCTTGCCAAAAACTATTTTTATTATAAATATTATAAATGCTGCGGCCTATTTAAATCTCTTTCTTTCATTCATCTTTAATTCTGGCTGCTTGCTGTACCCCACCCTCCATTCAGAAAAAGCATTGCATTGTTTTTTGGCTGGAGTTTAGCTTTAAAATGCCTATGTGCATCTGTCACAGACATAACTTCAACTGAATAGTGGATGGACAGTAGATTTTTCCACCCGGCACTATTCCAATAATGATCTGAAACAAGACCCCATATGTATAATACTAGAGATTATGGATTCATGGATCAGTGAAATATTTGCCTTGAAGTTTCTAATGGTTCAGTAAGGTCATACATCCAGCTGTAAGCAGAAAATGCAGACTGCAGCATTATAATGATTTTCCAGTGCAAGAGTCTGTGAGATTGCTTCAGTGCTCTGAATCAATATATATTTTCCTGTACTGGAGAATCAGAAGAGCAATGCAGAATTCAAACAATTGCTAAAGCTGTGAGATACTAACAGCCAAGAGTAATTGTCAATGAAGTTCAGATTTAAAGAAAACTTGTGGTCATACACCAGTAGAATTTTGATCAAATGATTGTATGAAATTCAAATAAATAATTTGTCAAAGCATTCAATAGTACCATTATTTACTCAACAAATTTCATATAAAACCCTGAAAATTATTCAATTGCCATACTACTTTAGATTTCAGGATGCACATTACAAGAAGATTTTTCCTGAACAAAAATCACATTCACTGCTAAATTTTAATTAATTCAAGAAAAAGCTTCCATTCTTCTTCTTTTATTGTCACTAGTTGAAAACAATCGACAGTTTGACCCCATTAACTATTAAAAAATTGAACACATTTTTTGGAATTAAATTACTGGTGCATGGCCAAGTTTATGCAAGATTCCATCTATTTAGGCTAAAATTATTGTGCAAGGCTACTAACAATATTTCTGAAAGAATCTTATCTGCTTCCTTATATAATCTTATGTTCTTTCAGGCGGTCTCCGCCCGTGGTCGATCCCTTCTCAGAGGCGTTTGACAGGCAGTGGGGAGGCAACATGCTAACTCCTCATTGCCTGTTTTAACCCAGTAACTGCCGCACCACGTGCTGTAACCACACACATTACATATACGGCTGCAGAGCAGTGGCAGTAGGCCCCATAAACTAACAATTTTTGCTGCGGCCATGAAGCAAAGCATTGTGGGTGCAGCATGTATAAATCCCTGTGTGGCTGCATAGATAGATGGTTGAGGGTGGTAAAACTGCAGCTCAAACATCTGCTTTTACTGCCCCCTGGCCACCCATGGAAACGAGCCTTAACAGAACATTGTTTGTTTCTCTAATGCCCCGTACACACGGTCGGATTTTCCGACGAAAAATGTCCTATCGGACCATGTTGTCGGAAATTCCGACCGTGTGTGGGCTCCATCGGACTTTTTCCGTCGGAATTTCCGACGGAAAAAGTTTGAGAACCTGCTCTTAAATTTTCCGACAAAGTCCTATCGGACTTTTTCCGATCGTGTGTAGCGAATTCCGACGGACAAATTGCCACGCATGCTCAGATCACATTACAAGATCAAAGCTATTGGCTACTAGCCTCTACGTAGTCCCTTCGTACGCAACAAACGTCACCACGTTCAGGATGATTGGATTTTCTGACAAATTTGTCCGACCGTGTGTATGCAACACCAGTGTCGGACAAAATCCGTCGGAAAAAATCCGACGGATTTTGTGTTCGGAATTTCCGACCGTGTGTACAGGGCATTAGATGTAGATGAGGTGTTAGGTTTACAGATTATTTAACATGCTAAGCTGTCCAGTAGAATGGGCTTTATGGTCTCATTTACACAGGACTTTCTTTGCATGCATGTTCATGCACAATAACGCTTGTTTACGCATTCTATTGGCCAGAATATTAATTTATTCAGACTATTAGAATGCATTAATGCTCAAATTTCCTAAATGTGTCCGGCGTTAATGCATGAAAGATTCCTCTGTCAACACCCGTGGTTACAGGAAAGAAATTCGCTCCGTGTATGGCCAGCATTAGCTGAAGTTGGGCTTGTATTTTGCATAACAAAATTCCATTGAAAATGATATTTCTATCTAAAATTACTCTATCCACAGTTTGATAACGCTACTTTGTGATTTTACTTTAGAACAAATAGCGTTATTAAAGGAAGTGGAAAGATCTACAGGCAGGGTTAATATAGTTCTACTTTACCTGCCTCTACGTAAATGCCCAAAAAATGAAAAACTGTCATAAATACTTGCTGTCATTTTCCTTTTTCTGGCACCAATGCTGACATGTTGGTGCCAGGAAAAACTCTTTCATTTAGTTGGTTATTTGTAGTGTTGCATTGAAAAACATGAGTATTATTAAAAAAGAAAAAAAAATTCCATCAATTTCGTTGATTTTGGCAACAGGAAAACCATGGCAAAATCTTAGTTTATGTTGTGGAAAAAGGTATAGCATATTGCTGATTTAATAACTGGGCTAGGCTCATTCAAATATTGATTTGAACTAAGATACAGTTAGAAGGCAGTCCATTCATTTTAATGGGTGACCAAAGCACCAACAAAGACAAAAGGGGGGGGGGGGTTATTGGAGCATCCAAACCTATGCATGTGTTTTTGCTTGTTTTGCTGTGTCGCATTTAGGGCAGCGAGGAAGGAAATGAAGTCCCAGGAGCTGCACATCTGTCAGGAAAGTGCCCGTCCGCTGGTAAGATCTATCATTTGGCGTGCAGTACTGAGGTCCACCAGCAGGTGTCTCCAGTCAGTTTGGAACTGTCAGGGGAGCCTTTCTCTGCTGGTGTTGTCATCGTTGGGCCGCAGTACTGGCCTCCACCAGCGGATGGATCCTGGCAGTATGGAGCAGACAACACTCCCTGCGCTCAGGTGTTATGTGAGGACCATTACTGGCAGTCTCATAAATACCCAGCAATCCCTCACATGCTTGCCTTGGTATCTCTCTCCCTGTAAACCTGACCTTGCTGCCTGTAAACATGACCTTGAGCCTGCATCTGACCTGACCTGACCTGACCTGACCTGATCGGATCTCATCTCAACCAATCCGATCCCTATCCCATACTGGACCTGTCCCTCCTGTTACCTGATTACCTTGGATCCCTGCCCTGCAGCCTATCCATCCATCCTCTCCCTGTCCTGTTGGTTTCTCGTCCTTACCCATCTGCTGATCTCCCTGTGTATGACCCCGGCCTGGCTTTTGTTTACGATTCCGGTATCTCCCATTTATTGTATATACTATTTGTTGTTTGTGGGTCTTGTGATTGGTTGTGCACTGTTTGTATTCACTTACTTGTCACCTATTTTAATAAACACCATTATCATTCACTTACATGTGTTTTTGGTTTCCTATGTGCAGTCAACACAGTCTGGTCTACTAATTCCCTGATAGTATACCAAGGCCATCCCTGACCAGACGTGGCTGCACCGAGAAACCATCCTGGTTTAGTGGGCTCGCTAAAGAGGGATTTGAATGAAATTGTCAGCAGAGGATGGTGAATATTGCCGCCAAACCTTGAAAGATTGGACCAGTGACCAACTGCTGGAAATGATCCGATCAGCTCGTTCCCTAGTGGATCAGGGGTACATGTTATTTGAGGATGTTCAGCCCTTAATCCAGTTATGTGCAAAGCCAGCCCTGTCATGTATTCCCGAAGGAGGTGACGATTTTTCTCCCCCCTTCAATTATGGCCAAGTTGAATCTCTGGTATGGTTGTTAGAGGATGATCCAGCCTTTTTCATGGAACATTATTCCTCTTGTTCGCAGCAGGTGTTGTCTGATTGCATCCATTCAGTGCAATCCCTGGTCAGTCAGGCTGTGTGTGAATCAACGTTTGTTCAACCTGTGCTAAAGGCATGGTCAGATCTCCTGTATTTAGCCAAGCAACAACATTCCAGCCCTGCCATTAATCACCTGCCTCCCCAAGAATCTATCTCCCCGTCGCCTATGGCAACCTCAGCTACAGCCCAGTTTACTCAGCTTCCTACCAAATACTATTACCCAGTCTCCAATTTTTGCACCGGCCTTTAAAGTATTCGCTGTTCAGCCTAATGTACCAGTGCCTGCTGCCCAGCCCGATGGCCTGGAGCCTGCTGCCCAGCTTGATGACCCGGAGCCTGCTGTCCAGCCTGATGTGTCACTATCTGCTGCCCAGCTTGAAGTACCCTTGCATGCTGCCAAGCTCGATGACCCAGAGCCCGCGGTCTGCTCTGATGTGCCCGCTGTTTGCCCTGATGTACCTGCTGCCCTGCCCGAAGCAACTGGTGCCCTGCCTGAAGCACCTGTTGCCCAGCCTGACATACCCCCATCCATTGTTCTACTTCATGCCATAGACTATGGACAATTTCAGCCAGTTGGAGTGTCCGGAAGCCGCTCCTTTTGGGGGTGGGTACTGTCAGGAAAGTGTCCGTCCGCTGGTAAAATCTATCATTTGGCGTGCAGTACTGAGGTCCACCAGCAGGTGTCTCCTGTCAGTTTGGAACTGTCAGGGGATCCTTTCCCTGCTGGTGTTATGTCATCATTGGGCCGCAGTACTGGCGTCCACAAATGGATGGATCCTGGCAGTATGGAGCAGACAACACTCCCTGCGCTCAGGTGTTACGTGAGGACCATTACTGGCAGTCTCATAAATACCCGGCAAGCCCTCACATGCTTGCCTTGGTATCTCTCTCCCTGTGCCCTGACCTCGCTGCCTGTAATCCTGACCTTGAGACTGCATCTGACCTGACCTGATCTCATCCGATCCCTATACCGAGCCCATCCTGGACCTGTCCCTCCTGTTACCTGATTACCTTGGATCCCTGACCTGCAGCCTATCCATCCATCCTCTCCCTGTCCTGTTGGTTTCCCATCCTTACCCATCTGCTGATCTCCCTGTGTATGACCCCGGCCTGGCTTTTGTTTATGATTCCGGTATCTCCCATTTATTGTATATACTATTTGTTGTTTGTGGGTCTTGTGGTTGGTTGTGCACTGTTTGTATTCACTTACTTGTCACCTATTTTAATAAACACCATTATCATTCACTTACATGTGTTTTTGGTTTCCTCTGTGCAGTCAACACAGTCTGGTCTACTAATTCCCTGATAACATCACACAAAACCTCATCTCATGTAAAGCGTGGAGGCAGACTCAGCTTATACTCTGTCCAGGCCACAACCCCAACATGTTTCGTCCTGCCCAAGCCCTGTGAGCTGGGCAAAACATGTCAGGGGTGTGGCCTGAACAGAATCTGGGCTGAGGCTGCTTCCAGTCTTTACATGAGGGTTTTGTGTGATGTGCAGCTCCTGGTACATCTTTTCCTTCCTCATTGACTTCAATGGAGCGGAAACAAGCTCTTTCCCAGCCTGCACCCCCAGCGGATGTCAGCATATAAGGACCTACTGAAGCGGCACCCTTAATTTCTTTGTATGGGGTCGCATTTAGGGTAGCCCATTTACTTCAATAGGCCAACCTCTGTGCAAAAATCACACAAAAAGTGCAAACATCTTTTCTTTAAGAATTAATGGCACCACAATGCGCTTGGAAATGTAAATGGTGCCTTAAAGCGGCTGTAAACTGCTAAGCGAGTTTTTTTATTTTTTTTCTTACCTGCAAGGTAAAGGCATAATGTGCTAGTATGCATCACATACTAGCACATTATGTGAAACTTACCTGAAAATTAAGCATTCCAGTGATGCGCTGTCATTGCTGGAGGCCACATTCATCTTCACCCGTCTTGCTTCCGGGTTCGCGGACTCCGGGCTGTGTGACTTGTTGGAGCCACGATGACGTCACACCCATGCTTGCGTGGGGGAGCTATTGTTTACAGCACAGGGCTCTGAAGGAATGGCCTGAGTGGCCATTCCCTCAGAGCACATGTGTCAAGAATGTTATCGGTTGCATATATAGCAGTGGTGGCCACTCCATTAGGTGGCCACCCCCCTATCCATGTGTCCGGCCAACTAATCTACATGCAGGAATGAATATTCGCTATTGTCACACTGATTCATCTCCCGGACAATCAGAAAACGGGTCTCTTTTCTTGGCCGAAAGGAGAAGCGATCATGTTGGCTTAGAAGGAGGAGGGAGGAGGAGGGAGGAGACATCACACAGGGGAAGCCGCGCAGCCGCAAAGCCGAGGAAGGAGGACGCAGTGTGAAGCCGCCGCCTGCCACCCGGATTGCGCCCCCCCCCCCAAAAAAATATACCACCAGCCACCACTGATATATAGTAAATATCTCCTAAATGGTGCCTTATTATAGGCTTACCTTTAGGTACAAATCAGAATCCTACACCCCCCCCCCCCCAGTCCCGCTGACCTGCATGGCAGCAATTTCCTGTTCTGAGCCCTGGTATAACCACCTCACGGCTCCGGCGCTTAAAAATCCTCTCAGCTTTCTCTCTTCTTCTTCCACACTGAGAGGATGGGCTATGCGGCTTCTGATTGGTCCATGCCCCCCATGTGATGGTGCCAAACAATTAGGATCGGTGGTGGATTCACAATCTATTTTTTACTGGATGGTGGCCTATCTTTCAGAGGTCGAATATCTCTTCAATTTCAACATTGATTTTTACCTAAACACCTGCTTGGACAGTTTTTTCCCTCATGGGTTATTTATTCACAATGCCATTTCACATATATGGACTTTTTAGTGATTTCAATTAATGAATTGTATTTATATTCATTTATTGTTGTTTGCACCTAGCACTTTATTTTATTTTGCACAATCAATGTGTTATATACTTATTGTTTGCATACTTGCACAATTTTCTAATATATACACATAATATGGATTAGCGAGGCACTTAACAACCGGGCTATAGCCAAATGACGGCTACAGTGCGGCTTGATAACTCTGGGAGGGCGTACATTGACGTCCTTCCAGAATCGCGATCCCGCACGCCCCCTGGGGCGTGCATACGGGAGTATCCGTGATCTCCGTCAAAGGATGGAGCGATCACTTGGAATGAACTAAGTTTTCATTTTCTTTCCATATTTTCCAAAAACTTGTAGAATAAAATGACATGTTCAAAAGACTCATTATGTCTCATAGATTATACGCTGGGAGGTTTCCATTGTCCTGGTGCTCCAGGGCCTTCAAAAGTGCAAGAGGTAGTCAGGAAATTAGATGTGTAATTTAAGCTCCAAGAATGCCTGATGGTGCTCCCTGCATGTTGGACCTCTCTATGTGGCCATGGTGTATAAAAGTCTCACACATGTGATCACCATACTTAGTAGCAGAATGTGTTTTAGGGTGTAATTTGTGCTATGCATATGCTGTGTGTGAGAAATAACCTGCTAATATGACAATTTTGTGGAAAATAAAAAAATAAAAAAATCTTTATTTTGCAAAGAATTGTGGGAAAAAATCACAACTTCAAAAAACTCACCATGCCTCTTACTATATACATTGGAATGTCTACTGTGATACATTTTCAGAGATTGGCACCGTAGCTGGTGGACTCTAACTTTCACACAGACCAAATAATATACACCAATTTGGGATATTTTTACCAAAGACATGTAGCAGTATAAATTTTGGCCAATATTTATGAAGAAAAATTACTAATTTGCTAAATTTTATAACAGAAATAAAGAATAATGCATTTCTTTACAGAATTTTCAGTCTTTTTTATTTTATAGCGCAAAAAATAAAAAACCCAGCGGTGCTTAAATACCACCAAAAGAAAGCTTTATTTGTGTGGAAAAAAAGGTTTCATATGGGTACAGTTTTGCATAACTGAGTAATTGTCATTCAAAATGTGAGAGCACCGAAAGCTGAAAATTGATCTGGTTAGGAAGGGGGGTTTAAGTGCCCAGTGGTCAAGTGGTTAATATTCCCATGATCCCTGTATTAATACATGAGCTGCAGGGAGTGCACTGACTTGGTGAGTTGGCATATTTCTACGGTTTAAACCATTTTACTTCTTTATTAGCAATAAAACAGGGGTTCTAATTTATCTCCAGTGTATCCATCCGACTGGATAGCGCAATGAGATAAAATACTGCATGGTTTCATGGGATAAATACTGCATTTTTCAGTGAAATACTGCAGGATGTATTTTAGTAGCTTTCTTTTGTGAATTGCAAAAAAACTTTTGAAAAATGCCATGAGCAAATCTTAACCACTTACGTATATATGTTGCGATTTGCAAGTGGATATCGGCCAAAACCCCAGTATTAATTTTTTGCAGCCGGCGGCTGGCTTTCTAATGAAACCATTCCCGAGGGGCTCATGAACGCTTTCTGAAGTGGCAGGAGGGGACACCCCCTCCCATCGCCTGTCGGTGTTTCTCGGGCTTACCGTTTCCGCCGGTTCACCCGAGAACCAATCCAACTGTGTCACCCGCTTGTCACAGAGGCACTTAAAGACTAGATTGTCTTTGTTCACCTCTATGGCCTTGGAGGACCGGAACGATGTTATGACGTCACTCTGGTCCAGGCCGGAAGAAAAAAAAGGTTTTTATTTTTTTAGAGCAAAAGATCAAAAAAAATTTTTTTGATCTTTTGCTTTTAAAGGTAAAGAAGAGACCTGTCATCATTATTGCTATTACAAGGGATATTTACATTCCTTGTAATAGGGATAAAAGTGATAAAAATAAAATAAAAAGTAAAGTAAATAAAATAAAAAACGTTGAAATGCCCCCATCCCTCTGTGCTCGCACACAGAAAGAACGCATACGTAAGTCGTGCACGCATATGTAAACGGTATTCACACCACACATGTGGAGGAATAATCTATCACTAGACCTCCTCTGTAACTCTAAACAGGTAACCTGTAAAGGCGTTTAAAGCGCTGTTTCACCGCTTGTGATCAGCCGCCGTCATTATACTGCGGCAGGTCAACACGATCCCGTGAACCAGCGTAGCTATACGTCGGTTCGCAGGATCGATATATGCTCAGCGGTGGTTGAGATGACAGCCGGCCACGAGCGATCGCGAGCACAAGGGACAGAACATGGAAGTGTGTGTGTAAACACACAAATCCGTGTTTTGGTCTGAGAGGAGTGACAGATCATGTGTTCCTATTAGCTGGGAACCATGATCTGTCACTTCCTCTAGTCAGTCCACTCCCTCTTCAGTTAGAATCCCCTCTCAGGGAACACAGTTAACCCCTTGATCGCATCTAGTGTTAACCCCTTCACTGCCAGTGACATTTTTACAGTAAACAATGCATTTTTAATCGCACTGATCGCTGTATTAATGCCAATGGTCCCAAAAATGCATTACTAGTAAAAAAATAATAATAATACAAATACTATAAATCTATCCCCTATTTTGTTGACGCTATAACTTTTGCGCAAACCAATCAATATACGCTTATTGTGATTTTTTTTTTTTTTTTACCACAAATATGTAGAAGAATACATATTGGCCTAAACTGAGAAAAAAATTGCTTTTTAAAAAAAAAAATGGGGATATTTATTACAGCAAAAAAGTACAAAATATTGTGTTTTTTTCAAAATTGTCACTCTTTTTTTGTTTATAGTGCAAAAAATAAAAAACCGCAGAGGCGATCAAATACCACCAAAAGAAAGCTCTATTTATGGGAAAAAAAGGGCGTCGATTTTGTTTGGGTGCAGCGTCGCATGACCGCGCAATTGTCAGTTAAAACGACGCATTGCCGAATCGCAAAAAGTGCTCTGGTCAAAAAGGGGGTAAATTCTTCCGGGGCTGAAGTGGTTAAAAATTCCCCTCTGCCAGGACATCATTATACTGTATTCTGACAGTGGTACCTGTCGTTGTCAGAGTACACTGATCAGAAGCTACAGCTGCCACACCTTATGTTATGGTGATGGGGAGAGGGGAGTTGTTTTGTACTCCTAACACACTTCTGTCTAAGGTGACAACTCTGCTCCTCTATAGATACAGTACAGCAAGTGTTGTCATCCTAGGATAGGAAGTGTGTTACTGGAAGGATCTCCAGGTGACAATAAAAGAAAAAAAAAAGAGAAAAATAATGGCATCACTACATATAAGAACTGGTAAGCTGCAATAAATTCAATTTTCTTTTTTTTGGGGGGGGGGGTTTAGATGCAATTTATAAAGACTATTCAGTCTAATACATACACTTCTCATTAAAGTGGGGTGCCCCTTAAAAAAAAAAATGTCTTCTCTTATTCCTCACTTGGATAAAAATGAATCACTAAGGCCCCTTTCACACTGGGGCGGTTTGCAGGCGCTATTGCGCTAAAAATAGCGCCTGCAAACCGACCCGAAACAGCTGTTGCTGTGTCTTCAGTGTGAAAGCCCGAGGGCTTTCACACTGAAGCGATGCGCTTGCAGGACGCTGGAAAATGTCCTGCAAGCCGCATCTTTGGCTCGCTAATAGGAGCGGTATATTTACCGCTCCTATAGCGCCCGTTCCCATTGGAAACAATGGGGCAGCGCTCCGAACCCGCCCGCAAAACGCCGCTGCAGCGGCGGTTTGCGGGCGGTATTGACCCTTTTTCGGCCGCTCGCGGGGGGTAAAACCACCCCGCTAGCGGCCGAAATGCGCTGCTAAAACTGCTAATATAGCGCTGCTTTACCGCCAGCGCCCCCACCGCTCCAGTGTGAAAGTAGCCTTAGGGAGCTATTAAAATAAATGTAGAGGTTTTTTGTTTTTTTTTTTTTTTTGTCCATGGTGTCACCAGTATAAAAAAAGAATCACTTAGGGATTTATTAAGATAGATGTAGGAGGTCTTTGAATCACATACCAACACAGTAGGGGGATGGATAGCGCCCCCCCCCTTTTTTTTTTTTTTTTTTTTTCTTTCCTTTTTTTTTGTGTTTTGTTCCTCTTCCCTTCCTTCTTCTTTTTTTTTTTTGGAAGAGGACGTCACTATTTCTCACAAAAGGTGTAATATAAACACATAAACACAATAGGGGATTATGGGAACAGTGATGAGAAATAAACTAGGGGGAATTGGGGGGTAGTTAACTGCTCAGGAGAGGGGGAGGGGGAGGGGGGGTCGGAAAGAATACTAAATAAAATATAAATGGAATAAAGTCAGAAGGGGTAATGAATCATATCAGGAAGAGGGGGGAGATGGTGGACTACTCTTGATCTCCTTGAAAAATATATTGAGATTGATTCACGTGTTTTGTCAATTGTAGTCTTTTTGTGTTTATTTATTTTTTATGTATTTATTTATGTACAAGTATTGTATATGTATATATAGATATAAGAATGTGTAATAATGTGGAATGTTTTTTGTATATGTGAAAAATGTATCAATAAAAATAATTAAAACAAAAAATGTTTTTTAAAAGTCAGCAGCTACAAATACTGCAGTTGCTGACTTTTAATAATCGGACACTTACCTGTCCCAGGGTCCAGCGATGCGGGGGAATGAAGCCCCCCTCGTTCCCCCGCTCTGCTCGCGGCGCCGGCATTCTTACTGTGGGCACCTGGCTGTGGCTTCACACCCGGGTACCCACTGTGCATGCGCGAGCGGTGCCGTGCAGTCATCTGGGACCTGTCACGTGTCCCAGATGACTGACTGCGGCGAGGGGAAGTGACGTCAGTGCCCGGGCACTGAAGGAGGCAGACTACGAGGGACCCCCTAGCAACAGGCATTTAGAGGTGAGTAAAACATTTTTTTTTTTTCCAATCATTTTTTTTTTTGTTTTTTTTTTATGAATTTTAAAGCTATTTTATTTTTATTTTTTGGTGGAAACACCACTTTAAGTCTTATTAAAACCTTTTCAAGGAGATGGAATATAAATAAGATATTGATAAATTGCTGATTCCCTTTGCCCATTAATAAAGACTATCTCATGCTCTGTTGGCCAAAACTCTCTTTTTTGAAGGTGACTATCAGGGGCGTACCTAGTGCATTTGGCACCCGGGGCGGATCCTATATCTGGCACCCCCCCCCCCCCTTAAAATGTAAAAACACCCCACTGTGCTCCCTTCATACCTCTGCATCCTTAAATATCTCTTTGTCACTACTGTGTACATTACACAGCACCCTGCACCCTTTACAATACACAGCACCCTGCACCCCTTTACAATACACAGCACCCTGCACCTCTGGACCCCTTTACATTACACAGCACTCTGGACCCCTTTACAATACACAGCACCCTGCACCTCTGGACCCCTTTACATTACACAGCACTCTGGACCCCTTTACATTACACAGCACCCTGCACCTCTGGACCCCTTTACATTACACAGCACTCTGGACCCCTTTACATTACACAGCACCCAGGACCCCTTTACATTACACAGCACCCTGCACCTCTAGACCCCTTTACATTACACAGCACTCTGGACCCCTTTACATTACACAGCAACCTGCACCTCTGGACCCCTTTACATTACACAGCACTCTGGACCCCTTTACATTACACAGCACCCTGCACCTCTGGACCCCTTTACGTTACACAGCACCCTGCTCCTCTGGACCCCTTTACGTTACTCAGCACCCTGCGCCTCTGGACCCCTTTACATTACACAGCACCCTGCGCTTCTGGACCCCTTTACATTACACAGCACCCTGCACCTCTGGACCCCTTTATATTACACAGCACTCTGGACCCCTTTACATTACACAGCACTCTGGACCCCTTTACATTACACAGCACTCTGGACCCCTTTACATTACACAGCACCCTGGACCCCTTTACATTACACAGCACCCTGGACCCCTTTACATTACACAGCACCCTGCACCTCTAGACCCCTTTACATTACACAGACACCCCCCCCCCCCCCAACAGCTCTGGACCCCCTGCATGTTACACAGACCCGCCTACAATACAGACCCCCCCCCTGCAATACAGACTTCCCTACAGTGCAGATCCCCCCCTTCAGTACAGATCCCCCTACAGTGGAGACCCCCCTACAATGCAGAGCCCCCCCCCCTACAGTACAGACCCCCCCCCTTCAGTACAGACCCCCCCTACAGTGGATACCCCCCCTACAATGCAGACCCCCCCCCCTTAAGTACAGACCCCCCCCCTTACTACAGTAAAGACCCCCCCCTCTACTACAGTACAGACCCCCCCCCCCCCCCCCCCCTACGACCCTTAATGTACCTCATGGTCAGGAGGATTGTCAGCGCGGGACACACAGCAAACTACAAGGAGGAGGGGGAGGCGGAGCCGGCGGCTTCACTCTGCTCGGCTGTATGACACAGCCGAGACAGATCAGAGCCACGGAGAGCTGCGTAGAGCGGCGAACACCCTCCCCCTCTCCCTCCTCTCACCTCACCTGACGCTGGCTGTCACTCACCGCGCCGCTGCTGCGCAAGATATATCAGCGCTCGGCGCGCTGTCCCCGACTCCCCGCTTCCATCGCGGAGGGGGGCGCCGGCCTGACACCCCCCCAGTGTGTGGCACCCGGTGCGGCCCGCCCCCCCGCACCCCCCCTTAGTACGCCACTGGTGACTATATGTCTAATAGTGTATGTTATTCCTGCAAGTCATCGTTTATTCACATCAAGCAAAACATTTGGCTTTGGCACTCAAAGGACATCCATTTAGTTGTAATAGCTTTGGTAACATAAAAAGGCTTCCAGTAAATAACATTAGATCCGTTTTTAGGATTCCAGTTGAATAACTCAAAATAACTGATGGCTTCTGGTGGTAATGGTTGGAATGGGGCATTCAGGACTCCCCTCAGACGGAATTTTAAACATACAGTAAATGTGAAGAAAGAAGAATACTCCCTTTGAAGTATATATAACAACATGCTCCAGCTAGATATGTCTTAGGTATGTGAAAGGGTAAATGTCCTCCACAAGACAGTCAGATAAATTGATTATTAAAAAGTGTGAGCTCTTTTGGATCAATAAACTACAAAGGCAGTGGTCAAAAGACCCCAGCAAAGATTTTTTACATACATGAGTAATGTCATTTGTGTGACTTGGTGTAATCAATATTTAGTGTTTTTATAATTTTCTTTCTTTTTCCTATTACATTAATCATAGCAATTGTTACCTAATCATGTAGGCCAGAACTATACAATCAACTATATCACTTAATTGCCTCTTTGCATATTCTCCTACTAACTGTACCAATACATTATCATGACTATTTTGATAGTGACACCTGAGGCCTCCTGCACACTGAGTGTTTAGCCCTTGTGCATGAGGCTCCAGTATTTATGATTGTAGGTCACCAGGGTTGGTCAGAAGTCCCTCCCTGTTCCTTTTGGATAAAGCACCCACATACCTGTCTTTGTAGCCAAAGGGGATTCGATCACACTCACATTAGAGGTCTCTGACACAGGTCCTGAGGCCATAAGTCTTGAGCTACAGAACTTTCAGAAGAAGGTCAGGGGTAGACAAGACAACAGAGGCGGCTCTCTAATTAGGCAAATTAGGTGGTCGCCTAAGGCCTCGCACTCCAAGGGGCCTCACGGCCGCCTTATTCGCCTGATGGGTGTGTTACAGTTGAAGGGAATATCATGCAATTTATACAGTTAATTTCTATTGATTTAATTATTTTTCCCATTTTGGGCATGAGTGGGGCCTCATGTCTAAGATTTGCCTAAGGCCTCACAAAGCCTAGAGCCGCCTCTGCAAGACAACTCGGTAAAGTCTTCATATGTTTGGTACCACTCTGCCTGGGAGTCCAGCTCTGTACAGGACTCTTTCCAGTGACTTCAGCTCAGCCTCACATCTTGAAGGGTCAGGGTTATCTGTTCGCATACCCTGTTTTCCCTGGGCCCCATCCACAAATGGTATTATGTGGACACTAGCTCCACCTATAACATCACTACAGGAGGGGCAGAACTTAAGAGTGTATAGTGCTGCCTCCGTAAGAGACGGCTGGTTTGATGAGTCCTCTGTTCTGCCACAACTCCTTAAGGCTCCACTCACACTTGTGCGATTTGTCATGCGACTTTGTACATCAAAGTAGCATGACAAGTTGCACCCATTATTTTCAATGGCACCTGTTCAAATTTGTGCGACTGAAAGTTGCAGCGACTTTGAAAAGGTATCTGCACTACTTTGGTGCAACTTTTGATGTGACTTTGATCCATAGAATGTAAGTTGGATCAAAATCCCACCAAAAGTCACACTCCAAAGTCACACTATAAATCATGCCACTTTGGAGATGCAGTGTCAAATTCCATTTCATTGTGGGCTGCATCAGCATTTTGGTTGACCTCAACGGACTGGTTGTATTTGTAAAACTAGATATCCAGAGCACCCCAGACCCCCTTACATAAGATGTCAAGAGCCCCCCCCCCACCCTCCCTTACATCACAGTGCACCCCCCTTACCTTGTGCTGTTGCCGGAAAGAAGCTGGGGGTGGAATTGGAAGGACTAGAGGAGGGCTGGAGTTGAAGTCAGCTCACGGAAGGCGGAGACGAGGGGGTGCTTTGGTAAGGCGGGCAAAAATAAGACTCTGTGCGGCTTCACGGAGAAGCACATGATCTGGCAAAGGAGTTCTCTCCTTCTCTCTGCTACCAACTGCTGAGACAAGGTAGGGCGAAGACGAGGGGGTACAAGGGCCACATGAAATAGCCGTAGGAGCAGGATTCGGTGAGTGTGGGTCTTGTGTTTGACACATGTGCGCTAATGTGAATAGAGTATAAACTGCTCAGTCCCCACTGACACACCTGGTTTTAGACCAACAGTACAATCTGTGTTTTTAGTTATCATTTATTATTTTTTTAAATTTCTCTATTATACATTTATTTATTATTATTTTTTAAACTTCTTTATTATACATAGCTTATACATCTAAAAGTGGATATGTTTGAAGTTCTTTTATGATTTCTAATGACCTATTACCGCCGGGGGTATACATGTGACTCATTGTGGTTCCATTTGTGATAATCATGTGTGATTTTTAATATGGTGCTAAGTTTTTTAATTTATTTTTTTATTTATAATTGTTATCAGGGTTGTAAAATATTCAATGTGAACAATCACTCCATTAGCATTACTATTATTATTTTTAATCCCTTGATGCTATTCATACATACCCATATGTCTATGTATACTGTAAGGCCCCTTTCACACTTGGGCGGGCGTTGACAGTAAAATGTTGCAGTTTTAGTGTCGCTTTACTGTCATTTTATCAGCGATATTTGGCCGATAGTGGGACGCATTAAACCCCCGCTAGCGGCCGAATAAAGGGTTAAATGCGCCTGTGTAGCACCACTGCCGAAGCACTTTGCAGGCGCTTCGGCAGCGGTACCCTTTCATTTCAATGGGCAGGAGTGGTGGAGGAGCGGTGTATACACCGCTCCTTCACCACTCCAAAGATGCTGCTGCACCGCTCCCGTGTGAAAGCCCTCAGGCTTTCACATTGGAGTGACGGGAGAGGCGCTGTACAGGTGCTATTTTTAGCGATATATCGGCTGTATAGCGCCTCAGTGTGAAAGGTGTCTGTATGGTATGGCTCTTTCCTTGTACATGCAGTGGTTAGCGGTCCCCTCCTATCCCAGGCAAGCAACCTCTGAGCTGGGGCCATACATCTGTGTGTTTATTCTGGCTTCCTGTGTTTGGTAGGCAGGGTTTGCTGGCTGCTGTATTCATATAAAGGAAGTGTAGGTTTTCCCCAGTATGACAGGCTTGGGAAAGAGGCGTTGCTGCCCCGAAACGCATAGCCATGACCCCTTCATGCCCTCTGGCATCTGATGTCATCGGCCAATTTCCCATGCTCTCAGACTGGCTCCTGCGCTGATGTATCCTCTGGTTTTGAGTTTGTGCTTCTCCTAACTGGCAGTGTTGCTCATACCTGCTTCAGATGACCCAGTGCAAGTATAAGGGTAAATGGCGCTACCTATATAATGTAAGGCGACAGACCCTGTTCACTTGTTTGGTGCTATGTGCCTCTATAGTGACTAATAAAAGTGCATATGCCAAAAGTGCAATCCTAATAAATTACCAATGTGCATATACCAGTGGAGCAAACCTCAATAGGTTGCCAAATAAATATGAACTTGATATAAATAAATGTTTAAAAGTGATACATAAACCGTGATACTCCAAAAATGCAAGTATATATAAAAAAATAAAATATATATATAAAAATAGTAAATAATAAAAAATTGTTGAAATTATATAAAACGACCCCAAAAAATTTAGTGTGCCAAGTCCAAAAAATACATCAAAAAAATCAATCCAACCAAAGTCTTATGTGATAATTAAATGCTTGGTGACAAAAAACACAGGAACAAAATCCAGGTGACTTTTAAATGCTCCCCCTCTTGGGTCCCCACTCCAATAACCCCTACAGGGGTATCTCGCATAGCATATAGGCTTGATGTACCAATACTGTTTCCCAAGATAGATCATGCAACCTTTACAACCAGTAATCAGCTCCTAAGGACTTTCCAAGCACTTTCCAAGGATTAGCGGGATATCCTTGGAAAGACATGCTTGTAGGTTAACTCAATCCTGTCTAAATTAGCACTAATATGTATGCCTTGAAAAAGTATTCATAACACTTAAAAATATTCCACATTTTGTCAGCATCTAGCATGATTTGTCATGTTACAACCAAAACGTACATGTGTTTTATTGGAATTTTATATAATAGATCAACACAAAGTGGTACATAATTGTAAAGTCGAAGGAAAAAGATAAATGGTTTTCAAACTTTTTTTTAAATAAATATCTGAAAAGTGTGGTGTGCATTTGTATTCAGCCCCCTTTACTCTGATACCATGATACTAGTGGAACCAATTGCCTTCAGAAGTCACCTAATTAGTAAACAGAGTCCACCTGTGTGTAATTTAATCTCAGTAACTCTGGAGGAGCTGCAGAGATCCACAGCTCAGGTAGGAGAATCTGTCCACAGGACAACTATTAAGCCCCATACACACGCTCGGACAATCCGCGGACCAGGTCAGTCGGACTTTGTCCGACGTACTTTGTCCGATGTTGGCGTTGCGTACACACGGTCGGACTACGTTGTCGGAATATCCGGTCCGGAAGAACGTCGTGACGTAAGTCGTCGTCCACGAGATTACAAAAGGGAAGTTCAGCACCACGTCAGGCACCCGTTGGGCTCCTTCTGCTGATCCCGTGTTTATCGAGAGTTAGTGGAAGTTTGGTGACTTAAGATTCGCGCTTCTCAGTTTTCTGACTCAGATCGTTACTGCTCTTCAGTTTGTGCTTGTCGTGCGTATCTGTTTATTAGTGCGTGTAGTCAGTTCGCATTTGTTGGTCATTGCGGCCTATATCTTGATATAGGACGCTTTGATTTGCACTGCTTATTGTCTGCTCGTTGCTGGTATTCACTTCGTTCTTTCAGGCCTTGCTGTTTATCGGTGCTTTCTGTTTGTCCGTTCTGACCAGCCGACCTTTTGTGACCTTCTGAGCGATGTTTCCCGTGCGTACTCGTCGCCGAGTTCGTGCTGTACGCGGAATTGGTGTCGGGCTTTTAGCTTTGACCCAAGACCCGTCCATGAACAGAGTGACGAGGAGTATGTGGACCAAGAATTGGTTGCTTCAGCGTGACCAGTTCTCGCACATGCCTTTGCTTCGTGAGATCCGGGAGAATAATCCTGATGATTTCAGGAACTTTCTCAGGATGACGGACCCCGATTTTCACCGTCTTTTGGCTTTGCTGACCCCCTTTATCAGCCGGCAGGATACCTGCATGAGACAAGCCATTACTCCGGAGCAGAGGCTTGTTGCCACGTTGAGGTACTTGGCGACAGGGAGAAGTCTTCAGGATTTGAAGTTCTCTTCAGGTATCTCTCCCCAGGCCCTGGGAATCATTATTCCAGAGACCTGTTCTGCCATCATTCAGGTCCTGCAGGAGGACTATATTAAGGTAACATTTCTACTTTACTATTCCCTTCTATGTATGCTCTGTTTGCTAATGACTTGTATTTTTGACCTCCTTCCCTAATTACCATGATTGCAATATGTTCTAATATGCTGTGCCCCTTTTCTCCTTCATGCATTTTTCCCTTCACTTACCTCACCAGCATGCTCTTCTGCCCCAATAGACACCTATGGCCTAGTCACTTAAGCAATGTCTTTTGTCTGCTGCATAGTATTGTTTGCCCCAAAACACCCCCTAAAATATGCACAAATGTTTGCTGTGTGGTTTACTTCATGTAGAGCCCCCTTTTTTTGTTCTTTTGGTGGGGGGGGGGGGGCAAACTCATTAGGAACCCCCCCTCCCCCAACTGCTCTGTCAGATGGTACCAATCCTTTATCTGCTGGCTTTCCCAAGGTCCATACACACTATATACCTACCTCTTTATAGTGCGCATCTTTAGGGATGAATTCAGCAAAGCATGTAGTGCAAGGGACTGCCTCCATACATTCCATTTCCTATTTTTTTGTCTTCTTTCCCTCCTATTAGCTTGCTTGGTAATTTAATAATGTCACACTGTGCCTGCCTTTTTTTGGGGGGGGGGGGGGGGGGGGTTGAAATGTTATTTGATCTTTCCTGTGGCCTGCCAATAGTGTTAAGTACAGAGGGTCTGGCCAAACTAGCCCACATTATTGAGCCATTTGCCAATCAATGAAGTGCAGACGGTGAGCTGTCCACCACCCCCCCCCCCCCCCCCCAAAACCCCGAGTTATTGCCCATGGCCCATCAGAAGTGGGGGGATTGATGGGGGGGTGAGTAATCTGTGAAGGGGAGCCTCTACTTTTCTGTGCAAATACTTTCCAGCCTCCAATTTTAGACAATGCTCTTGTTCCAAGATGTTGATTGTCTAATCTGCTTGCAATGTTTAGGTGCAAAGTGACTAATTATTTTTTTTTTTTTTTCACTCCACAGTTCCCTTCCACGCCACAGGAATGGCAGACTGTGGCCTCCCACTTTGCCAGCCGTTGGGACTTTCCTAACTGCGGAGGGGCAATTGATGGGAAACACGTCCGCATCGTCCCACCGCCCAACTCGGGGTCCTACTATTATAATTATAAAGGGTTTAATAGTGTAGTGATGTTGGCGGTGGTGTCGGCAACATACGAGTTTATGTATGTGGACGTGGGGATGAACGGCCGGATATCGGATGGTGGGGCCATTACGCACACGGAGTTCTACTGGCGTCTCCAAAGTGGCAGTCTGTGCTTGCCACCTCCAGAGGAGAATGCCGAAGGACTCCCCTTCGTCTTTGTCGCAGATGAAGCGTTTGCGTTGACTCCCCATGTGATGAGGCCGTTCCCGATGAGGACCCTCACCCCGGACCAGAGGGTCTTCAACTACAGGCTGTCCAGAGCCAGAAGAGTTGTGGAGAACGCTTTTGGCATCCTGGCCAGCCGCTTCCGCCTGTTCCTGACGGCATTTAACTTGGCGGAATACAAACTGAACCACATAGTTCTTGCCTGTTGCATATTGCACAACTTCCTCAAAAGACATAACAGGAACTATGTGGTGCCCGTTGGCCCAGATGTGGAGGGCCCTCCAAATGCCGAACTCACAGCCCTTCGAGTGGCACGTCCAGGCTTGCCCCCTCTAAATGCCCGTGTGGTCCGGGACCAATATATGCAGTACTTTGTGGGTAGGGGGGCCATTGCTCTGCCTGACGATGTGTGAGAGGCATTTTTTAATAAATCTGATATTTTAACCAACCTATGATTTCATGTCATTTCAGTCTTCTTTTTAGCTTATTTTACTTTGACATTTTTTCCCTTTGCCTTCGACAGTGGGAATGCACTTTCTGGGCAAAAGGAGGTAACAGTCTCTTCTTCCCAAAAAGATTATTCTCATGTTGTGTGTTTGCTACCTAATCTTTGGTCTAGAGAAGGTTTGTACTGCATAACTGACACCCAAAATACTCCTTTTCATCACCAGGTCTGACATGTGTGTATTCTCCAAAATGCTGTGCTCCGTGTTTTCGTACAAAGCACTGTGGGTGTCATTTACATAAGTCAAATCCGCTATGCTCTACAAGTGCATTGAAAAAGTTCCCCGGGAAAGAAAATTGGAGTGCAAAGTGGATTTGCCTTTAGTAAATAACACCCATTGCCCCCCCATATCCTTTTCATTTTACATACATAATGCATTGTGTTTTTTTAAATAAGGAAGCCACACATTTAGAAAAATAAAAGTTTACTAGGAAAACATTCCCAAGTGCGTTTACAATCTTCACGCCAAAACTGACAACATCTTGGTTATTTACAACATTGTTTACAAACATTCCGCAATTGGTAAAACCAGGCATGGAGCAAAACAGAACCTAGGAACTTGGAAAGTTCAACTTTGTAAAGTGAAGACAAGATCAGACATGACTATATGTTCAAAGTGTGTTTGATCTTGCCTTCATCACATGGGGGGGTCACCCCCGAAAAGTGGAAATTTGGAACATGCACACAATTTGGGTCTGAAAATGGTCATTAGATGGGAAAACACATGCCTAGAAGCTTCAAAAGTGCCATTTTCCATCATGGGGATGAATGGACGTTTTTTGGGGGTGCAACCCCTTCACCACAACCACTTTCGTAGTTCGTAAAGTGTTTGCACCCCCAAAAAAACGTTGCCATTCATCCACCATGGTGGGAGCTAGCACATGTGGACACAATGTGTGCATGTTCCAAATTTCAGACAGTTTTTAAGTTGCAAATGTGTTCAGAAGCAGGCACAAATGTGTGTTAATTACTTGGTGCGTTTTCATATTTTTCCTAAAACATCAATGATGTTCTTCAATTTTTGTTGAACATCATTGATGTTTTGCTTTATGTAATCTAGATCTCGATTGCAGACCATTATCTCTCCGATGAGTACGTGGGCACTCTCTGTGGTAAAGTGCGATTTTTCTTCCACAACATCCACGTCACCTAAAAACCACAAACAAACAAAAATGGGGTGTTGGAAATGAGGCAGCCATACATGGATTAGCTTACCAGTAGCTGTGTTCTCCCACACTCACCTGTTGTGGTGACAATTTCTCCAAGTTCGATGATCTCTCCTTCCTCCTCCTCCTCCTCCTCTGCTTCTGCTCTTTCCCCTTTTTTGGGAGGTGTTGGTTTGGGGGTTTCCTCAGACGGCCCAAGTTTTCGCTCCCCTATGAGAATGTCCAAAAGGAAGATTTAGCAACACAAACTATTGAGGGCAGAAATAGGAAATGACAAACATTGCTTGAAAGTGACGGACACTATTTTAGTTTGGCCAGTTACAAATGTCAACTACATGAATGTAGTCACTTTGTAAAGGTGCTAAACTGACTAGCTTTTTTGGTAGAAGTTTGTGTGATGGAGACCCCCCTCTAGTATCCACTGGAGCACATGTGTGGAAAAGGCTAATAAAAAGGGGGTTTGGGTGTCCCAGCACTAGTGCTCTCGAGTCCAGATGGGTAAACAGCTACTGGGTGACCTCTCCTTTACATTGAATAAATTGGCTTTACATTCTGGATGACATTTCTAGGGAGAACAAACTTCCTTTCCCCCAAAAAAACACCAAACATCGTATTATAAGTGGCCGCACGATCGAGGTTGCGTACGATCGAATGGACACACACACGACCATGACAGTGGCAGAAAGATCGAGGCTGAGTACGATCGAATGCACAGACGAACATGAAAGTGGCCATTTTGGAATGTACAACTTTGTAAAAATCAAACCACATGGAGCAGTATGCAAGCAAGAAATCAAACACAAAACACAACTACTTACTTTTTTGAAGAATTCTCTTGATCTTTCTGTACTGATCGGCCTCCCTCAGTTTCAGGTCTGACCAGCGTTTCCTCAGTTGCTCCTTGGATCGTTGTACCCCAAAATGATTGTACAGCCTTCTCACAACTTTAGACATGATCTTGGCCTTGCGGACATTGGGGTTGAGGTAAGGCCCATACTTCCCATCATAGTCGCTCCTCTTTAATATGTCCACCATCTCCAACATTTCTCCAAATGACATATTGGAGGCCTTGAATTTCAGGCTCCGGGATCGGGACGTTTTTGCCTCCGGACTTTCCTCGTCCACCTCCTCGTTGGGGGGATATTTGGGGCGCACCTGCTGTGTCCCCGCCATGTGCTCTCCCCACTGCGCCGTAAAGAGAAGGGGGGGGGAATAGACGAGAAAGATCGTCAGGGGCGGGCGGAGTTTGACGCATGCGCACTGTATATAAAACGTCACACGCCTGTGTCGTAGCCACGATCTGGGAGACGAGGGGAGAGAAAGCTCACGCACGAGACGATCGCTACAAACGAAGGTACAATTTGACGTTGGTACATAACTAGCCTAGACTGATTAGAACTTGAGGCTTCTTTATGGAGAAGATTAGGAGAGTTTAGGCTGACATTATTTATATTGTTTTGTGTGGCGTTGTGTCTTGCAGAGGTGATGGATGCCTTCTACAACGTGAGCTTTCTCCCACACTTCATTGATAAATACCGGCAATTCCCCCTCTTATGGCAGGCAAAACACAGGGATTATAGCAACAGACCAAAGAGGTACGCAGCCCTGCTGAAACTGGTGGCATTTGTAAAGCCTAAAACTGAGAGAGTGTGTGGCCCCTTACCCCATCCGTTGGACTCCCTTCCGAGCGGAGTCAATAGCGCAGGCAGAAATGATCCTCTGCAAGGATATAGTTTGCAGTCCGTTCGTCTGTTCCTCTCTCTCCCCTCTGGTGGAACGACCAGAGGGGAGAGAGAGGAACAGACGAACGGACTGCAAACTATATCCTTGCAGAGGATCATTTCTGCCTGCGCTATTGACTCCGCTCGGAAGGGAGTCCAACGGATGGGGTAAGGGGCCACACACTCTCTTAATTGTACTGAGAACCTGGTCTGCTGTGACCCACAAAATCTTTTACCTTCAAGAGGAATGGATATTTGAACTTTTGTTTGGGAGTTTGATTTTTTCCTCACATCGGATTTCTGTTTATAGATTTTTTTCTTTCTTTTCCTCATCAGGAACTAGAGACTTTGTCACACAGCACTTTATTGAATTTTTTTTATTATTTGTGTATTGCACTGTTTATTGGATTTCTGTAAGGTTCAGATATACCATACACTTCATGCAATTTTTCATTCAGTGTTTCAATTTAGCTGAGTAATCACACCTGGTTTCCATTTTGGGATTTATCTCACCTTTTTAGGAAGGATTACTTTATTCATTTATTCACGTCACTAGGAGGGGTCACCACCTTTGATCCCGTAGCGCAGCATTTTTTGTATTTTATGTTTAGGTGCCTGATAGATATTTTATGGTTACTTGCTGCAGCTTTTACCATTTAGTTGTTTACTTATCACATTTTTTCTAGCGCAGTATTATTCTTTATTTATTTGTAAAGCCTACCCTGCCCATGGCAACCGTCGCAAACTTAAAAGTGAAGATCACCAACATGAAGACTACCTATTTCCGGGAGCGCAATAAGGTCCTGAAGTCACAAGCATCTGGAGCTGCAGCAGCTGATGTCCATGTCCCCACGCTCTGGTACTATGACAGGCTCCACTTTCTCAAAGACCAGGCTACTGTCAGGAAGTCACTCTCGACTCTTCCTTGCACGCGTCCTTCCACGCACGCCACCCTTGATGAGGATTCCGAGGACCAACCTGGGCCTTCCAGTCAGGAATATGTGCAGGTGCCCAGCTTGTTCCAGGTATAGTAGTTTTGGAACCAGTTTGTTGAATAATGAATGATGTTCAGTTAATTCAGGATCCCCAATTGCTTATTTCCTAACGTGATTGACATATCAACAGACAGTGGTGTGGGAGACATTTTTGGGAAGAATCTAAACTGCAGGGCTGAGAATTGTATGGTTTTGTATTTGAAAACATTTTGCAACAGTCACTAGATGAGAATTGTGTGTGTTTGATGAACAAATAACTGAAACTATGTCCCTTTTTCATACACAGGAAGACCTCAGCCAGGAGGTGGCTGTGGAAGGTGGCAGTCAGGAGGAGGCAGGGGGGTAGTGGCAGCCAAGAGGGGGGTAGGCGTAGGAGCCTGACTGTCTCCCAAGTCTCTCCCCTCCGCCTTCCCTACAGAAGGGCGAAAAACATGGGGGAGGTGGGAGAGTCAGCGCTCCAGCTGATAAAAGATGCCTCAGCCTCCCTCTATGCCACACCCACCTACGAGGAGGCCTTTGCCTCCTTGGTTACAAGTAAATTTACGGGTATGGAGGCGGGGCAACGCAGCATGTGTGAGAGAGGTCATCCTCAAAATACTAAATGAGGGGATGGCTGGGGAGATGACTCCCCTCACACATGTTTGCGAGAGTGACCTTGCTCCGCCTCCTCCTCCTCCTTCTGCCACCCCACCAGCACCAGCACCACGGCGTGGAAGGAAGCGTACAAGGAAGACAAGAGAGTGACAACCTGGACTCAGTCTGGTCTGAGAGAAGATGGAGCCTCTCGTAGTACCAGAGCCTGGGGACCTAGATGGCATCTGCTGCAGTTCCGGATGTTTTGGACTTCAGGACCAGATTGCGCTCCCTTATTATTTAGATAGGTAGTCTTCATGCCCCCAATTGTTTAAGTCTGTAAAATGATGGTTGCCATGGGTGTCCAAGGCTTTGCAAATTCCCCAAGTTTCACCATGGCTGCGTTCCTCTTTGGTCTGTTGCTGAGACCTAAATAAAGGTTTTTTTGATTTGAAATAATCATTGACTATTGTGTTTTACTTTTCTACAATGACAGTTTTTCTTTGAGTAGGCAGGTACATTTCACTAATCCTAGAATTAACAAGGGGCACCAACAACCAACAAACTCCTAGTAAATGTAAGCAAGAAATACAAATGTTAATAATGTGGTTTTGCTAAGTTGAGACATACAAACCCCCTCCAAAAAAAAAAAAAATCTCCTTCAAATATGTATTCCCCCAAAAAAAAAAATCGGGGTAAAAAAATAAGAAAGATTGTATTACGATCTGAGTAAAAATAAACATGTAGTGTATAAATGCTGCAAAGTAATAAAGAAGTAAGTTTGTGAGAAGTGCGGGTGAATAGGAGCAGCTAAAAGATGTCATTCTTGTTGCATTGTAAAGAAAAAGAGAATGCGCTGCATTAAAGACATTTTAACATTGCAGCGTGACGAATGTGCTGTGTCGATTAGGAAAGGTAGTTTTACCTGACCGAGCGCTTCCGTCACAGAATTTCTTCTGAGCATGCGTAGCACTTTGTCCGTCGGACAAGCGTACACACGCTCGGATTTGGTGTGATCGGACCGGGTTGACGGGAAATCTTTCCAGCAGGAGATAAGACTTTGTCCGACGGACAAACCGACGAACACTGTCCGATGGTGCATACACACGGTCTGATTTTTCAACAACCTTGTCCGATCGGACCAAATTGATGAAAAAGTCCGACCGTGTGTATGGGGCTTTAGTCGTGCACTCCACAAATCTGGCCTTTATGGAAGAGTGGCAAGAAAAAAGCCATTGTTGAAAGAAAGCCATAAGAAGCCCCATTTGCAGTTTGCGAGAAGCCATGTGGGGGGCACAGCAAACATGTGGAAGAAGGTGTTCTGGTCAGATGAGATCAGAATTTAACTTTTTGGCCTAAATGCAAAACTCTGAGTGTGGTGGAAAACTAACACTGCACATCACCCCTGAACACACCATCCCCACCATGAAACATGGTGGTGGCAGCATTATGTTGTGAGAATGCTTTTCTTCAACAGGGAAGCTGGTCAGAGTTGATGGGAAGATGGATGTAGCCAAATACAGGGCAATCTTAGAAGAAACCCTATTAGAGTCTGCAAAAGACTTAAGACTGGGGTGGAGGTTCACCTTCCAGCCGGACAATGACCCTAAACATACAGCCAGAGCTACAATGGAATGGTTTAGATCAAAGCATATTCATGTGTTAGAATGGCCCAGTTAAAGTCCAGCATTTTATTAAAATATATTAGATAAAAATCTAAAAATACAGATTTAAATGGCAACAGGGACCCCTTCTCCGGGGACAAGACCCCCACCATCTTTCCTGAGGATGGGGACCTCATCTTTCCTGGGGCGGGAACCCCACCCCCCCTGCGGACAGGGGCCCCTTCTCACTTGGGGACAGGGTCCCCACCATCTTTCCTGGGGAGGGGAACCTCATCTCCCCTGTGGACAGGGACTCCATCACCCTTGAGGACAAGGCATTACAGGCATGAGTGGGACCTCATGTCTAAGTTTTGCCTGAGGCCTCACAAAGCCTAGAGCCGCCTCTGGCTGACAGTATATCTCTAAACACTACAGAATTCTTCCAGCTGCTTCTGTCACGTCATCAATAAACACCAATAGCTCAGTGCCACTGGAAGCCATGCATGCCCATGCCATCACATTGCATCTACCATGTTTTACAGATGACGTTGTGTGCTTTGGATCATGAGCTGTTTCAAACTGTCTCCATACTTTTTTCTTTCCGTCATTATGGTACAGATTAATCTTAGTTTCATCTGTCCAAAGAATGCTTTTCCAGAACTGGTCTTGCTTTTTTAGATGTTTATTGGCAAAGTCTAATCTTGCTTTTCTATTCTTCAGGTTTATAAATGGTTTTTACCTTGTGGTGAACCCTCTGTATTTGCTCAAGAGAAGTCTTCTCTTGATTGTAGACTTTGACAATGATACTCCCACTTCCTGGAGAGTGTCTTTCACTTGTTTGGATGTTGTGAATGGGTTTTTCTTTACCATAGAGAGCATCCTGGGATCATCCACCATTGTTGTCTTCCATAGACGTCCAGTCCTTTTTATGTTGCTGAGCTCACCAGTGTATTCTTCTTTCCTCAGAATGTACCACACTGTCGATTTGGCCACTCCTAATGTTGCTGCTATCACTCTGAAGGATTTGTTTTGTTTTTGAAGCCTTAAAATGGCCTGTTTCACTTGCATGGGCAGCTCCTTTGAACGCATGATGTAGGTTCACAGTTATAGATTCCAAATGCAAATACCACACTTAGACCCCATACACACTATTAGATTTTCTGCAGATTTTTGTCTTCAGATTTACCAAAACCATGTAGTGCAAGGGCCTGCCTGATTTCATACAAATTTAAATTCTTATGCCGCGTACACACGATCGGACTTTCCGACGGACAATAGTCCGGCGGACATTCCGATTGTGTGTGGGCCCCAGCGGAATTTTCTTCCCAAAGGTCCGATGGACCCAGTTCCTGTCGGGAAGTCCGCTCGTCTGTATGCAGGTCCGACGGACTTTCCAAATGAATGGACTTGCCCACACACGGACTAAAGTCTGTTCATTTTGAACGTAACTCCAGGTAACTCCAGGTACGACGGGACTAGAGAAGGAAGTCAATCTCGCCTGACACCTTGCGAGCCCAGTCGCCTGGTATGTATTTTAAGGGTAACCCCCTATGTCGAAAAAACTGCGTGGGGTCCCCCCAAAGTCCATACCAGACCCTTATCCGAGCACGCAGCCCGTCCGGGGGTGGGGACAAGCGAGCGCCCCCCCCTCCTGAACCGTACCAGGCCGCATGCCCTCAACATGGGGGGTGGGAGCTTTGGGGAAGGGGGGTGCTCTGTGGGCCTCCCACCCCAAAGCACCTTGTCCCCTATGTTGATGAGGACAAGGGCCTCTTCCGACAACCCTGGCCGTTGGTTGTCGGGGTCTGCGGGCGGGGGGCTTATCGGAAATCCGGGAGCCCCCTTTAATAAGGGGGCCCCCAGATCCCGCTCCCCCCACCCTATGTGAATGAGTATGGGGTACACGGTACCCCTACCCATTCACCTAGGGAAAAGTCAATAAAAAAACACACTAGACAGTTTTTAAAGTAGTTTATTAGGCAGCTCCGGGGGGTCTTCTTCCGACTTCAAAGGTCTCTCCGCGCTTTCCGGCCTTTTCTCCCACTCTCTGGTTCTCCTGCCGGGCTACTCCGCTATCTTTTTCCAGCTCTTTTATTAGCGTTGGGCCGGTCTTCTCGTTCGTTGTCGCCGCCGTTGTCGCCGTCGTCTTATTCTTCTTCTTCCTTCTTCTCTTCTTCCGATGTTGACGGGGCGGGGTCACCAGGTGATGTCCCGTGGCCATGAAACAGCTTTTGATTCAATTGTCCAATTATTTTTGGTCCCTTGAAAAAGGGGGGGGGCTATTCTTAAGAGATGTAATTCCTAAACCCTTCCTCCAATTTGGATGTACATACCCTCAAACTAAATCATTAAATCTGAGAGTGCGCACTTTCAGCCCATTACATAACTAAAGCTTGAAATGGTTTTGGTAAATACCTGAAAAAAAAAAATTGTGCCTATGTCAAAATATATATGTACCTAACTGTATGTGAACCTGGCCTTAAAGAGGTGTCCCCCTAAAAAAAAAAGTCAGCAGCTACAAATACTGCAGCTGCTAACTTTTAATAATCGGACACTTACCTGTTCCAGGGTCCAGCGATGCGGGGGGTCGAAGCTCCGCTCGCCCCCCGATCCGCACACCGTGATCGCCCGCACAGTCATCTGGGACCTGTCACGTGTCCCAGATGACTGACAGGAGGGAGGGAGCCCTTCCTGCGCTGAGGGGAAGTTATGTCACCAGCCCAAGCACCGAAGGAGGCAGACTACGAGGGACCCCCCTAGCAACAGGCATTTAGAGGTGAGTAAAAAAAAAAAAAAAATCCAATAATTTTTTTTTATTTTCTTTGGAATTTTAAGCATTTTTTTTTTTTTTTTTAAGGGGGAAACACCACTTTAAGTGCAAATGTCAGTATTTAGGCTACAAACAAGTACAATATGCAATTAGCAATGTGATTTAAGGTAGATATTAAGGACAAAAACATATTTCTTATTTTATTTTCAATATAGTAAGTAAGTAGCTCCGGGACAGGACTCAGGAGTAGGGATGAGCCGAACACCCCCCAGTCCGAACATGCGAACAGGCAAAAAATGTGTTCGAACACGCGAACACCGTTAAAGTCTATAGGACACAAACATGAAAAATCAAAAGTGCTAATTTTAAAAGCCTTTATGCAAGTTATTGTCTTAAAAAGTGTTTGGGGACCTGGGTCCTGCTCCAGGGAACATGTATCAATGCAAAAAAAAAGTTCTAAAAATGGCATTTTTTTCGGGATAATAAAAAAAAGTTATAGTGAAACAATAAAAGTATAATATTCCTTTAAATTTCGTACCTGGGGGGTGTCTATAGTATGCCTGTAAAGTGGCACATGTTTCCCGTGTTTAGAACAGTCCAAGAGCAAAATTACATTTCTAAAGGAAAAAAAGTAATTTAAAAGTACTCGCGTCTATAATGAATTGACGGTCCCGGCAATACAAATAAAAGTTCATTGATAAAAATGGCATGGAATTCCCCCACAGGGGAACCCCGAACCAAAATTAAAAAAAAAATGCGTGGGGGTCCCCCCAAATTCCATACCAGGTCCTTCAGGTCTGGTATGAATATTAAGGGGAACCCCGCGCCAAAATAAAAAAAAAATGGTGTGGGGGTCCCCCACAAAATCCTAAAGGGTCTAGTATGGATTTTAAGGGGAACCCCGCGCCAAAATAAAAAAAATAGCATGGGGTCCCCCCAAAAATCAATACCAGACCCTTATCCGAGCACCCAACCTGGCAGGCCACAGGAAAAGAGGGGGGGATGACTTACTTCCCTCCTGAACCTTATCAGGCCACATGCCCTCAACATTGGGAGGGTGCTTTGGGGTAGCCCCCCAAAGCACCTTGTCCCCATGTTGATGGGGAGAAAGGCCTCATCCCCAAAATCCTTGCCCGGTGGTTGTGGGGGTCTACGGGCAGGGGGGCTTATCGGAATATGGAAGCCCCTTTAACAAGGGGACCCCCAGATCCCACCCCCCCCTGTGTGAAATGGTAACGGGGTACAAATGTACCCTACCATTTCACAAAAAAATTGAGAAAATTGTAAAAAAAAGACAATGCACTCCTCGGGACAAGTCCTTTATTAAAAAAAATAAAACTGTCCCACAAAGTCTTCTTACGTAACCAAGTGACCCCGCCACCTCTGACGCTATGGGAAAGCAATAGGGATGGACATTGTGTGGCCCCGCCCTCAGTTATAAAAGAACTATCACCTGAGAGGCCGGTCATTGTGCGGTTGCCTCCCATGGAGCACATGGGCACTTTGTGGGACAGTTTTATTTTACATTTTTTTAAGAAAGGACTTGTCCCAAAGCGTGTATTGTCTTTTTTTTTACCATTTTCACAAATTTTTTGTGAAATGGTAGGGGTACATTTGTACCCTGTTACCATTTCACACGGGGGGGGATCTGGGGATCCCCTTGTTAAAGGGGGCTTCCATATTCCGATAAGCCCCCCGCCCGCAGACCCCCACAACCACTGGGCAAGGGTTGTGGGGATGAGGCCCTTCACCCCATCAACATGGGGACAAGGTGCTTTGGGGGGCTACCCCAAAGCAACCTCCCAATGTTGAGGGCATGTGGCCTGGTACAGGCCTCTCTTGTCCCCCCATCTTTTCCAGTGGCCTGCCAGGTTGCATGCTCGGATAAGGGTCTGGTATGGATTTTTGGGGGGACCCACGCCATTTTTTTAAAAAACTTGGGCGCGGAGTTCCCCTTAAAATCTATACCAGACCTGAAGGGTCTGGTATGGATTCTGAGGGGGACCCCCATGCCTTTTTTTTTTATTTTGGCGCGGGGTTCCCCTTAATATCCATACCAGACCTGAAGGGCCTGGTATGAAATTTGGGGGAACTCCCACGCATTTTTTTTTTAAATTTTGGTTCAGGGTTCCCCTGTGGGGGAATCCCATGCCGTTTTTGTCAATAAACCTTTAAGTGTATTGCCGGGACGACAATTCATTATGTATACTTTTTTTCCTTGAGAAATGTCATTTTGCTCTCGGACTGTTCTAAACACGGGAAACATGCGCCACTTTACAGTCATACTATAGACACCATATTTGATATATATAATATTTTAAATACATGCTGCAAATTTAGATGTATCACTTTTTCATTATGATCTCATCTTTTGAAGAAAAATTTGAGTTTTGAATTAATCTTGACCATTACATCCACAGTATTTTTCTCTCTCCTCAATTATTACAATCGGTTGTTCTATTATCCCAGCTGGACACACTGCGCTAAAAATATACCTACTGTCATATATGGGTCATTGTCAGGCTGCAAAAATGTACACACATTACATAATATTTGCGGTATGAGCAGCATTTACATTGTGTGCCTCTATAATATATGAAGGTATGCGCCCCGTCCCTTACTAATAACTAATCTGCTATTCCACTTATAATTTATGCATTATATCTTTGCCATTTTTATTCATAAGATCAGCTATGTCCTCCGTTTTTTAGATAGGGTTCTATGGTGCAATTATTCAACCATGACGTTCTCCTGCACGTCTGTACTGTTGTCTGTTAATCACATACTACTATCAGCGTGTGTGATTCTATTTCCTGTAGCTTGAAATATGTATAGAGCCTGGGAACGCTGTTGCCATAGCAATAAACGTCTCTGCTTGTGGCCGCCGCTACCCGATTGGCTGATCTGTTATGGGGCGGGATTATTTAAACTTGCCTGAGCGCCGTGTAGACACGCCCCCTGTTGAAGTCGGATATGACGAAACGCGTAAGGGGCGTGACCTACACAACGCTCGCCGGAAGTGACGTTTTGCGCTCCACCAACGCTATCCACCACCAGGAAGTGCCTTGAGTGTTTGCAGGGAGACACATGCAGAAACACTGGACAGGATACGGAGGCAAAAGCAAGTAATTTGTTCTGTTATGCTGATTCAAATCTTTTACTGTGTACGTGTATTACTTTAGGGGATTTATGGGCATTTGTGAATTTTTTTAACTTAATAAAACAGAATCACGCTATGTGCAATACTTTCTCTGTTTTATGTCGGTTTATTTGGAGAACTTGTGCCTATTGGATCCCTGCTGATGAGGATGCAGTTTTAACCCCTGTGATGACACTTGTATTGAAAAAGGCTTTTATACTAGATTTATCTGGTGAGTTTAACCCCCTAGGGGGAGTGTGCCTCACGTGGTGAAATTAGAAGATTTCAGGATAGATGGTGCTTGGATAGACACCCTGAATATATTTACAGAAAATCACTGTTTATATTGGTATATCTGTTAACCCTTTCACTACTACACAAAAGACTGCTCACATATCGTTTGCCTTTTTGGATACAACACTATTTACTATATGTGGTTTATTTCTTTAGCGCTGTTTTTAGTATCTTATTTTACAGGAACTGGACTGTTATATTTTATACTATCAATATTTCATACTATAGACACCCCCAGGTACGAAATTTAAAGGAATATTACACTTTTATTGTTTCACTTTAAGCATTATTAAAATCACTGCTCCCGAAAAAAAACAGCTGTTTTTAAAACTTTTTTTTGCGTTGATACATGTCCCCTGGGGCAGGACCCAGGTCTCCAGACACTTTTTAAGACAATAACTTGCATAAAAGCCTTTAAAATGAGCACTTTCGATTTCTCCCATAGACTTTTTAAGGGTGTTCCGCGGCTTTCGAATTTGCCGCGAACCCCCCAAATTGTTCGCTATTCGGCAAACAGGCGAACACCCAATGTTTGAGTCGAACTTAGGTTCGACTCGAACATCGGGCTCATCCCCACTCAGGAGAGCAAGAAATTAAAATGAGCAGCACACATACATGAAACTGACTTTCACAGTGACAGTGACAGCAGTGTGCAGCAGAACAGATGATGATGACACCTCACAGACACAACACAACACGTCCCCTCCTGAGCCACAGTGACAGTCTCTCTCCACACCAGGTGGTCCCTTCTGTCCACTTCAGTCCAAACAGCACTGATAGTCCTACTCCTTGCCTTTCTCCCACCCAGACCTGCATACAAGGCTCTGGCCACTCTGGCACCATGACATCATGCAACACGTTTAGGCACCGCCTCTGCCAGACCCGCCGACACCCTGCAGTAGGTATTTAAATGGTCTAGTCCATCTTCGAACCAGAACTGCCCATGCGCAGTTTGGAGCCGAGCGTCACAGCCATATTTTTAACTGGCAACCTTTTTCTGTCACTGGCATTTACTGGCAGGAGAAAAGTGGAAGTTTTTCACAGGCTGCCAGTAAAAATACTGACGGTTGGCAACACTGACAGCAGCTAATGTAACTTGCTGATGTGAACGAGCCTTGATTGGTGCATTGAATTTTTAACGAGCAAATACAGCACAACCATGCATCAAGTAAGGCTATCTAAATACACATGCTCAAACAACATTAACACACATGAATATTTTCAATAGCTGTATATAGAATATTGTGGAAATCTGAATTATTGTTTGTAATTTATGTAATAGTAAAGCCGTTTTTAACTTTTGAGTACTGTTGCCCAGCCAAATTACAATCACTTGTAATTCAAACAGCAGCCACATGGAAGCAGTAAAGGACTGGTGTTTGCAAAAAGAAATGGCTGAAAAAAAATGATGATCTGTACTGCCATGGATCGATCGTTCTGTGTTTCTATGCTGTGATTTTTTTGTCACACATAAAGCCTTTTCCTAATGGTGCACCAAAAGTTCGAGACAACCTGTCACTAAAGGTTCGAGACAACCTGTCACTAAAGGTTCAAGACAACCTGTCACTAAAGGTTCGAGACAACCTGTCACTAAAGGTTCGAGACAACCTGTCGCTAAAGGTTCGAGACAACCTGTCACTAAAGGTTTGAGACAACCTGTCACTAAAGGTTTGAGACAACCTGTCACTAAAAGTTCGAGACAACCTGTCACTAAAAGTTTAAGACAACCTGTCACTAAAAGTTTGAGACAACCTGTCACTAAAAGTTCGAGACAACCTGTCACTAAAGGTTCGAGACAACCTGTCGCTAAAGGTTCGAGACAACCTGTCACTAAAGGTTCAAGACAACCTGTCGCTAAAGGTTCGAGACAACCTGTCACTAAAGGTTTGAGACAACCTGTCACTAAAGGTTTGAGACAACCTGTCACTAAAAGTTCGAGACAACCTGTCACTAAAAGTTTAAGACAACCTGTCACTAAAAGTTTGAGACAACCTGTCACTAAAAGTTCGAGACAACCTGTCACTAAAGGTTCGAGACAACCTGTCACTAAAAGTTTGAGACAACCTGTCACTAAAAGTTAGAGACAACCTATCACTAAAAGTTCGAGACAACATGTCACTAAAAGTTCGAGACAACCTGTCACTAAAAGTTCGAGACAACATGTCACTAAAAGTTCGAGACAACATGTCACTAAAAGTTCGAGACAACATGTTATTACAATAATTTGACTAAACTAAATATAATTTGACCAAACTCTGTTACTTTCTACAGTATGTAACAGAGGTTTATGAAAATTCTGCTCTAGTGTGTTCTTGAAGCCCCTGAACACTGAAATGCACACAGTATACAAATCTCACCGTCTTCTGCATTCCACAGTACATTGTGAGCACATTGGTGTTGATTTACTAAAGGTAAAAAAAAATACTGTGCACTTAGCAAAGTGCAGTTGCTCCAAAGCTTAGTAAATGAGGTAAAGCTTCACTTTGCAAAGAATACCCAATCATGTGAAAGAATAAACAAAATCTTTTTTTGCTTGCATATGATTGGCTGATGGAAGTCAGCAGAACTTCTGCTCATTTACTAAGCTATGGAGCAACTACACTTCCAGAGTTCAATTGCAATTTGCAAAGTGCACAGTCTATGTACCTTTAGTAAATAAACCCCATTGTGTTGCATTGTGAATTGCAGCGCAAAATCAATATTATCCGTATTTGAAAGTGCATAGTTGCCAAAATTTCAAAGCAATCTCCAGGGACACTTTTTTTTGCTGTGCGTTCAGCAAACCATTGTAGGTAGGGAATGTACTTTAACCACTTGATCTCCAGAAGATTTTACCCCCCTTCATGACTAGGCCATTTTTTGCTATTTAGAACTGTGCTAATTTAACTGGTAATTGCGTGGTCATGCAACTAAATTTATATCATTTTTTTCCACACAAATAAAACTTTCTTTTGGTGGTATTTGATCACTACTGGGTGATCCGAAAATCTTGAAAAAAAAAAACAATATCTTTTACTTTCTGCTAAAAGAAATATCTAATAAAAAATAAAATGTATTTCTTCATAAATTTTGGCCAAAATGTATTCTGCTACATGTCTTTCATAAAAAATAAAAATCCCAATAAGTGTATATTGATTGGTTTGCGTGAAAGTTACAACACCTACAAACTATGGTATATATACTGGAATTCCTTTTTTTATACTACTAATTGCGGTAATCAGCAACTTATAATGGGACTGAAATCTCACACTAACTGACTCTGGGGGGAACTGACTAACTGCCACTGACATCACCAGTGACATTAATACAGAGATCAGTGATAATACTACACACTGTCACTGTACTAATGACTCTGACTGGGAAGTCATCTAGGGTGATCAAGGGGTTAAATGTGTGCCTAACTATGGGGTTGATTTACTAAAGGCAAAGAGACTGTGCACTTTGCAAAGTGCAGTTGCTCCAGAGATAAATGAGGTAAAGGCTCACTGTGCAAAGAATACCCAATCATGTGCAAGGAACATTAAAAAACATTTTTGCTTGCAGGTGATTGGTTGATGGAAGTCAGCAGAGCTTCTGCACATTTACTAAGCTCTGGAGCTACTACAATTTGTAAACTGCACAGTCTATCTGCTTTTAGTAAATCAACCTCTATGTGTAATATGTGTAAAGTGTGCTGCTTTTACTAATAGATCTCTACATTTCTTATCCCTGCTTTGCAGGATGAGAAACAGAGAGACCATTCTCTCCATACAAAGCTCTGTGTTGAATGTCGAGCACCAGGTTCCCGACCATGAATCATTGGTTATGCAGGCCGCCTGTCCACACTTTATTGTGGGCGGTCTACTAGTGGTTAATTAAGGGTGGGCCAATTATTTAGAATGGGTGTGGTTCTAAAAACGTACCTGTCTTGATCCAGCACGGTGTCCATCTGCAGTGCTGCTGCTCTCTGTTCCTCTTCTCGTAGGACACAGGAGTGAGAGCCATTGGCTCCTGCTGCAGTCAACTGAATCCTATGAGGAGGGCACGGGGCGGAGCTGTGCTGTGCTGCACGTGTCTATAGACGCACACAGCCTGGCTCAAGAGCAAGCTCGCACAAGTGCCCCCTTAGCACAGCTTGCTGAGGGGGCTCTAGGAGAAGAGGGGAAGGGAACAGCGCTGCTTGAGAAGCCCAAAAGAGGAGGATCCTCTCCACTCTGTGCAGTATCATTGCACAGAGCAGGTAAATATAACATGTTTTTGTTTTAGGAAAAAAATAGATTTTTTAGAATCACTTAAAAGTGTAGTAACACGATAGCTCTTGCATACACTGCAAACATATTTGGTGTAAAATAGAAAAATATTTTGACACCAATCTTTCTGCTAAGTATTTGTTGTGGCTGATAAGTTGAAGGTTTTTGTGGGTGAAAAGTGTAATGCTGCGTACACACGACCGGGCTTTCTGACGGTTTTTATCAACGGACTTTCGGCGGACTTCCGACTGACTTTCCGAACGAACGGACTTGGACACACACAATCACACCAAAGTCCGACAAAATCGAACGTGATGACGTACGACCGGACTAGAATAAGGAAGTTCATAGCCAGTAGCCAATAGCTGCCCTAGCATCAGTTTTCGTCCGTCGGACTAGCATACAGACGAGTGGATTTATCTATAGGAACTGGTTCCGGCAGAAAAATTTGAAACATGTTCTATTTCTAAAGTCTGTCTGATTTTTGGACAGCAAAGGTCCGATGGAACCCACACACTTTGCTGTCGAAAAAGTCCGGTCGTGTGTACGCGGCATAAGGCTACATTTGCAGGGGCGCTTTGCCCTGGTGTGAAAGGCGGCGGCAGAAATCTACTGATTCCTGCTGCCGTTTTTTGACACCTTTGAGCGGCTAGCTGTGGCCGAGCCAAGCCTCTACCCTTTAATGTCAGGTTGCCAGCAGCCACAGCTATTTCTAGCTGATCGCACAGCCTGATGATCACTGCTGAATGCACACAAAGTGGGCTTTCCTGAATTCAGAATTCATTGTCTGCACCCGTTGCTCCTTCTTGCAACAATGTAAGTCCTCTGGAGCACCATCTTGTTTTTTCTGGTGGCTGAAGCAGAGTCACTTCCACCCCAGAGCTGGCTCTGTGTTACTGTGCATACTCCGTAACCCTCAGCGAGCCTGATTCTGTGATCCCATGACAAAGCCCTGGACACAGTACCCGTGGGACAACTGACTAAAAAGAGGTACTGTCCAAGAAAATCCTAAACAACTGGTAAGTATGACTGCGGTGTTGGTGAACGCAGTGCCAGGGGCCTTGGGCACCCTGCAGGAGATTCCATGGGTGTCCAGGGCTAGCAACGCTGCTGCATGTATCTATTATGATTATCACTAAGACATTAGGTGGCTATTAGAGGTATCATCAAAATTGCTAAAATGACCATATGCACTGTGACTATCTAATATATGTATATTTATTTATTGTTAATGTGAGCATGTGTATATTTATTTAGATTTATTAGTATAGCTTTTTATAAACTATGATAACAAACCCAAATAAATATCCACATGTTCAGTGGTGTCCATGAGTGCTTCGGCCGTCCAGGCAGGGTCAAGTCCTGGGGAAAAAAGTGTGGGAACTCCCACTCAAGATCCACTCCCCCACCAAAAAAAAAAAAATGATGGGACACTATTCCTCCCACTGCCACTCTATACACCTAAGCTAGCTGTGGGGGCTATCTTTCCAAAGAAACACGTGTGTGTGTGTGTGTCACTCCACTCAGCAGGGCCACCAGGTACTCACGAGTCTGCCGTTCCTGGCCGCCATAGTCGCCACCGCATCAGTACAGGCTGGAGCAACTTCCAATCCAGTTCTCACGTCGCCACCTGGCTCTCTCTCTTCACAGCTCCGCCCTTGCAATTTGAAGAGTGCGCCAATGCTGGGACAAGATCATCCAGTGCCCAGGGCAAACTCCTCACCCCCATATGCCCCCTTCTAGCACAAATACCCCCCCCCCCCTCAGCACAAATCCTCACTCCCCACATCCCCACTACAACATAAATCCACAAATTCTCTTACCCCCAATCCCCCCTCTCAGCACAGACCCCATCCCCTCCATCTCCCCCTAGCAGCAAAAATCTCACCTTTCAGCACAACTCCTCACCCTCATATAACCCCTTCCAGTACTAACCCCCCTTCTCAGCACAAACCCTTGCCTTCACCTCCTCTCTCTCCCTCCCAGCACAAATCCTACCCCATCTCTCCCTCCCAGCACAAATCCTCCCCCATCTCTCCCAGCACAAATCCCCCTCTCCCTCCCCATCTCTCCCTCCCAGCACAAATCCTCCCCCATCTCTCCCTCCCAGCACAAATCCTCCCCCATCTCTCCCTCCCAGCACAAATCCTCCCCCATCTCTCCCTCCCAGCACAAATCCTCCCCCATCTCCCCATCCCAGCATAAATTCTCCCTTTTATAACAAATCCTTTCATCTCCCCCTCCCAGCATAAATCCCCCCTCTTGGCAAAAAAATTCCCCCTCTCAGCAAAAATACCCCCCATCTCAAACCTGTGCCTCCTCTCCTCACAAATCCTCCCCCATCTCAAACCTGTGCCTCCTTCTCTCCCCTCCCAGTAAAAACCCTCCCCCATCTCCCCCTCCCAGCATATATTCCCCCTCTTAGAAAAAAAAACCTCCCCATCTCCCCCTCCCAGCAAAAATCCCCCCTCATCACAAATCCTCCCCCATCTCAAACCCGTGTCTCCTTCTCTCACCTTCCAGCACAAATCCCCCTCCCAGCTCCTTCTGTTCTGTAAGAGCAGCCTGATATGCTGGGACTTGTAGTGCCCTAGATTATAAGGGACTGAAGAATGGCAGCCTCTGCTGGGACTCTGTGGGGCCCTCTGTGGGGGACTGAGGATTCCTCAGTCCCCCCACAGTCTAGGGCACTACAAGTCCCAGCATAGGAGGCTGCCATAGCTCAGCCCCCAACAGAGGGCACTACAAGTCCCAGCAGAGCGGGCTGCCACCAGTCCTTTAAATACAGCATGAGGAGACCGCACAGCCTTTCACCCCAATACACTCCTCCACACTCTCCCCATACAATAGTGTCCTACTCAACTCCTGGCCGCCCCTCTCCAGAGACTGGGCGGCATGTCACACTGTATGGTGGGGCAGTGGGCGGGATTTCCCCTTGTCAGATACGTCCCCCTCCCAGACTCCGGCGCAGCACACAAGGCTGGAGATCACTCCGGCACTGCTGAGACACCTCAGTGTCTGTGGGCAGCAGTGGCCGGATCTACAGACTGGCATACAAGTCCATCACTAAGCAGGGATGCTGGGCATCGCCATTAGTGAAGGACTTCCTCAGTGAAAAAAATATCAGCGGGCGGCCTCCGCTGTTTTACATATAGTCCAGCTTTCATATTTAGGGGAGGCACATGGGGGGACAGGGACAAAAGTAGGGGGGCAACTATCCTGGGGTGCTTTACTACGAACAGTGGCGATGCTGGGCATCGCCGTTAGTGAAGGATCGGCTCGGGCGGCTCTAGTCCTGCAAAGGGAACGGCGTTCCTGCTGTGAAAAAAGTGCAGGGACGCCGTTCCCACGCGTTCCCGCAGGACTCGAGCCCTGCAGAGGGAGGGGGGAGGAATCACCAGCAGGAGCTGACTGGGGACGCTCTCCCTCTCAATAGAGACTATGTTAAGATGCAGCACATCTGCTATGAATGCAAACAAAAAGACATTGCCTTTTTTAATTGAGGGGGCACATGGTGGGGCACAGCATAATGTTGGGGGGGGTCAGGGCCCCCTCTGCCCCCACTAGTGACGCCATTGCATACAAAGACACCAAAACAAATAAGTTCAGCAATTAAGTTATGTGTAATAAAATGGAAAATGGAACACAAGGAAAAAGTATTGAACACACGAAGAAAGGGAGGTGCAAAAAGGCATGGAAAGCCAGCTGAAATCTATCAGTAATTAAAATGCAATCCTGCCCCTTGTCAGTGCAAATTAATATCAGCTGGTTCAGTCTCAACTAATGGCCTCTAAAAAGGTGTCTCATTACCAAGTTGTCACACAAGAAACATCACATGATGGGTAAAAGCACAGAGCTCTCTCAAGAGCTTCACAATCTTATTGTTGCAAAAATGACTGATGGCATTGGTAACAGAAGGATTTCTAAACTTCTTAACCACCAACCGACCGGCGCATGATGATGTGCGTTGGCAGAATGGCATGGACAGGCAAATGGGCGTACAGGTAAGTCCCTTTAAATTTTCCACCGTGCCATCGCATGCGTGCTGCCGCAGGGATAACCGCAATCGGCTCACGGGGAGAAAGAACGGGGAGGAGATGCTGATGTAAACAAGCATCTCCATATTCTGCCTAGTGACAGTGTCACTGACCTCTGCTCCCTATGATCGGAGCAGAGATCAGCGATGTGCCACACGTAGCCATGCCCCCCACAGTTAGAAACACACCCCAGGACACACTTAACCCTTACACTGCCCCCTAGTGGTTAACCCATTTACTGCCAGTGTCATTTACACATGAATCAGTGCATTTGTATAGCACTGATTGTTGTATAAATGATAATGGTCCCAAAAATGTCCGATGTGTCCGCCATAATGTCGCAGTGATGATAAAAATCGCTGATCACCGCCATTACTAGTAAAAAAATTATTAATAAAAATGCCATAAAAACTATCCCCTATATTGTAAACGCTATAACCTTTGCGCAAACCAATCAATAAACGCTTATTGCGATTTTTTTTTACCAAAATTATGTAGAAGAATACGTACCGGCCTAAACTGAGAAAAAAAAAAACGTTTTTTTTATACAATTTTTGGGGATATTTATTATAGCAAAATGTAAAAAATAATGTGTGTTTTTTTCAAAAAAAAATTATTTATAGCGCAAACAATAAAAAACGCAGGGGTGATCAATTACCACCAAAAGAAAGCTCTATTGTGGGAAAAAAGGGACGTCAATTTTGTTTGGGAGCTACGACCGCGCAATTGTCAGTTAAAGCGACACAGTGCCGAATTGCAAAAAGTGCTCTGGTCTTTGGCCAGCAAAATGGTCTGGGGATTAAGTGGTTAATGTTCCAGTGAGCACTCTTGGGGCCATAATTCAGAAGTAGAAAAAATCAAAATTTCTCCATAAACTGGGCATGACAATGTGTTTCTCACAAGATTACTGACATACGAGTGAAAATAATTATTAGAAGAGTTGTCAAAGAGCAAAGGAGAGCTTCAGAAAAAACCTGGAATTAGCAGGTACAATTGTTTAAAAGAAAACAACAAGTAATGCACTCAACCGCCATGACCTGTATGCGCGCTCACCACGCAAGACTCCATTGCTGCAAAAAAAACATATTGAAGCTTGTTTAAAGTTTAGACAATCCTGTGAAATAGGAGAATACAGTCTGGTCAGGTGAGACCAAAATTGAACTCATTGGATGCCATAATACACACCATGTTTGGAGGTCAAATGGCACTGCACATCACCCAAAAAACACCATATCAACAGTGACATTTGGAGGTGGGAACATCATGGCGCGGGGCTGTTTTTCAGCATACGGTACTGGCAAACTTCATGTCATTGAAGGAAGGATGAATGGAAAATAATACCAAGACATTAGACTAGTTTCATTGCATACTAGTCCATTATGTGACACTTACCTACAAACAAATCCATCGCTGTCCCCTGTGCAGGCTGCGTCCATCTTCGCCCCTCTTCCTTCTGGGGGCCGCAGACTCCGGCACTGTGACTGGCCGGATACGCGTCACGTCACTCCGGCGCATGCACGTGGGAGCCGCCAGTAACGGCACACGCTGGGGAAGAAACGTCACGGAGGTCCGTTTCTTCACAGAGCATGCGCCGATTACATCATCGGCGCACTACAAGTGAAATATCACCTAAACTGCACAAGTTTAGGAGATATTTCCACTATCTATAGTTAAGCCTTATTCTAGGCTTACCTATAGTTAAAAGTCAGAAGGGAGGGTTTACAACCACTTTAATCACTATATATTTACCTCTCATTTAAATAAAAAAAAAAAAAAAAAAAAAGATCTGCTGGCTACACAGATCAGTAGCTCAAGGTTAAATTTACATAGCGACCTGTTGGAGTCCTATCAGTTTCAGTGCAACTTTCTGGTGTTATCCGGGACGGGCGTTGTCATCTGCAGCACTATCTACATATGTAAAATATCTGACAAAGTGTTTTTTATGAAAACCTCTTTTGCATCTCCTTTTATGGGGACTTTTGCTAAACCATTGGTTTTGTCTGTACAAGTTTTCTCCTAATCCATAACTTACTGGTCAACAGCAATAATCCCATAACCAGGGACTGTATAATTGAGGTTATATTTCCAATCAGAAAAAAAAAAAAATGTAGATGGCTGTGCTTTCCTCAGTCAGCCCCTTTATACAAGGGGGGCTGGGAACAGCTGTAAGAGGAGCAGCCAGGCTGGCAGTAGAAGCAGCAGGTAACCTGTGCAGGAAGACTTAGCAGGACTTCAGCAAGCATCAGCATATAGAGCAGGTAACAGAGCACCACATTGAACGTTTTTATGTTGTATGCTTTATTATGTTACTTTTACACTGTTTAAGATGCGACACATAATGGATTGCATAGAAATTATACTGTGCTTTGAATATGTTTAATGCATGTAAAATATATACGGTAACTACAAATAACATTCATGCTTACTGCAGAATTATACCATGATAAAGTTATATCTAAACATACTTCTATAAACTGCTATAGTAACACTTACAAGTCACATTTTTGAACAAATCTGATTATTCTCATTTACAGCACTATATATAAAGATGAAGCTACTTTTTATTGGTTTATATTTCTCCTGTATCCTTCTGGGTGCTATCCTTGGTAAGTCTTTCTATATACTGACTTTGTATACAATCTTCTCACATATTTGGTGCCTACAATAATGGTTAGAAAACTAACTCAGAACAATCAGTTGTGATTTGCAGCAAACCGCAGCAGCCAATCAGTTTTCAGCAGCTTGGTTTAGTTTCTGATTAATTGCTGTAGGGTCTTTCATATTGTACTTTGCCATTTTTTTAAGGGGCGTTATTTTAATAGACTTGGATCATGATCTGAAACATAATGTAATGTTACTTAAATCCTTGTAAATCAATCCCTATAACTACCTCTTTATATTTTCATGGAGTACCCTGCTAGACCCACACTGCTTTTAAATAATACATAATTTTATTTACTAAAATCAGTTTCTTTGAATTATCTTAGCCTACTGTCATTTTCTTCTGAAGATAATTACCCAGTGCTTACTCATTATGAGACACTATATGCTGTCCAAAAAAAAAAAAAAAATCAGTATATAAACCTATCTTAAAATGAGAATATTTTTACATGCGTAGGTCAAACTGGAAGCTAACCAAAAAAATGAACTCTTCTTTATTTCTTTAAATAGTTTTGAATGACTTTTAGAAAGATACATTCCTGAATCTGACCTTGAATTTATCACTGTATAAAACGTATGAACTAGAAAACAAAATACTGTAGTGTGTTTTAATCACTCTAAAATCTCTTTTCTGAGTTTGCAATGTTCATCTAACTTGTACTTCATGTGTTTTCCCATATCAGTAAAGCTCAGCAGCCAATTTATGTTGTAGTTGATTTAATCTTTCCCAATAAAAAAGGATAAAATAAAAGTGCATTAATTCAGCGGCTGCATGCCTGTAACTATGTTTATCATTTTATAGTCACCTTTTGAAATTTATTGCCAAAGTCACAAAGATAAAGTCTGTATCTGACTGAAAGTCAAACAACATGCTGTGTTACACAACTTCTTATCCAAGAACCCAACCAAAATGGTACAGAGGGGGTAACACAGAGAATTGAACATAAAGAAAAGCCAAGTCAGCTTTAAACAATGTTGAACTAGCAAAAGATGGGCAAATGTCTACCTAAACGTGGTAGTTGGGGGCCTGCTGTGTATCTTAATGGACTCACCCAATAAACTGAAGCAACACCCAAGCTGTTTACACCTTCATTCCTTCTACTCATTTATAAGAAGGAAGGATCGGTAAGGTCGCATGGAGATTTCCCAACTCAACAAAGAGCCCTTCCATTGCCAGAAGCTCTGTAGGGATAACCATAAACAGTCTGCCACCTGCCACTAAGACCCCATACACACTACAGGGGGTCCCCGGGTTACAAACAAGATAGGGACTGTAGGTTTGTTCTTTTTTTTTTTTTTTTAAATTGTTTATTTATGTCAGGAAATGGGTCCACATGGACCAGCAGGTTACATACTTTCCACATAACATACAAAGTAAAAGACAAAACTGGTGATACAACATAATGTTTCTAACAGTATCAACAAGAACAATAAACACCATATTTGTGGAGTTGTGAAATATTACCGTCTCGTGGGCTCACTTCCTAGTTTTCTTTTAATTATCTAAGTACCTACTTTTATACCGCCCCCAATATGTGGGGGGGGATGGAGTTAAAGAGTAGGAAGGACAGATGGGAAAAGAAGAAAAGGGGGAGTATTGAGTGGGGGGGGGGGGTTGAGGGGGGGGCCGGGCGGGCAGGGGGTGGGGAGGGGGAACAATGTGTGTCCCCCTATCATTGAATGCCGGTATGTCTGATCAGAGTTGTAGCTGCGGGGCTTGTGTCTATGCCCGTATGACTCAACATAGTGCTGTCGCTGCACGCGATATTATGTGTCTATGTCAGATCCTCTCAGGGCCTGACCCTCAGCTGAGTATATAAACATATTCCATCCCTGCCAGGTTTTAGTAAATGTCTCCTCTCTGTTTTGAGCTGTGAGGATCAGGTCCTCCATTTTTCTGATGTCCTCCACCTTTTGGAGCCAGAGTTCAATGGTCGGCGGGAGGGCCGATTTCCATTGGAGTGGTATGCAGGCCTTAGCTGCGTCAAGTAAGTGGCGAATCACTGACTTCTTGTATTTCCTATCAGGGATATTGGAGGCGTGTAAGAGGAAGAACGCTGGGTCATCTGTGATGGACCGCTCAGTGAATTGTTGTATTGTCTCGCGCACTACTTTCCAGAAGTGTGTTAATTTAGGGCATGACCAAAAAATATGGAGCAGGGTCCCTTTGTCTGTGTGACAGCGCCAGCACAGGTCTGATGTAGTCGGGTAAAACTTGTGGAGTAGTGATGGGGTCCTGTACCATCGTGAGAGAAGGTTTGTTCTTAAGTTGAATCTGTTTGTAAGTCGGAACAGGTACATTTTTTAAGTGTAGCTCCAGCCAAAAAAATCTATGAAGTTTTTTTAGATAACATAGAGAAGGGTTATCACCCCTGTAACATTTGTTTTGCTGTCTGTGCACCTGTTCAGAAGATTTCACCTCACCCTCTGTCCCAATGACAATTGGATTTTGAAAATTTTGGGTTGTTGGGGAAACATGGACTGGTGATAAAGCATCAGTGGAGACACCTTTTTCCCATATTAACTCTTACAGGAGTGAATTTCCCTTCCTAGGGGTGGATTTCCTCTCACTTCCTGTTGTCTCCCTCCGTTTGTAAGTAAGAGTCGTTTGTAAGTCGGATGTTTGTAAGTAGGGGACCCCCTGTATTAGATTTTCTGCAGATTTTTGTCTTTCAGATTTACCAAAACCATATAATAATGAGGTCAAACCTTAAAGGGTCACTTCACTTTCATGGGGGAAAAAATAACAAATAAAAAAAAAATATTATAGCACATATAATTGCAACACTAATCATATTTTAATTGCATTTTATTAAAAATTGCTTTTCCATCTGCAGCCACTGTAATTTTCTGAGAATACATTGCAACATGGCTACCCGGAGGTGTTCTGTATACAGAGTGTGTACTGACCACCCCCCCCCCCCCCCCAAAACATAATTTCCTGCTTGTGTGATTGGCTCACTGATTTTCCCAGAAGTCTGCCTAAGATACAAGTCAGATTTCAGGCATCCCAAAATGTCATTTTTGGAGAGATACTTTCAATAGGAGCACGTCTAAAGGGCCCAGTAGATTCCCTCATTAGTTCCCTGCACACCTGACAGTTAATTATGAAACCACTCCCATTAGACCCACTTAGTACAGAGGCACAGAGAAACACACAGGGATTTCTTCAGAATAACAAAAGGTAGGAATCTGCAACAAAAGTTGTTATAATGCTTGCAATGTACATAGATCACCCAGGGGGGATGTTTTTTTTCCTCAACAAAAGTGGAGTTACGCTTTAAGAGTTTCAATTTGTATGCAATCAGGCAGACCCTTGCACTACATGGTTTTTGGTAAATCTGAAGACAAAAATCTGCAGAAAATCTAATAGTGTGTATGGGTCTAAGAGTGGCATCAGGATTTTATGGACATCTCTAAGACCCCCATACACACTATACAACTATTGTTGTCTGATTTCCTTTAGATTAACCAAAACCATGTAGTGCAAGGCCTGCCTGATTGCATAGAAACTGAAACTCTTAAGGTTTGACCTCATATTATATGGTTTTGGTAAATCTGGAGGAAAAACTCTACAGAAAATGATATAGTGTGTATCCATCTTTAACAAAATAGAAGCTTCTAATTTAACCTATATCATATCTGCTGTTGCTATCAGGTAATTGATAATGTGACATTAAGGTGGCCATATTTGGGGATTGTAATCTCTTGGAAAGGACCATACGCTTGGATAAACCTCTTGCACAAACATTGCATGTTAGATTTTTACTCCATCATTGCTAAAGGGCATTAATCTGGGGTGCTGTCTTTTCGTATCTGCTTTGACATCCATATGAATAAACTATCAGGCAATATACCAACCTGCCCTAATGACAGCTGTAGTACTTGGTCCAACATGGTTCACCAATGTGATTATGTTCTGGTTGTATATACTACATATAGGGGCATTAGTGCACAACAGTGTTCACATCATGCAATAATATGTGCCTGGGTATGGTAATGTGCAGTGCTGACTCTAAGGCCCCTTTCACAGCTAAGCGTTTTTCATGCGGTGCAGCGCTAAAAATAGCGCCTGTTCACCGCATGAAAAAATCTTGCCCCTTTAACTCCAGTGTAAAAGCCGGCGGGCTTTCACACTGGAGCGGTGCGCTAGCAGGATGACAAAAAAAGTCCTGCTAGCAGCATCTTTGGAGCGGATAGGAGCGGTGTGTTCACCGCTTCTATACCGCTCCTTCCCATTGAATAGAATGGGACACCGCGGTGAAACCGCGGCAATACCGCCGCAAAGCGCCGCTACGGCGGCGCTCTGCGGGGGGGTTTAACCCCTTTTCGGCCGCTCGCGGGGGTTAAAACCGCACCGCGAGCGGCCGAATACCGCGGTTAAAAACGACGGTAAAGCAGCGCTAAATATAGCGCTGCTTTACCGTCACCGCGGCTCCCCGCCCCAGTGTGAAAGGGGCCTAATCTAATACAACTACTCTTATGCCCCATACACACGGTCGGATTTTCCGATGGATTCTGTCCTATCGGACAATGTTGTCGGAAATTCCGACCGTGTGTAGGCACCATCGGACAGTTTCCATCGGATTGTCCGACGGACAAAGTTCTATCTCCTGCTGGATAGATTTTTCAACAAAGTCCGATCACACCAATTCCGATCATGTGTAGCGAATTCCGACGAACAAAGTGCTACGCATGCTCAGATCACATTACAAGACCAAAGCTATTGGCTACTAGCCTCTACGTAGTCCCGTCGTAGGCAACAAACTTCACCACGTTCAGAATGATCGGATTTTCCAACAACTTTGTCCGACCGTGTGTATGCAACACCAGTGTCGGACTAAATCCGTCGGACCAAATCCGATGGATTTGGTGGTCGGATTTTCCGACCGTGTGTATGGGGCTTTAAAGGAGTTGTAAAGGCATTCTATGCATTAAGATAAAAAACCTTCTGTGTGTAGCAGCCTCCCAGCACCCCCCTAATTATCTACCTGGGCCCCTTCTCTCTCCAGCGATGTCTACGATCCCCTCAACCATCCAGGACACTCCTCCTGATTGGCTGAGACAGAGTAGCGGCGCCATTGGCTCCCACAGTTGTCAATAAATGTCAGCCAATCAAGGGAGAGAGGGAGAGGGGGCCAGGTTGGGGCTCCATGTCTGAATGGATACACGGAGCTCTGACTCAGCTTGGGTGCCCCCTGTAGCAAGCTGCTGGCTGAGGGGCACTCAAAGGAGGGAGGGGCCAGGAGCAGCGAAGAGGGACCTGCGAAGAAGATGATCTGGGCTACTCTGTGCAAAACCAACTGCACAGAGGAGGTAAGTAGAACATGTTTGTTATTTGAAAAAAAAAAACGAGCCTTTGCAATCACTTTAAGATTACCAGTGAATAAAAGGTGGCTAACTTTATACTGATTTTTAAACACTCCTCTCCTGTATGTAATGTCAACATAGAAGAGGTCCATCAAGTCTTTTTTAGACCTATGTTTATCCCAAGCATGTTTAAATGTACCTACAGTTGTAGGATTACCATATATCCCGCATCTTGATTTAATAGCTTTTTTAATTATAGGAAAAATTACAATTACAACATACCTTTATTCATTACATTTTGTACAGTGCTAAAAAAAAAAATTACCAGTTTGTTCTATTAATGACAACTACATATTTTTTAATTAATTTATCACAGGCATTTATATTACATTAACAATTTTACTTATTTTACAAAACATACATTTGCATCAGTCTCTGCCCTCAAGGAGCTTACAATCTAAGGTGTACCTCATAGATACTGTAAATGCACACACTTACTAGGGCTACATTTAACAGGGGCCAATTAACCTGTCAGGATATCTTTTAGAATGTGGGAGAATACTCACACAAGCACAGGGAGAACATGAAAACTACAAGCAGGTAGTGAAATCTGAACTATACACCCCAGTCTTACAAGGCAAAAGTGCTGGCCACTAAACCGTTGTGTTGCCCCATTACACAAGTAGCCCATGTCCAGCATGCAATTCTCTTTTTTTATACTGGGGTCCCAGTTTTAAAGTTCCCATTGCGATCATAAGGATTCAATTGTTTCTATAGGAATATGCCAACCAGGTGGCATTGGCTGTAAAGTCTGAAAAAACTTGGTATATACAGTATGTTTCCCTTTAACAAATGGAGTGAAGTAGACATTTCACCATCTCTACTCATCCCAACTGCAATATCTTTAATATTTTTTGTCTAATTAGCAATGTAGCAAGCCCTAAATAAAACATACGGAGAGTTCTGGTCTGTAGCTGTGTGTCTCTGGTGCCAACACACATCCTGTGTATTCACGTATTCACTCATAGCATGGTGTCAGTGATATTCCCATCCTCTTCACTGACAGGTCTTCTCTCAGGTGGAAGGGAAGTGCCACGCAGTCGGTGAACACAGGACCCTATTATGTAGGACACAGTACTGAGCTGTTAGGAATTCCTGCTGACATTAGAATTCTACTCAGACTTTGTGCTATGAAAGTCTCCATTGTCCAATGCATGCCTCTCTCACATAACTTTTCCATGTTTATTTGCAGATGCCAGACCTATCCACGAGGAGGATGGTAAAGACTGTTTCTACACTTTGTTTACTTTCTCTGCAACTAATTCTTCTATATAAACATTACATTCATTATTCACCTAAAGCAAAAGTAAAGGTTCTTTAGTGAAAATTGCTAGCAGGTAGGCTTTCACTGCAGAAGAATTTCTGTATGAGGATTTCATAAAACATTAGCACCACTTTTCTGGCAATATTGCCCTTTAAAACATCCTGCCACACGTTCAGTTGCTTTTCCGAAGCATGCAAGAGATTCAGGTAGTACTCCCCAGTACCACTTTTGCAAGGTGGCACTATGTCAGCAAATTTAAAAAGTGTTACCTCCAGTTCGTACATAACTGGAGGTAATTAAGACAAACTCTAAGTTGGCGTACAGAGACAGGGAGAGTGTCTGTCTCTGTTCGCAGTGTAATAGGGCAGCATGTCTGCTGGTGCAATCCCGCCTAACCTGTCACTAATTGTCAAGGACGCTGTCGACTTCACAGCTGACAGCTTCCTGGCAACCGGTGTTGCTGACAGTAGGTAGAGCCTAATGTGGAAGGTAAAGGACTGGTCTCCCATCAGGTCTACTCTCACCTACTGATTGACTGCAGGTAGTGGGCACATTCTATAGTCAATAGCAGGTTGTCTATTGGCTAATGAATCCACCTTCTGCCTGCTGTCAATCACAAGGGGAGGGGACTTGGTGGGAAACTAGTGTGTATAAAACCCCATCAGGCTCTGCCCGCCCAGCCAAAAAACTCCTCTGCAGCTGCACTCTCTTCAGAGCTGTGCTACTCTGAGGGCGGATTATCCATATGGACACTCTGGCCTCAGTGCGCTGCCACACAACAAATTAGAAGATATGTCGCCAGCACACCAAGGATCTCCAAAATAATATCCAAACAGTGTATTAGCAAGATCGCATCACAGCATAATGTAGCAAAGTTTTGGAGCCATGCAAGACCCCTTCCTTAGGCATATGACCATCCTAATCTCATGACTGATGAAGGGTCCTGTGTGGTTCCATAACGTGGCTATTTTATGCTGTGATGTGATCTTTTTAATAAACCGTTTGGATGTTATTTTGTAGATCCTTGCTGTGCTGGCAACAGATTTTCTAATTTGTGCTGTTTTCCGGTCCACAACCAGTAGTTGCCGCAGCGCCCATTTACCTTGCAGCCATTTCCAGGAATGGAATATTCCTTGGGAATATTTTTCTGGACTCCACACATAAAATTTCAGTGCTTGTCCCAAATTCATGTACCTGTTTCCAGAACCAGAAATAGACCAGTAGAAGATGTCACAATGATGAGGGAAAGCACTTGCCCACTATGGCAAGAGCCCCTGCCAGCCAGGGGCATTGCTGCAGGCATGTATGCTTGGGTTGTACAAAGCATGTACAAAGTATGTTTAACAAAGTATAGAAGAGCATATAATCATTGGCACTGATATCCTAGAGCAGTGATGGCGAACCTTGGCACCCCAGATGTTTTGGAACTACATTTTCCATGATGCTCATGCACTCTGCAGTGTAGTTGAGTATCATGGGAAATGTAGTTCCAAAACATCTGGGGTGCCAAGGTTCGCCATCACTGTCCTACAGTGATGTAGGAGCCAGTTGTAAAAAACACAGAAAGCAGTGGGGAAGCAGTTTATTCACACACCCGGAAGTGTATGAATATGTGCGTATCGTGAGAAGTGAAGTGACGGCCTTTCAAAAATCAGAACACGGAAAAGGTACTGTAAGCATATTCAGTCTTCTATTTTGCAGGTATATGTTATATACAAGTGCCCCTGTGCTCACAGGGTCACTTTAACCTGTCATCTACATTTGCTCAAATACAGGTAGTCACATAACACACTCATGATTTAAACCTTATGACCTAAACGCTTACAATACCAATGATTACTGATAGTATTTGAGGGTGATGCAAGTGCAGGTAAAAGGACATTTGCACTTCGCAAATCATAAGCAAGCAATTATACAACATATTTAGCTGTTCATGTACTGTAATGTTTGCTTTTCCCGATGCTTGTGCTAAAGGTAAATTATAATGGTTTGGAATAAATGTTATTGTACATTAATGTTATAGTTTATATGTTTTAATCTGATGTTTTATATCTTTAGTACACAAATGGTATCAGGTTAACAAATAAACATTTAAAAGAGAAGTATAGGAATCCATTTTTTGTAGCATCATACATACCTAGCTGGATGCAGCATCAGTCTAATGCTGCATCTGCCCCCCGCTGGCTCTAACACTGAGAATTGAGCGATCAAACACCGCCAGTCACTCATTTCTCAGAGCTCTGTGAACAAAGAGCTGATGGCTGTCATTCACCGCTGTCTGCTTTGCCTGCGGCTAGCTGGGTGAGAGGCCGGGCCGGGTGATGGTCTGGGCATGTGGGCAGATCACGAACATATGGTCACAATCTTGCCCGAACCTGGACTGGCTCTGTGACATCAGCAGACAGCAGATTTCAGCACACTGTCTGCTGAAAACGGGTCACAGGAGTGCTACACTTCTCCTTTAATACATGACAAAGGATTCCCAGAACACAGCTAATGAATGGGCTCAGCAGAAGCTGCCTACCTTTATGATCATTCTGCCTGACTGGGGGCTCATTCACACTAGCCACGTGCTAAAGAGTTCTGCTTTAGCGTGCAGCCAGTGGACTCTACTTAAATCTTTTTAACTTTACTGGATGTGGATAGTGTGCGATCCTATTAAGTCTCTGCCCAGCAGTGCGGTGCGTTAAGCTGTGGCTTGGTGACCTGTGCTGCCATACAAAGCACTTCAGAAAAATGAAGCACGCCTGCATTTTTCCTGCACTGCACTGTATTATGTCAACAGTACACTGTGGTGTGAAAAATAGTTTTCTATATGCCCTTATGCCAATAGCTTTGATCCAGTGCAGAAAAACGCCAGTCACCACATTATGTGTGAACAAGCCTTTAAGATTTACCTTAGATGCAGCCCTCTGATTAGGAATGAGGCTCTTGAGGAATATTTTATATTTACCTGACAAAAGAAGAATTTTTGTTTACAATGTTATTCCAGTCTTTATGATAAGAAACAAACAAAATATATACAAAACCATTACACGTTCCCTTATCAGGTTCACTTTATATGTTAAAGCATACCTGTAACAGAAGAGGCAATATAATTACCTTTCCAGTGGTCTTTTTGTTGCTATGCTGCCTTTTTGCTTCTTGCGGCCTGCTGCAAGTATTTAACCATCTGGATTGGTTGATTACCTGTTTCCTGCATTGCACACAGTGGTCTCTGGCTTATATGTCACTACAGGATGTACCAACCGCCGGGAGAAACCATAAGTGACTGGTGAGCGAAGAGGCAGAATATTAAAAATAAGGTCAATGCAGAGGATATTGCCTATTACAAGTATACATTAACATACAAAGTGACCCTATATTGAGAGGGGCAATTTAAAGCATATAGCATACACAATACACAGAGCAGGAAATTCCAGAAAGAAACTAAGGCTAGCCATATACATTTTGTTTTCTCTTTCGATTCCCACAGATCCATCATGGCAGCGCCTGTTAGTGGGCATCCACTCACCTGCTACCGCCATGTCCCTCACCTTGTTGTGTCACTGCCGCATCACCAGCCGTCCCATTAATGTGAATGTCAGTGAGTCAACAGCGGGTCAGAGGAGGAGCCGCTGCAGGACAGAGATGACAGTTGCTCTTTAAAAATTATGATTTAAATTGAGTTGATTTAAAATCAAGCCTTTTTACTAGTCATTGAAATCGTGATTTAAATAGACTTGATTTAAAGCGGAGTTCCACCCATATAAAATTCAGCAGCTACAAAAAGTGTAGCTGCTGGCTTTTAATAATCGGCACTTACCTGTCCCACGGTCCAGCGATGTGGGCAAACAAAGCCCCGCTCCTCTCCCCCTCCTCTCTGTGGGCGCCTGGCTGTGGCTTCAAAGCCAGGCACGCACTGCGCATGCACCTTTTTTGTTCCTGAAGCACCAGGTTAGGCTAAAAACGTTACTCTTTTTTTCATTGTGAAATAAAAACATGTCTTCACATGAATCAAGGATCATGCATCTAATCTTATTAATGCATACTTATTCCTCATACTTTATTCTTCTCTAGAGATGATCATTTGTGCCTATTAATAAAACTTACTTAAACAAATCCTAATGCTATATAATATTCTTTCCAGATCGATTTTTGGATGCCCCTGCACACCCCTACTGGCCCTTCTCTACCTCAGATTTCTGGCAGTATGTAAACCATTTCCGTTCAATGGGCGCCTATGAAAACATCAATGACCTGGCTCGTACTTTCTTTGCTCACTACCCTATTGAAGAAACTCTGGGATACGATCATAACGATCATTAGGAGGCTGTATACAGCTCCCCTGCTCATCTCTAGTATAGATGTATATACACAAGTACTATAATCCTGAAGATTTGAGCCCAGAGATGTCTGGATGTGCCCACATGCAAGATCAAGTTTGGTCACTCATGGTGCACCAGTCTGTCCTCCAATAACTGTCTTGAAAATGTTATGCTTTATATGCCGGTGTCAGCTTCTGTCATCCCTCCTCTCCACCAAGGAAGAGACCCTGAAAAAGTAATTTTTCTGTAAAAATGACTAATCTGCCGCACTGTATTTATAAGCAATAAAGTGATGGAATACCACTTTCTATTACACTTATTTTGTATCAGTTTTATATTTTATGCTTACCGTGGCCACCAGATACTGTATTCTCCCTAACATGCATGTTACTGGCATTTGGCTTGAAAAATGAAATATTTTTATAACTGTGATTGTTACATTTACTGATCACTGAGATTTTGGTGTGATAGTGATAACAAAATGTGATTAAACAGTCCACCCAAAACTTTATTTTAGTTTTTTTGAAGATGTTGGTGCGTGAAATCACAAAACCCTTTCCTATGTTCCTTGAAGACTCTGGTGGTGAGGTCTCTTCCTTTCACTTTGTTACAGCCATGACAAGGAGGTTTCGCTCTACTTGTGGATGTGTCATTTTATATCATTTGAACTACAAGTAGTGGAAACCTCCCTGTTATAGCAGAAGGTGTGAGCCTCTGGGCATGGACATTATGCCTTTGGTTTCTTACCACTGCAGTCCCCAAAACATATAGAATCAGAGGATGATTCAGTCGGTGGACTCCACCTAGTACTGAAATATCACTGTATCATGAGACAACCTTTAAATGGATGATGGTTTCAAAAATATTCACAGACATCACACTGGTTCAAGATATTTTTCTAGACATGGGCCTTATTCACTAACCTTCAGCATATTGAGATATGAAATGAATTAGATTCTCAAGAACAAGCTTGTCCCGAAAAAAAAGCATACATGTAGCTAGTAGTGGTCACATTCAACTGTAATTGTTCTGTAATGTTGAAAACATTTTGTAGTTTATTCAAGCCAGTTCTTTGGTTCTAATGATTGTCAGGGACATACCCCAGCATTTATATCCACATAGATAGCACAGACTCCTTAACCACTGGACCCCCTTCGTGACCAAGGCATTCTTTTGCTATTCAGCACTGCACTACTTTAAAAGAGAAGTATGGGTTTAAGCAGGGGTCAAGTCCTGGGAAAAAAATTGTGGGAACTCCTACCCAAGATTTACTCCCCCACCAAAAAATAAATAAAATAAATGATACGCTCATATGCACGAACGCTTCAAAAGTGGTATTTTTCATCCAATTTTCGTATTGTGTGTATGAAGCTTAACTGTTAGTACATACAAAAAAACAAAAAAAAAAACAATCCTCAATAAACATAAATACGGTAATTCTCTGAATAATCAGCAATCATTCAATTGTGCTTCCATGCAAATGTGAACATCATATTCTGATCTTTATTGGGGAATGTTATTTTGTATATAGAGTGTTTATGTGGTAAGTTTAAACTTTTCACTGAACAGAGTTTGGGTAACACAGGGTTAAACGGAAAGGTCATAAATGAACTGCACATTATCTGGACAGAATGCTTAGGGAGATAGTGATGTGTTCCTGCTTAGGAGATGTATGTTAGCTTGGGGGAGCTGCAAACTCTGCAGGGCTCCAACACACACTCACTGCTATTCCAACCCTTCACATATTTCCACATAAACTTCCCTCCTGGCATTAAACTTTGCCAGGTATTGTGCTCAGCTTACCACCCCAAACTGATGTTCCTCCCTCAGCTCACCTCTCTCCCTGCATGTCCTGTGAGCAGAATAGCTGATCTTCCCGTCAGCTAGCTGTGATTGACAGGTAGATCGAAGCGGAAGCTGTCATGGGGCCCCTACTGGCAATGCCTGAATGGTCAGGTGTGCGGCACTTACTATTGCGAGCTGTATCGGCAGCTGCTGGTGTAGCACCTGCTACACAGCTCGCATACTTCAAAGTCTTGCAGGACACAGCTGCTAATGGGAACGGAGTTCCTGTTGTGAAAAAAGTACAGGAACTCCGTTCCCATGCGTTCCCGCAGGACTTGAGCCCTGGGTTTAAGTAAGGAAAATAAATTTTTTACTCACCTAGATGGATGCAGCATCCGATGTTGCATCTGTCCCCCATCTGCTGTAAGACCCCTTTCACAATGCGCCGCCAAGGGCGTCAGCGGTAAAGCAGCGCTATTTTTCGCACCGATTTACCGTCATTTCAGCGGCGCTATTCGGCCGCTAGCGGGCATTTTTAACCCCCTGCTAGCGGCCGAAAAGGGGTTAAATCCGCCCACAAAACGCCACCGGAGCAGCGTTTTGCTGGCGGTATCGCAGCGCTTCCCCAATGATATCAATGGGGAGCAGCGGTGGAGGAGCGGTGAGTTCACCGCTCCTTCACCGCTCCAAAGAAGCTGCTGGCAGGACTTTTTCTGACACCCTGCCAGTGCACTGCTCCAGTGTGAAACGCTACCAGGGTTAAAGGGGTCTAAGGCTCGGTTGACGTATATGCAAATCAGATGCATTTTTAACCATTTCAATAGAGCCGGTTCAGACATGTCCGGGGCGACTGCGGTCCATTTCTGAAAAGGGTCCTGTGCGATTTTGGGCCGGTTTTATTTGAAAATTTAAGTGAGATGGTGAACAAATTTGCACCGGACTCCAGACTGCAAACCGCAGACGGACATGTGTGAACCTTGGAGCTGGTGGGACCAATGCTGCATTCATCTAGGCAAAAAAAAAAAAAAAAAACACTGTCTTTTAATACATGAATGGTGTTCTATTATAGCACTATTCCTTTAGGCATATGTTTGAAGTTATAACTTATACCATAAATATTTCTGTTTGTGTTCATTAAAAAGTGATAAAAAAGAAAAAAAGTTTGCAAAATAACAAAACATGTTATACTTACCTTCTCTATGCAATGGTTTAGCACAGAGCAGTCCTGATTCTCCTCTTCTGGGATGCCCTCATCTCAGCTCTGGCCTGCTCCTCATCTCCGTGAGCCACCATAGGAGGTCACTTCCTATGATGGCACACCTGAGGCCTTGCTCCCAAGCTGCAATGTCTACGTCTATAGACACAAACAGTACGGTTCGGCTATGCCTCCACTCCCTCGTCATAGAATTTGATTAAATATATAAAAGAATTTCGCGCAATAATAGCTAAAAGATGTATATAAATATAAAGTGCAATATGAATAATGATCAGTGGTAGGCGCTGGTGCTAGTGAGAGGTGATTGCTGATACGTTAAAGTACATAACATTCATATGTGACTGATGATCAATAAATAAATAAAATGAATAAAATGATAAATGCACGTATAAGTGACTAATAGTAAATATCGCAGATGATATGCCAAATATTTAAAGTGTCAAGTGCAAAAAGACCTGAATGGGTTCTGGTAATAATCAATGTGCATAAGATAGTATGCATAAAACAATAAACCAATATATAATGGTGTAAATCCGTGACTGGTGAAACACAATTAAAATAGATAAATATTGATATAAAAAGGAAAAATCAATAATAAAAAAGAATAACATAAAATAACAATTGTGAGTAAGTGATTGGGTGATTCCAAAATTGATAAAAATAAAGATAATAAGTTCATGTAGTCACAGAAAGGATAAAAATATATAAATAAAGCAGAGTCCAAATTGATCCGTCAGATCCTAATAGTGGAGTGGTGTGGGGTCAGGCACAACCATCTTGTGGATCATACACTATAAATTTAGTAGTGTCAGTTCATCCAAATGATCAACACTTTCTGGATAATATTTAAACAACGGTAGAAACTTGGTCCTGGTTTTCATATATTGTATACAGTCCAAATGATCAACACTTTCTGGATAATATTTAATCAACGGTAGAAACTTGGTCCTGGTTTTCATATATTGTATACAATATATGAAAACCAGGACCAAGTTTCTACCGTTGTTTAAATATTATCCAGAAAGTGTTGATCATTTGGATGAACTGACACTACTAAATTTATAGTGTATGATCCACAAGATGGTTGTGCCTGACCCCACACCACTCCACTATTAGGATCTGACGGATCAATTTGGACTCTGCTTTATTTATATATTTTTATCCTTTCTGTGACTACATGAACTTATTATCTTTATTTTTATCAATTTTGGAATCACCCAATCACTTACTCACAATTGTTATTTTATGTTATTCTTTTTTATTATTGATTTTTCCTTTTTATATCAATATTTATCTATTTTAATTGTGTTTCACCAGTCACGGATTTACACCATTATATATTGGTTTATTGTTTTATGCATACTATCTTATGCACATTGATTATTACCAGAACCCATTCAGGTCTTTTTGCACTTGACACTTTAAATATTTGGCCTATCATCTGCGATATTTACTATTAGTCACTTATACGTGCATTTATCATTTTATTCATCTTATTTATTGATCATCAGTCACATATGAATGTTATGTACTTTAACGTATCAGCAATCACCTCTCACTAGCACCAGCGCCTACCACTGATCATTATTCATATTGCACTTTATATTTATATACTTCTTTTAGCTATTATTGCGCGAAATTCTTTTATATATTTATCCTTATTTGTGAACACGCCACATTTTGCCGCACAGCACTACTGTTTACTTATTTTAGACTATCTGAAGTACTCCAAGTAGCGCGAGGGACACATATTTACACATAGAATTTGATTGACAGAAACATGAGCCAGTGGCTTCTGCTGCTATCAATCTGCCCAGTGAGGAGTGACAGAGCACAGAGAGAGCCACTGCTCTCATACACAGTGCTGAATCGAGACCAGGTTTATGCAAGTATAAGGAGGGGCTGGGGGGGATCCAAGACACAGGTAATGGGTAGGGACTCTAGGGAGGTGTAATAGAGATTGTGAGATTATGCATGAGCAGTTGCGAACCGGAGTCGGCTGAGAGTATCTGATGATCATTACCAGTGCTGCTGCTCCTTGTACCCTCCTCTGGCACGCCTTATTTGGCTTTGTCACAGGAGATGATGGGAGAGGGAGGAGTGGACACAGCCTGCAGTGTCTTAAGAGGAGGGCAGCGGAGGGGAGGATGGGCTCTCTGTAGCAGGCTCCTGTCTGATGCAGTTAGATTGTTTTTTTTTTGTGTTTATGAGAACTGATCTGCTATAGAAAATTGATCTTAAGGGAGGACCTTTTCTGAGATCTCCCCCAATCTCTATTACACCTCCCTAGAGTCCCTACCCATTACCTGCTTACCAGTTTAGTGCACCGGCACAGCCTCCTCTCCTGCATTACCAACTTATGTGTCTGTGGCACTACAAGTCCAAGCATGCCAGGAGAGGAGGCAGCAGCAGTATGATAGATCAGACTGATTTGTAGATGAAAAGTGCTGGTGTATAGTATGTGTTTGTAAAGTGTGTCTGTATAGTTTATGATCATATGCTCACACTGCCACTTAACAGAAGTCAAACACACAAGTTCACTTTCAACGTGTGCTGTGTTGCTGACTGCCCATAAATGTCCATAGACTGGAGAAAAATGACAGAAAAAAACAATCCACTTGTTGCCATTTGGAAGCAGCTGAATGGTTAACTGTGGCGCTTGTCCTTAGATCTGGCAACAGGGCAGGTATGGATGTACGTCTGTGTGGTGACACCATGGCTTTTATTCACACTTCCCACTGCTCGATCCAAGACTGAGCCCAGCAATTCACCATTCAGCTGCCTCCACAACTGCACATGCAGATCAGAGCTGGCAACAAGTGGATTTTTTTTGTTTTTAAAACATTTTCCCGCCAGGCATCTGCCAAACCAAGGACCAAGATAAAAAGATGTGTGTGAGGAGACAATGATATAAGGGAGCACTCTGCACAACCTGATGCATAGGGAGAAAGTGTCTGCAGAAGCTTGATATTGGACCCCTGATCCACTAATCTACTGATCACGGGTGCAATGCTCTGCAGGCTCCTGTGGAAACCAAAATGAATGCACTTTTTGTTTTCTGCAAAAACATGTGCATTATTATTTTTTCCTTAAAAGGTGAATTTAGGCTTTAACCACTTGCCGCCATTGCTATAGCCGAAAGCTTAAATTGCCAGGAGGGCATCCATAGATGTTCTCCCGTTCCCTCCCCCTCTGATCGCCAAATCAATGAGATTTGGATGATCATAGATCGGGTTAAGGGCAAATCACAGCAGGCCCTTTAACATGTGATCAGCTGTCATTACAACAGCTATAAACAGATGCCGATTATAGTTTTTTTTCCCCCCTCCACACTGTCAGCGTGAATGAAAAAAGCTGCAGCTTTGATTAGAGGGACATTGGTCCCCTTGGTCCCCTTAGCACCCGAATGTGCTGACAATCAGTGGCACCTAATAGTGCCCATCAGTGCCACCTTGTCAGGGCATATCAGTGAAAGAGAAAAATTACTGGTTTGCAAAATTTTTAATTTTCGGTCTTTTAAAGGCAGAGTTCCACCTAAAAATTTAACTTCCGCTTTAAGTGATGGTGACCCCCTGACATGCCACATTTGGCAAGTCATTTTTTGGGGGGATAGCGGATACCCTCTTTTTAGAGTCACCCAGCTCCCTTCCTCCTGAGTAAGGATGAGCTCCGGCGTGTTCACATACGGCACATGCAGGGCCTGCCAGGAAGTCGGCACTGCGCTAATCACAGGCAGTGAGACATTGTCCCGATGTGCGGCTGCAGAGATCGGGAAATGTCTCACGGCCTGTGATTAGTGCAGTGCCGACTTCCTGGCGGGCTCTGCACATGGAGTGTGTGAACACGCCGGAGCTCATCCTTACTCCTGAGTCTCCACAGTGGCGGAAAGAAGTTCACCTCTCCCATCCCTCCCTCCCTGTTCTGGGACACGTCACACAGGTCCCAGAAGATCGCCCGGCCAATCACAGTGTGTGTCCGACTATTAAACGTCAGTGGCTACACTTTACGTAGCTGCTGACTTTTAAATGGGTGGAACTCCACTTTAAATACCACTAAAAGAAAGCTCTATTTGTGTGAAAAAAAAAAAATTCATATGGGTACAGTGTAGCATGAGCGCACAATTGTCAAAGTGTGACAGGGCTGAAAGCTGAAAATTGGCCAGGGCATGAAGGGGGTATAAGTGCCCAGTAGGCAAGTGGTTAAATATCGAATGTCTTGACTTATGAGAGTTTCTATCATAATGCAGGTCCTCTGCCAGTACATTTTCCATGCCTTGTCAGCAAAAAAAGTCACTGGGAGTTGGTAACCCTCTTGCCAGAGATGAGGGGACAGGGTGTGCGGTGTATACAGACTATGGAACACCTCCCCCTCATGTCCCCATATATGAAGAATGAGCGGCGGGTGAACGTCTTTCTCCTGTACACAACACACTGGGCAAACCTGATAGCATGGAATGTATGAGAGCGCTCCGCCTCACCTCATCCAGGTCCACATAGGGCCCGGCTCCCTCCGGAAACATCTCATCTACTGCCGGCTTCATCTTTCTGCGGACACCACTAACCCAGACGCCACAACAACAGGCACTTCCGGGAAACCTCTGCCACACTTCCGGCAGAAAGGTGGGCGGGGCTGTGGGTCACTTCCGGCAGGCTATTAAACTTTGTAATGTGATAATGATGAGGGGGTTGGGGAGCGTTTTTTTTTTCTCTTTTATTTTTAATTAGAGCAAACCTTTCCTGAGGGGATATTAGGGGCTGACAGTACAGACCTTCTATAAGTAGCACCTCTCCTGGGTGATTGCGTCCTCAGTATTTCCTGGAGTGATGACAGGGAGGTAGTTTGCAAAGTCTGCAGCAGTCATTATTTTTCTAGATATCCAGATAGGACTAACGTAGAACTAATGCCTTGTGCCTCTGAAGAGTAATCTTGGTTTGAATCAGTCTTCAGAGAGTGTTGTATTGCCTTCTTTAACCCCTCAAACCATGCACTAGTTTGCTGCAACTGCATTCAATAGAGTTAAGCTGGCCATACACCTATTATCTGCAGATTTTCTATGGTTAGATGGAAAAAGTGGGAGATTCCTCCATCCACACAGTTTAGCGAACATAGAGAAATCTGTTGCCCTTTTTCCATCTAACCATAGAAAATCTGCAGATAATCTATAGGTGTATGGCCAGCTTTAGTCTAGGTTCACACCAAATGCTGCTTTGAAATCGTGAGACTTCGCTTGAAATCGCAGGATTTCAAAGCCGCGTGTCGGTGCAATTTCTGGTGCGACTTGGCTGACATCTGTGCGCCTTCATGCACAGATGTCTATTCAAGTCGCACCTGACATCACCAAAAGTAGTGCAGGAGCTACTTTTTCAAATTGGTGTCAATTGGCGTCGCAAAGTTGGCATCACACCTATTTGAACAGTTCCATTGCCGACAATAGGGTTTGACTTGTCATGTGATTTGATCTGTCAAATTGCATGACAAGTCACACTGGTGGGAACAGGGGCTAAGTGGTGTTCAGGGGACAGTACTGGCAGCTAACGTGATCATGGCAATAATCATCGCTGCAGTGCAAAGGCAGCAAAAACATACTGTATGTACTCCTTCCCTCCGCCTTTGCAGCATGGGTGGGGGGGTGTAAGAAAATCAGCTCTGCAGCACATTTTTACTGCCCCAACACAAGTGTAAACAAACATTAATGGGTTATTTTTAGTTTTGAAAAGAGTGGAGAGGGATTCAAGCCCCTGTCAGGTTTTTATTGGTGCCTGTGTTAGGGAGATTCACCCTCTTTTTGTCCGGATTACCATTTTCACTGAATGTAAAAGTGAAAGAAAATACATTTTTGGTTGTCACCAGAACAGGAATAGAGGGGGAATTCCTCCAATGAGGACGCTAGTTCCAGTGACACCCCGGGATTCTGACACTTTGGAAGGATTTTCTCTCACTTCCTGTTTTGGCAAAGGGACATAGATGGCAAAATAAAAAAAAAAGAACTGCAGGAGTTATATCCCTCCCTTATTCTGTCCAAGTGAATAAAAAAAGTTGTTGGCTTTAGTCCTACTATAAGACCCCTTTCACACCACGCCGCCCATAGCGTCGGCGGTAAGACCCCTTTCACACCACGCCGCCCATATCGTCGGCGGTAAGACCCTTTTCACACCACGCCGCCCATAGCGTAAGCGGTAAAACGCCGCTATTTTTAGTGGCGTTTTACCGTCGGATTTGGGGCGCATTTTGGCCGATAGCGACCGAGAAAACCGTCCGCAATATGCCACTATAGCTGCGTTTTGCCGGCGGTATTACAGCGCTGCCCCATTGATTTCAATAGGGAGGAGCGGTAAACACACCGCTCCTTCACCGCTCCAAAGAAGCTGCTGGCAGGACTTTTCCTGACGTCCTGCCGGCTTTCACACTGGAGACAATGGTGCAGCTGTTTTAGGCCGGATTGCAGGCGCTATTTCTAACGCTATAGCGCCTGCAAAATGCCCTTGGTGTGAAAGGGGTCTAAAGCAGTACTCAACTCTCCATGTTTTTCCCCACTTGCTTTTCAAAGCACCTGCTCATCCACACAGAAAATCCAGTGTTGTTCCGCTGAGATCCACTGTTCAAGTGTCACCATCGTGGTCCTCTTTTGGGTGCAGGCAGCCCACTCCAGTAAGGCACGGGACCCAACCCCCAGCCTTTCCCCTGGCCTCTCAGTATGCTTATCCTGCAGCCTCCTGTAAGATGTGACGTAAGTATCCAGGATGATGCAGGAGCAGGTATACGCCATTGTGGCCTAGGCAGGAATAGCAGCAGGGGGCAGGGCTAAAAATTAAAATGGTAAAAATCGAAAAAAAAAACAAAAACCTGCAGTTCTGCTTGGAGAAGTGCCAGTTTTAAAGTGGAACTAAAGCCGGCCATAGACGTTTGAATAAGGAACCAGACAAGATTTGAATCATGTATGGGCAGGCTGAATGTACCGATCGATCAACTTGGGTACAACCAGCCTGTTGTGATGTTGCCATGTGATTATTACTATAACAGCCACTAGTAATAATCACATTTAAAATCTGACAGGCTGGTTGTACCCAGGTTGATTGATTGGTACATTCAGCCTGCACATACATGATTCAAATCTTGTCTGGTTCCTGTTGAACCAGCTGAGATTTGAATCATGTATGGGCAGGCTGAATGTACCAATCAATCAACTTGGATACAACCAGCCTGTCAGATTTTACATGCAATTATTATTAGCGGCTGTTATAGCTGCTAGCAATAATCACTGTGTTCTCCCTGCGCGGGCGACTTCCCCCACCAGGAGAACACAATGGCTCCGTGGGAGGGATTCCCCCATCAACACTGACTGTGGTTGCAGGAAAGAAAATCGCTCTGTCCATGGCCAGCCTAATTCTTCTTAGGAAGTTTGTGGGTCTGGTGCACTTACACCATCTATGGTGGGCAGTTTTTCCCCCCCACGCTTCACTGGCAGCTTCCCTTGCTCGGCGGCAATGGATTTCCCTTCCCATCCTCTCCACGGGTCATCACAGCGGCGGTGGTGTTCTCTTTTCGGCCAATCGGAAAAAACGAGTCTCAAACCTGCTTCTGATTGGCCGGATTGAGGATCATTTTTTTATTAGCGAATATTCATTCGTTGTTGTAACACCTGGGTGGGCTCAGGCGCAATGCTCTGCGCCACGAGCCCACCCTATTTTGAAGCCTATTAGAACCTATGGCTGTAATCAGGTGCTTCACAAAAACACCCCCGCAGCTGTAATTCAAAGGAGGAGCTGGAAGCATGAATAGGGGGTGGCGGTGTTCTGTGGAAATAGCGGTCAAGGATAGAGCAGGGGGGCGGTGGCCCTGGATAGAGGGGGCGCCACTGGTGTAAACACATCTTTAGGAGCAGACCTGTTAGTTTTTTTTTTTTTATATAATTGGATTTGTTATGACCTTTCTGGATTCCTGCTGGACATGAGAGTGTTTTTTTTTTTTTGTGAGTAACCCAGTTATAAAAGGTAAAGGAGGGGAAATGGGGTGTTACGTTCCACTTTAAGGCCAGGTTCACACTGCTGCGGTGCGAATTTAGCGCAATTTTTATCTGAGTGCGTTGCAAATTTGCATTGCGAATTCTTTATGTGTTCTTGCGATTCTACGGCAAATTTAGCAGTCGTGGAGCTGAATTCGCATCGCACACAGATCAAACTCGGACAGGACCCTTTTTTCACGTAGCTTAGATTCGCAACGCATTGATGTGAACGGCACTCACGGAAAACAATGTTATTAAAATGACTTGCGAATTTGAGCGATCGCAATGGCTGAAATTCGCAATAAAATTCGCAGCAGTGTGAACCTAGCCTAAGGCTCGGTTCACACCGTTGCGGTGCGCGAACCGCTGGTGTCAATACAAAGTTAATGACACCCCCAGATTGGTTCGCATATCGCAGTGCGAACTGCCATTTTGGACAGAAATCAGATTGTGTGGGTGTGAGCACCCATGCGATAAAATTCTGGCGCGGACCAATAAAATGGTCCTGTGTGAGTTTGGTCCGAATGCGATCCAAATTCAGCCATACATGCTGTATGGCTAAGTTTGCATCGCACAGACATTGCATGTGAATTACACAGCAGTGGGAACCGGCCCTTAATCCAGGCTCTGGACTAAAAAAAAAAAATCAAGTTTCATACCTCTTTTCCAGCTATCGTTGATTCGGTGATGTCACATGTTTTCTTCACCCTCTTCTACCTACAAAAGTGAGTGGATTCTTTGTGCTGCAGAGAGTGGCGCAGTGTGGTGACATTCCATGCCTCTCTGCAGCATTCTCCTGTAAGTCCAGAGCAGGGTGCAGAGCCTTGATGCACTGGATTCACCAAAAAATTGGTTAAATTACATTTGGTGGTGTATTTACCCTGTTTCCCCAAAAATAAGACCTAGCGTGATTGTCGGTGATGGCTGCAATATAAGCCCTACCCCCCAAATAAGCCCTATCCTGTTTCCCCAAAAATAATAATAACCTGAAAATAAGACCTACAAGGACTTTAACTAGGGCTTATTTGGGGGGTAGGGCTTATATTGCAGCCATAACCGACAGTCACACTAGGTCTTATTTTCTGGGAAACAGGGTAGTAAAAGTATGCATAGTTATTTACCCTGCAAAATGGCATGTACAATCATTCTGGGCAAATGCTGGAAAAATTGCTATTTCCTCTCCAGGTCAGATGTTATTCTTTCATAAGAATAGTGTGGATCAGGAAAATACTGCATTACAGCAACTAGATGGAGCTGACGATCACAGTTTGTTTTCCTATGATCATAAGCTCCATCTGGAGAAAGATCCAAGAATCTGGAAAGCTGCACTCCAAGAAACATCCAACTTTATTGTAACTTATAAAAGCACCCCAAAACAGTAGACTGACTGTGCTTTTATAAGTTACAATAAAGTTGGATGTTTCTTGGAGTGCAGCTTTCCAGATTCTTGGATGTTTTTTCTACATTCAGCTAGATGAGCTGAGCGAGCACCCAGGGAGATGAGCTGAGCGAGCACCCAGGGAGATGAGCTGAGCGAGCACCCAGGTAGATGAGCTGAGCGAGCACCCAGGTAGATGAGCTGAGCGAGCACCCAGGTAGATGAGCTGAGCGAGCACCCAGGTAGATGAGCTGAGCGAGCACCCAGGGAGATGAGCTGAGCGAGCACCCAGGTAGATGAGCTGAGCGAGCACCCAGGTAGATGAGCTGAGCGAGCACCCAGGGAGATGAGCTGAGCGAGCACCCAGGTAGATGAGCTGAGCGAGCACCCAGGTAGATGAGCTGAGCGAGCACCCAGGTAGATGAGCTGAGCGAGCACCCAGGTAGATGAGCTGAGCGTGCACCCAGGTAGATGAGCTGAGCGAGCACCCAGGTAGATGAGCTGAGCGAGCACCCAGGTAGATGAGCTGAGCGAGCACCCAGGTAGATGAGCTGAGCGAGCACCCAGGTAGATGAGCTGAGCGAGCACCCAGGGAGATGAGCTGAGCGAGCACCCAGGTAGATGAGCTGAGCGAGCACCCAGGTAGATGAGCTGAGCGAGCACCCAGGTAGATGAGCTGAGCGAGCACCCAGGGAGATGAGCTGAGCGAGCACCCAGGGAGATGAGCTGAGCGAGCACCCAGGGAGATGAGCTGAGCGAGCACCCAGGGAGATGAGCTGAGCGAGCACCCAGGTAGATGAGCTGAGCGAGCACCCAGGTAGATGAGCTGAGCGAGCACCCAGGTAGATGAGCTGAGCGAGCACCCAGGTAGATAAGGGGGGGAGGACTGTGACAGCAAGCTCACCTGGAGCAGCAGCATATTATTCACTAAATCGGCTTCACCTAGTGGCCACAATGCAGTATTTTCCTGGTTCACTCTATCATGTATAAATGAAAAACCTTCGACCTGGAGAGAAAATAATCTAATAACATTTGTTTTTGTGCTCTTTTGTACATAATAAATATACATTCAGTTTTACATGGCAAATAGCTCTGCAATTTTTTTTATAAATATACCCTTTGGTGTGTGGATGCCTCTTCTCTGCTGTGTACCATTCTGTCCTTATTTTATCATGCACAACATTATTAAACTGTCCTGCTGGTTGAACTTCCTTTTCTAGTTTTAGCTGTTATTTATTTACATATTTGTTCATGGTGTGCCTACTTAATTGTGACAGTATATTTAACAAAGTCTGCCTTATTTCCTGTCATATAGTTCCTCTATTGATATGTGTCTTGCCTTCCTGTGCTAGTCCATAGCTCCCAACAGTCCCTGATTTAGAGGGACTGTCCCTGATTTGGAGCAATGTCCCTCTGTCCCTCATTCCTCCTCATTTGTCCCTCATTTTGGTCTGATCTATATAGCTGTATATAAAATGCACTTTTTATCTTTCAAAAAGTGTTTCTCAGTGCTAAACCTTTCATCCAATTTCTAAATTGCTGCATTTGTAACATTTAAAAGCCAATATAAAGTGGTAGTAGTGGTAAAAAAAGTCCTTGTGGATTAAAGTTTTTTTTGGTTAAAAGGGGGTGTGTCAGGGGGGACGTGTCCTATTCCTATATATGTTTGTTAGTAGGTGTCCCTCATTCCCATCTTAAAATGTTAGGAGGTATGCTAGTCTACTATGGTAATCGTGGAATACCTTGTCTCTCACAGTGGATACAGTCAAATTTTCAAGCCATGGTGTTAAAAATCTCTCTTTTTAGTTTATTACAGTTGAATTTTTATAGTATGTGGGAGGAGCTACAGTTATACTAGTCAAGAACATGGAGCTAGGTTTACTACTTTAGTTAGTCCAGAGACACCAGTGGATAACACAATGGACTGGCTCTGTCTGTCTCCCCACAGAAGCATAATGCACTGTGTCCGTGACTACTACTGGTGAGTACATAATGACAATAACATTCATTCTTTAGCCTCATACACACGATCGGACTTTGTACCAACTTTCCCGTGGATTTTTGTACAAAGGGCGTTGGCCCCAAGTTTGTATTGCATACACACGATCAGACTTTTTAGGCAACAAACATGAACGTAGTGACGTTTCAACGTACTGACGACACTTCAAAAGAGGACGTTCGAATACTCCAGCGCCACCTTTGGTCAACTTCTGTATTGTTGTCTGATCTTTTGCATTGGTTCTGAGCATGCGTGTTTGTACTTTGTACAAAAGTCCAATGGTTTTGTGTACACACGGTCGGACTTTGCTCCATCAGACTTTTGTTGGCAGAAAGTTGGTCCGTTCGCACAGCCAACAAAAGTCCGATGAAAACTGAAAAAGTTGGTCCGATGGAGCATACACACGGTCGGATGTTGGTCCAAAACAGCTAATTTGCATGTTTGTTGTCAAAAAGTCCGATCGTGTGTATGGGCCTTAATAATGTCTTGTATATGACGTTCTGCCTCCATTCTACCTGCACTCTTTTATTGAACATTTTACCATTCCCCTATATCAGTGGTCTCCAAACTGTGGCCCGAGGGGCCATATGCGTGCCTTTGCTTGCTTTTATCCGGCCCTTGGGGAACTATTTTCATCCAATACCAACAATGGGGCATAATTCCCCCCACTGATAATTCCTCTCAATGACACCAACAATGGGGCCCAATGACATCAATGATTGGGCACAATTCCTCTCACTGACACCAACGATGGGGCATTGTTTATTCCCACTGACGTCAGGATATTTTCTACTCCCAATGGCCACAGTCCGCCCCCCCCCCCCCCCTTAAGTCTGAAGGACAGTAAACTGGCCCTTTGATTGGAGAGTTCTCAATTATCCAGGTCATGGTATAGCAAATAGTTGTTATTTACATTCAACAGGACTTGTTCTGTAATGTTAAAGGTGTTTATCCAAGCTAGTTCTTCAGTTCAAATGGTAAATCAACCACTACCATAGCTTCCAACTGTCCCTGATTTGGAACAATGTCCCTCTTTCCTCCCTCGCTTGTCCCTCATTTTGGTCTGATCTATATAGTTGTATATAAAATGCACTATTTATCTATCAAAAAGAGTTTCCCAGTGCTAAACCTTTCATCCAGTTTTGAAATTGCTGCATTTGTAAATACCTAAAGCCAATATAAAGGAATAGTAGTAGTAAAAAGCACTTTTGGGTTTAACCAATAATTTTTTTTATACAGTTGTCCTTTAAGGGGGCGTGGTGAGGGGTGTGTCCTACGATTGCATACTTTTGCTAATAGGTGTCCCTCATTCCCATTTCAGAAAGTTGGGAGGTATGCACCATGGAAAGGCAGATGTTATTGTCCAAGACCAGGATGGTTCCACAACTTTCATACCTCCAAACCTGTTCATGGACAGTAAAATCTGCCTTTCCATGGTGGTTTGATTAACCACTTGCCGCTAGACCACAGTACATTTACTGCAGGCGGGCAGCAGCTCCAGGCTGAGCGACATATTTGTACGTCGTTCATCACATGTGCACTGGCGCGCCCTCTGAGCCCGCGATCCTGTGACCAGACATAGCGGGTCACGGTGCTCGGTACAGTCCGGAGTATCATGTGATCGCTATGACTCATAGCGATCACATGAATACATGCAGGCAAAACTGTCATGAATGGCTTCCATTCATGACAGCTTGCTTACTATTGTGATGCTGTGATTGGCCCACAGCTATCACATGGTACCTGGCACCTTGTACCATGTAATTAGCTGTAGCCAATCACAGCATCGCAATAGTAAGCAAGCTGTCATGAATGAAAGCCATTTGTGACAGTTAAAACTATTGCTAATAACAAAATCATCACTGGTATAAGCAATAACAGTGTAAAAATAAAAATCCATGATCATTCCTCCAGAGTAGTACAGAATCACTATGAGGACCAGAGTATGTAAAAAAACTGGCATGAGACCCTGAGCCAGCGCTCCAGCTGGAGGGGCAGAGCATAGAGGCGGTGACTAAAAGTCACTGGCTCTCTGCAGCCTGAAGACCAAGAGCTGAGTGATCAGCCATGTTTGATTTCTCAACTCTTGGTCTTAGGCTAGGTTCACACATGTCCGTCTGCGGTTTGCAGTCTGGAGTCCGGTGCAAATTTGTTCACCATCTCACTTAAATTTTCAAATAAAACCGGCCCAAAATCGCACAGGACCCTTTTCAGAAATGGACCGCAGTCGCCCCGGACATGTCTGAACCGGCTCTATTGAAATGGTTAAAAATGCATCTGATTTGCATATACGTCAACCGAGCCTTAGACCCCTTTAACCCTGGTAGCGTTTCACACTGGAGCAGTGCACTGGCAGGGTGTCAGAAAAAGTCCTGCCAGCAGCTTCTTTGGAGCGGTGAAGGAGCGGTGAACTCACCGCTCCTCCACCGCTGCTCCCCATTGATATCATTGGGGAAGCGCTGCGATACCGCCAGCAAAACGCTGCTCCGGTGGCGTTTTGTGGGCGGATTTAACCCCTTTTCGGCCGCTAGCAGGGGGTTAAAAATGCCCGCTAGCGGCCGAATAGCGCCGCTGAAATGACGGTAAATCGGTGCGAAAAATAGCGCTGCTTTACCGCTGACGCCCTTGGCGGCGCATTGTGAAAGGGGTCTTACAGCAGATGGGGGACAGATGCAACATCGGATGCTGCATCCATCTAGGTGAGTAAAAAATTTATTTTCCTTACTTAAACCCAGGGCTCAAGTCCTGCGGGAGCGCATGGGAACGGAGTTCCTGTACTTTTTTCACAACAGGAACTCCGTTCCCATTAGCAGCTGTGTCCTGCAAGACTTTGAAGTATGCGAGCTGTGTAGCAGGTGCTACACCAGCAGCCGCCGATACAGCTCGCAATAGTAAGTGCCGCACACCTGACCATTCAGGCATTGCCAGTAGGGGGCCCCATGACAGCTTCCGCTTCGATCTACCTGTCAATCACAGCTAGCTGACGGGAAGATCAGCTATTCTGCTCACAGGACATGCAGGGAGAGAGGTGAGCTGAGGGAGGAACATCAGTTTGGGGTGGTAAGCTGAGCACAATACCTGGCAAAGTTTAATGCCAGGAGGGAAGTTTATGTGGAAATATGTGAAGGGTTGGAATAGCAGCGAGTGTGTGTTGGAGCCCTGCAGAGTTTGCAGCCCCCCCAAGCTAACATACATCTCCTAAGCAGGAACACATCACTATCTCCCTAAGCATTCTGTCCAGATAATGTGCAGTTCATTTATGACCTTTCCGTTTAACCCTGTGTTACCCAAACTCTGTTCAGTGAAAAGTTTAAACTTACCACATAAACACTCTATATACAAAATAACATTCCCCAATAAAGATCAGAATATGATGTTCACATTTGCATGGAAGCACAATTGAATGATTGCTGATTATTCAGAGAATTACCGTATTTATGTTTATTGAGGATTGTTTTTTTTTTTTTTGTTTTTTTGTATGTACTAACAGTTAAGCTTCATACACACAATACGAAAATTGGATGAAAAATACCACTTTTGAAGCGTTCGTGCATATGAGCGTATCATTTATTTTATTTATTTTTTGGTGGGGGAGTAAATCTTGGGTAGGAGTTCCCACAATTTTTTTCCCAGGACTTGACCCCTGCTTAAACCCATACTTCTCTTTTAAAGTAGTGCAGTGCTGAATAGCAAAAGAATGCCTTGGTCACGAAGGGGGTCCAGTGGTTAAGGTGTCTGTGCTATCTATGTGGATATAAATGCTGGGATATGTCCCTGACAATCATTAGAACCAAAGAACTGGCTTGAATAAACTACAAAATGTTTTCAACATTACAGAACAATTACAGTTGAATGTGACCACTACTAGCTACATGTATGCTTTTTTTTCGGGACAAGCTTGTTCTTGAGAATCTAATTCATTTCATATCTCAATATGCTGAAGGTTAGTGAATAAGGCCCATGTCTAGAAAAATATCTTGAACCAGTGTGATGTCTGTGAATATTTTTGAAACCATCATCCATTTAAAGGTTGTCTCATGATCCAGTGATATTTCAGTACTAGGTGGAGTCCACCGACTGAATCATCCTCTGATTCTATATGTTTTGGGGACTGCAGTGGTAAGAAACCAAAGGCATAATGCCCATGCCCAGAGGCTCACACGGTCACACCTTCTGCTATAACAGGGAGGTTTTCACTACTTGTAGTTCAAATGATATAAAATGACACATCCACCAGTAGAGCGAAACCTCCTTGTCATGGCTGTAACAAAGTGAAAGGAATAGACCTCACCACCAGAGTCTTCAAGGAACATAGGAAAGGGTTTTGTGATTTCACGCACCAACATCTTCAAAAAAACTAAAATAACGTTTTGGGTGGACTGTTTAATCACATTTTGTTATCACTATCACACCGAAATCTCAGTGATCAGTAAAATGTAACAATCACAGTCATAAAAATATTTCATTTTTCAAGCTAAATGCCAGTAACATGCATGTTAGGGAGAATACAGTATCTGGTGGCCACGGTAAGCATAAAATATAAAACTGATACAAAATAAGTGTAATAGAAAGTGGTATTCCATCACTTTATTGCTTATAAATACAGTGCGGCAGATTAGTCATTTTTACAGAAAAATTACTTTTTCAGGGTCTCTTCCTTGGTGGAGAGGAGGGATGACAGAAGCTGACACCGGCATATGAAGCATAACATTTTCAAGACAGTTATTGGAGGACAGACTGGTGCACCATGAGTGACCAAACTTGATCTTGCATGTGGGCACATCCAGACATCTCTGGGCTCAAATCTTCAGGATTATAGTACTTGTGTATATACAGCTATACTAGAGATGAGCAGGTGAGCTGTACACAGCCTCCTAATGATCGTTATGATCGTATCCCAGAGTCTCTTCAATAGGGTAGTGAGCAAAGAAAGTACGAGCCAGGTCATTGATGTTTTCATAGGCGCCCATTGAACGGAAATGGTTTACATACTGCCAGAAATCTGAGGTAGAGAAGGGCCAGTAGGGGTGTGCAGGGGCATCCAAAAATCGATCTGGAAAGAATATTATATAGCATTAGGATTTGTTTAAGTAAGTTTGCTCTGTTTTATTAATAGGCACAAATGATCATCTCTAGAGAAGAATAAAGTATGAGGAATAAGTATGCATTAATATGATTAGATGCATGACCCTTGATTCATGTGAAGACATGTTTTTATTTCACAATGAAAAAAAGAGTAACGTTTTTAGCCTAACCTGGTGCTTCAGGAACAAAAAAGGTGCATGCGCAGTGCGTGCCTGGCTGTGAAGCCACAGCCAGGCGCCCACAGTCAGAATGCCGGCATCGTGGAGAGGAGGGGGAGAGGAGAGGGGCTTTGTTTGCCCACATATCTGGACCGTGGGACAGGTGAGTGCCGATTATTAAAAGCCAGCAGCTACAAAGATAATTATATTGCCTCTTCTATTACAGGTATGCTTTAACATATAAAGTGAACCTGATAAGGGAACGTGTAATGGTTTTGTATATATTTTGTTTGTTTCTTATCATATTGACTGGAATAACATTGTAAACAAAAATTCTTCTTTTGTCAGGTAAATATAAAATATTCCTCAAGAGCCTCATTCCTAATCAGAGGGCTGCATCTAAGGTAAATCTTAGAGGCTTGTTCACACATAATGTGGTGACTGGCGTTTTTCTGCACTGGATCAAAGCTATTGGCATAAGGGCATATAGAAAACTATTTTTCACACCACAGTGTACTGTTGACATAATACACAGTGCAGTGCAGGAAAAATGCAGGCGTGCTTCATTTTTCTGCAGTTCTTTGTATGGCAGCACAGGTCACCAAGCCACAGCTTAACGCACCGCACTGCTGGGCAGAGACTTAATAGGATCGCACACTATCCACATCCAGTAAAGTTAAAAAGATGTAAGCAGAGTCCACTGGCTGCACGCTAAAGCAGAACTCTTTAGCATGTGGCTAGTGTGAATGAGCCCCCAGTCAGGCAGAATGATCATAAAGGTAGGCAGCTTCTGCTGTGCCCATTCATTAGCTAACCCATAGTGTTCTGGGAATCCTTTGTCATGTATTAAAGGAGAAGTGTAGCACTCCTGTGACCCGTTTTCAGCAGACAGTGAGCTGAAATCTGCAGTCTGCTAACGTCACAGAGCCAGTCCAGGTTCGGGCAAGATTGTGACCATATGATCGTGATCCGCCCACATGCCCAGACCGTCACCCGGCCCGGCCTCTCACCCAGTGAGCCGCAGGCAAAGCAGACAGCGGTGAATGACAGCCACCAGCTCTCGTCTCACAGAGCTCTGAGAAATGAGCGACTGGCGGTGTTTGATCGCTCGATTCTTAGTGTTAGAGCCAGCGGGGGGCAGATGCAGCATAAAGTCCATACATACGCTCGGATTATCCGAGGACCAGGTCTGTCGGATCATGTCCGTCGTACTTTGTCCGATGTTGGTTTTGCGTACACACGGTCGGACAAAGTTGTCAGAAAATCCGATCATTCTGAACGTGGTGACGTTTGTTGCCTACGACGGGACTACGTAGAGGCTAGTAGCCAATAGCTTTGGTCTTGTAATGTGATCTGAGCATGCGTAGCACTTTGTCCGTCGGAATTCGCTACACACGATCGGATTTGGTGTGATCGGACTTTGTTGTCAAAAAATCTATCCAGCAGGAGATAGGACTTTGTCCGTCGGACAATCCGATGGAAACTGTCCGATGGTGCCTACACACGGTCGGAATTTCCGACAACATTGTCTGATAGGACAGAATCCATCGGAAAATCCGACCGTGTGTATGGGGCTTTAGACTGATGCTGCATCCAGCTAGGTATGTATAATGCTACAAAAATGGATTCCTATACTTCTCTTTTAAATGTTTATTTGTTAACCTGATACCATTTGTGTACTACAGATATAAAACATCAGATTAAAACATAGAAACTATAACATTAATGTACAATAACATTGACTCCAAACCATTATAATTTACCTTTAGCACAAGCTTCGGGAAAAGCAAACATTACAGTACATGAACAGCTAAATATGTTGTATAATTGCTTGCTTATGATTTGCGAAGTGCAAATGTCCTTTTACCTGCACTTGCATCACCCTCAAATACTATCAGTAATCATTGGTATTGTAAGCGTTTAGGTCATAAGGTTTAAATCATGAGTGTGTTATGTGACTACCTGTATTTGAGCAAATGTAGATGACAGGTTAAAGTGAACCTGTCAGCACAGGGGCACTTGTATATAACATATACCTGCAAAATAGAAGACGGAATATGCTTACAGTACCTTTTCTGTGTTCTGATTTTTGAAAGGCCGTCACTTCACTTCTCACGATACGCACATATTCATACACTTCCGGGTGTGTGAATAAACTGCTTCCCCACTGCTTTCTGTGTTTTTTACAACTGGCTCCTACATCACTCTAGGACAGTGATGGCGAACCTTGGCACCCCAGATGTTTTGTAACTACATTTCCCATGATGCTCAACTACACTGCAGAGTACATGAGCATCATGGAAAATGTAGTTCCAAAACATCTGGGGTGCCAAGGTTCACCATCACTGCTCTAGGATATCAGTGCCACAGCTTAATGATTATATGCTCTTCTATACTTTGTTAAACATACTTTGTACATGCTTTGTACAACCCAAGCATGCATGCCTGCAGCAATGCCCCTGGCTGGCAGGGGCTCTTGCCATAGTGGGAAAGTGCTCTCCCTTATCATCGTGACATCTTCCACTAATCTATTTCTGGTTCTGGAAACAGGTACATGAATTTGGGGCAAGCACTGAAATTTTTTGTGTGGAGTCCAGAAAAATATTCCCAAGGAGCATGTTCCTGGAAATGGCTGCAACGTAAATGGGCGCTGCGGCAACTACCAGTTGTGGACCGGAAAATAGCACAAATTAGAAGATCTGTTGCCAGCAGAGCAAGGATCTACAAAATAACATCCAAACCAAGGGTCAAGTCCTGGGGAAAAAAGTGTGGGAACTCCCACCCAAGATCCACTTACCCACCCAAAAAAAAAAATTATATGCACGAACGCTTCAAAAGTGGTATTTTTCATCCAATTTTCGTATTGTGTGTATGAAGCTTAACTATTAGTACATAAAAAAAAATAATAGTCCTCAATAAACATAAATACGGTAATTCTCTGAATAATCAGCATTCATTCAATTGTGCTTCCATGCAAATGTGAACATCATGTTCTGATCTTTATTGGGGAATTTTATTTTGTATATAGAGTCTTTATGTGGTGAGTTTACACTTTTCATTGAACAGAGTTTGGATAACACAGGGTTAAACGGAAAGGTCATAAATTAACTGCACATTATCTGGACAGAATGCTTGGGGAGATAGTGATGTGTTCCTGCTTAGGAGATGTATGTTAGCTTGGGGGGCTGCAAACTCTGCAGGGCTCCAACACACACTCGCTGCTATTCCAACCCTTCACATATTTCCACATAAACTTCCCTCCTGGTGTTAAACTTTGCCAGGTATTGTGCTCAGCTTACCACCCCAAACTGATGTTCCTCCCTCTGCTCACCTCTCTCCCTGCATGTCCTGTGAGCAGAATAGCTGTGCTCCTCCTCTGGGTTCTCTCATCATATGGCACTGAAGATAGAGGAGGGGGGGATTCAGCGGGACACACAGAGAAAGTATGCAGGAGACTGGGGGGGGGGGTGAGGAGACAGAAAATCAGGAGGGGCCGGCGGGGAGGAGGCGCATCACGAGAGGTCTGACTAAACACAATCTCTTAGCAGCAGGGACCTGATCTACCCGTCAGCCTGCTGTGATTGACAGGTAGATCGAAGAGGAAGCTGTCATGGGGCCCCCTACTGGCAATGCCTGAATGGTTAGGTGTGCGGCACTTACTATTGTGAGCTGTGTCGGCAGCTGCTGGTGTAGCACCTGCCACACAGCTCGCATAGTTCAAAGTCTTGCAGGACACAGCTGCTAACAGGAACTAAGTTCCTGTTGTGGAAAAAGTACAGGAACTCCGTTCCCATGCGTTCCCGCAGGACTTGAGCCCTGATCCAAACGGTTTATTAAAACACATCACAGCATAAAATAGCCACGTTATGGAACCACACAGGACCCTTCCTCAGTCATGAGATTAGGATGGTCATATGGGGAAGGGGTCTTGCGTGGCTCCAAAACTTTGCTACATTATACTGTGATGTGATCTTGCTAATACACTGTTTGGACATTATTTTGGAGATCCTTGGTGTGCTGGCGACATATCTTCTAATTTGTTGTGTGGCAGCGCACTGAGGCCACAGTGTCCATATGGATAATTCATCCTCAGAGTAGTACAGCTCTGAAGAGAGTGCAGCTACACAGCAGTATTTTGGATGGGTGGGCGGAGCCTGATGGGGTTTTAGACACACTAGTTTCCCACCAAGTCCCCTTCCATTGTGATTGACAGCAGGCAGAGGGTGAATTCCTTAGCCAATAGGTTGTCTATTGGCTACCTGCCGTCAATCAGAAGGTGAGAGTAGACCTGATGGGAGACCAGTCCCTCACCTTCCCCATTAGGCTCCACCTACTGTCAGCAACACTAGTTGCCAGGAAGCTGTCAGCTGTGAAGTGACAATTAGTGACAGGTTAGGAGGGATTGCACCAGCAGACATGCTGCCCTATTACACTGCGTACAGAGACAGGCACTCTCCTTGTCTCTGTATGCCAACTTAGAGTTTGTCTTAATTACCTGGAGGTAACACTTTTTAAAATTGGTGCAGACATAGTGCCACCTTGCAAAAGTGATGCTGGGGAGAACTATCTGAATCTGTTGCATGCTTCGGAAAAGCAACTGAAACGGGTGGCAGGATGTTTTAAAGGGCTATACCGCCAGAAAAGTGGTGCTAATGTTTTATGAAATCCTCCTACAGAAATTCTTCTGCGGTGAAGGCCTACCTGCTAGCAATTTTCACTAAAGAACCTTTACTTTTGCTTTAGGTGAATAATGAATGTAATGTTTATATAGAAGAATTAGTTGCAGAGAAAGTAAACAAAGTGTAGAAACAGTCTTTACCATCCTCCTCGTGGATAGGTCTGGCATCTGCAAATAAACATGGAAATGTTATGTGAGAGAGGCATGCATTGGACAATGGAGACTTTCATAGCACAAAGTCTGAGTAGAATTCTAATGTCAGCAGGAATTCCTAACAGCACAGTACTGTGTCCTACATAATAGGGTCCTGTGTTCACCGACTGCGTGGCACTTCCCTTCCACCTGAGAGAAGACCTGTCAGTGAAGAGGATGGGAATATCACTGACACCATGCTATGAGTGAATACGTGAATACACAGGATGTGTGTTGGCACCAGAGACACACAGCTACAGACCAGAACTCTCCGTATGTTTTATTTAGGGCTTGCTACATTGCTAATTAGACAAAAAATATTAAAGATATTGCAGTTGGGATGAGTAGAGATGGTAACATGTCTACTTCACTCCATTTGTTAAAGGGAAACATACTGTATATACCAAGTTTTTTCAGACTTTACAGCCAATGCCACCTGGTTGGCATATTCCTATAGAAACAATTGAATCCTTATGATCGCAATGGGAACTTTAAAACTGGGACCCCAGTATAAAAAAAGAGAATTGCATGCTGGACATGGGCTACTTGTGTAATGGGGCAACACAACGGTTTAGTGGCCAGCACTTTTGCCTTGTAAGACTGGGGTGTATAGTTCAGATTTCACTACCTGCTTGTAGTTTTCATGTTCTCCCTGTGCTTGTGTGAGTATTCTCCCACATTCTAAAAGACATCCCGACAGGTTAATTGGCCCCTGTTAAATTAAGCCCTAGTAAGTGTGTGCATTTACAGTATCTATGAGGTACACCTTAGATTGTAAGCTCCTTGAGGGCAGAGACTGATGCAAATGTATGTTTCGTAAAATTGTTAATATAATATAAATGCCTGTGATAAATTAATTAAAAAATATATAGTTGTCATTAATAGTACAAACTGGTATTTTTTTTTTAGCACTGTACAAAATGTAATGAATAAAGGTATGTTGTAATTTCAACCTGTAAAAATTAGTGCTGACATTTTTTCCTATAATTAAAAAAGCTATTAAATCAAGATGCGGGATATATGGTAATCCTACAACTGTAGGTACATTTAAACATGCTTTGAATAAACATAGGTCTAAAAAAGACTTGATGGACCTCTTCTATGTTGACATTACATACAGGAGAGGAGTGTTTAAAAATCAGTATAAAGTTAGCCACCTTTTATTCACTGGTAATCTTAAAGTGATTTTTTTTTCAAATAACAAACATGTTATACTTACCTCCTCTGTGCAGTTGGTTTTGCACAGAGTAGCCCAGATCATCTTCTTCGCAGGTCCCTCTTCGCTGCTCCTGGCCCCTCCCTCCTTTGAGTGCCCCTCAGCCAGCAGCTTGCTACAGGGGGCACCCAAGCTGAGTCAGAACTCCGTGTATCCATTCAGACATGGAGCCCCAACCTGGCCCCCTCTCCCTCTCTCCCTTGATTGGCTGACATTTATTGACAACTGTGGGAGCCAATGGCGCCGCTACTCTGTCTCAGCCAATCAGGAGGAGTGTCCTGGATGGTTGAGGGGATCGTAGACATCGCTGGAGAGAGAAGGGGCCCAGGTAGATAATTAGGGGGGTGCTGGGAGGCTGCTACACACAGAAGGTTTTTTATCTTAATGCATAGAATGCCTTTACAACTCCTTTAAGAGTAGTTGTATTAGAGTCAGCACTGCACATTACCATACCCAGGCACATATTATTGCATGATGTGAACACTGTTGTGCACTAATGCCCCTATATGTAGTATATACAACAAGAACATAATCACATTGGTGAACCATGTTGGACCAAGGACTACAGCTGTCATTAGGGCAGGTTGGTATATTGCCTGATAGTTTATTCATATGGATGTCAAAGCAGATACGAAAAGACAGCACCCCAGATTAATGCCCTTTAGCAATGATGGATTAAAAACCTAACATGCAATGTTTGTGCAAGAGGTTTATCCAAGCGTATGGTCCTGTCCAAGAGATTACAATCCCCAAATATGGCCACCTTAATGTCACATTATCAATTAACTGATAGCAACAGTAGATATGATATAGGTTAAATTAGAAGCTTCTATTTTGTTAAAGCTGGATACACACTATATCATTTTCTGTAGATTTTTTCCTCCAGATTTACCAAAACCATATACTATGAGGTCAAACCTTAAGAGTTTCAGTTTCTATGCAATCTGGCAGGCCTTGCACTACATGGTTTTGGTTAATCTAAAGGAAATCAGACAACAATAGTTGTATAGTGTGTATGGGGTCTTAGAGAGAGTCCATAAAATCCTGATGCCACTCTTAGACCCATACACACTATTAGATTTTCTGCAGATTTTTGTCTTCAGATTTACCAAAACCATGTAGTGCAAGGGTCTGCCTATTGCATACAAATTGAAACTCTTAAAGCGTAACTCCACTTTTGTTGAGGAAAAAAAAACATCCCCCTGGGTGATCTATATACATTGCAAGGATTATAACAACTTTTGTTGCAGATTCCTACCGTTTGTTATTCTGAAGAAATCCCTGTGTGTTTCTCTGTGCCTCTGTACTAAGTGGGTCTAATGGGAGTGGTTTCATAATTAACTGTCAGGTGTGCAGGGAACTAATGAGGGAATCTACTGGGCCCTTTAGACGTGCTCCTATTGAAAGTATCTCTCCAAAAATGACATTTTGGGATGCATGAAATCTGACTTGTATCTTAGGCAGACGTCTGGGAAAATCAGTGAGCCAATCACACAAGCAGGAAATTATGTTTCTGGGGGGGGGGGGGGGGTGGTCAGTACACACTCTGTATACAGAACACCTCCGGGTAGCCATATTGCAATGTATTCTCAGAAAATTACAGTGGCTGCAGATTAAAAAGGAAAAGCATTTTTTAATAAAATTCAATTACAATATGATTAGTGTTGCAATTTTATGCGCTATAATATTTTTTTTTTTTATTTGTTATTTTTTCCCCAATGAAAGTGAAGTGACCCTTTAAGGTTTGACCTCATATTATATGGTTTTGGTAAATCTGAAGACAAAAATCTGCAGAAAATCTAATACAGGGGGTCCCCTACTTACAAACATCCGACTTACAAACGACTCCTACTTACAAATGTAGGGAGACAACAGGAAGTGAGAGGAAATCCACCCCTAGGAAGGGAAATGCACTCCTGTAAGAGTTAATATGGGAAAAAGGTGTCTCCACTGATGCTTTATCACCAGTCCATGTTTCCCTAACAACCCAAAATTTTCAAAATCCAATTGTCATTGGGAAAGAAGGTTAGGTGAAATCTTCTGAACAGGGGCACAGACAGCAAAACAAATGTTACAGGGGTGATAACCCTTCTCTATGTTATCTAAAAAACTTAAAAAAAAAATCAATTTTTTTTGGCTGGGGCTACACTTAAATGTACCTGTTCCGACTTACAAACAGATTCAACTTAAGAACAAACCTACAGTCCCTATCTTGTTTTTAACCCGGGGACCCCCTGTAGTGTGTATGGGGTCTTAGTGGCAGGTGGCAGACTGTTTATGGTTATCCCTACAGAGCTTCTGGCAATGGAAGGGCTCTTTGTTGAGTTGGGAAATCTCCATGCGACCTTACCTATCCTTCCTTCTTATCAATGAGTAGAAGGAATGAAGGTGTAAACAGCTTGGGTGTTGCTTCAGTTTATTGGGTGAGTCCATTTAGATACACAGCAGGCCCCCAACTACCACGTTTAGGTAGACATTTGCCCATCTTTTGCTACTTCAACATTGTTTAAAGTGTTACCCCCTCTGTACCATTTTGGTGGGGTTCTTGGATAAGAAGTTGTGTAACACAGCATGTTGTTTGACTTTCAGTCAGATACAGACTTTATCTTTGTGACTTTGGCAATAAATTTCAAAAGGTGGCTATAAAATGATAAACATAGTTACAGGCATGCAGCCGCTGAATTAATGCACTTTTATTTTATCCTTTTTTATCGGGAAAGATTAAATCAACTACAACATAAATTGGCTGCTGAGCTTTACTGATATGGGAAAACACATGAAGTACAAGTTAGATGAACATTGCAAACTCAGAAAAGAGATTTTAGAGTGATTAAAACACACTACAGTATTTTGTTTTCTAGTTCATACGTTTTATACAGTGATAAATTCAAGGTCAGATTCAGGAATGTATCTTTCTAAAAGTCATTCAAAACTATTTAAAGAAATAAAGAAATGTTCATTGCATAACTCACGAGTTCATTTTTTTGGTTAGCTTCCAGTTTGATCTACCCATGTAAAAACATTCTCATTTTAAGATAGGTTTATATACTGATTTTTTTTTTTTTTTAGTGTCTCATAATGAGTAAGCACTGGGTAATTTTCTTCAGAAGAAAATGACAGTAGGCTAAAATAATTCAAAGAAATTGATTTTAGTAAATAAAATAATGTATTATTTAAAAGCAGTGTGGGTCTAGCAGGGTACTCCATGAAAATATAAAGAGGTAGTTATTGGGATTGATTTACAAGGATTTAAGTAACATTACATTATGTTTCAGATCATGATCCAAGTCTATTAAAACAATACCCCTTAAAAAAATGGCAAAGTACAATATGAAAGACCCTATAGCAATTAATCAGAAACTAAACCAAGCTGCTGAAAACTGATTGGCTGCTGCGGTTTGCTGCAAATCACAACTGATTGTTCTGAGTTAGTTTTCTAACCATTATTATAGGCACCAAATATGTGAGAAGATTGTATACAAAGTCAGTATATAGGAAGACTTACCAAGGATAGCACCCAGAAGGATACAGGAGAAATATAAACCAATAAAAAGTAGCTTCATCTTTATATATAGTGCTGTAAATGAGAATAATCAGATTTGTTCAAAAATGTGACTTGTAAATGTTACTATAGCAGTTTATAGAAGTATGTTTAGATATAACTTTATCATGGTATAATTCTGCAGTAAGCATGAATGTTATTTGTAGTTACCATATATATTTTACATGCATTAAACATATTCAAAGCACAGTATAATTTCTATGCAATCCATTATGTGTCGCATCTTAAACAGTGTAAAAGTAACATAATAAAGCATACAACATAAAAAGGTTCAATGTGGTGCTCTGTTACCTGCTCTATATGCTGATACTTGCTGAAGTCCTGCTAAGTCTTCCTGCACAGGTTACCTGCTGCTTCTACTGCCAGCCTGGCTGCTCCTCTTACAGCTGTTCCCAGCCCCCCTTGTATAAAGGGGCTGACTGAGGAAAGCACAGCCATCTACATTTTTTTTTTTTTTTCTGATTGGAAATATAACCTCAATTATACAGTCCCTGGTTATGGGATTATTGCTGTTGACCAGTAAGTTATGGATTAGGAGAAAACTTGTACAGACAAAACCAATGGTTTAGCAAAAGTCCCCATAAAAGGAGATGCAAAAGAGGTTTTCATAAAAAACACTTTGTCAGATATTTTACATATGTAGATAGTGCTGCAGATGACAACGCCCATCCCGAATAACACCAGAAAGTTGCACTGAAACTGATAGGACTCCAACAGGTCGCTATGTAAATTTAACCTTGAGCTACTGATCTGTGTAGCCAGCAGATCTTTTTTTTTTTTTATTTAAATGAGAGGTAAATATATAGTGATTAAAGTGGTTGTAAACCCTCCCTTCTGACTTTTAACTATAGGTAAGCCTAGAATAAGGCTTAACTATAGATAGTGGAAATATCTCCTAAACTTGTGCAGTTTAGGTGATATTTCACTTGTAGTGCGCCGATGATGTAATCGGCGCATGCTCTGTGAAGAAACGGACCTCCGTGACGTTTCTTCCCCAGCGTGTGCCGTTACTGGCGGCTCCCACGTGCATGCGCCGGAGTGACGTGACGCGTATCCGGCCAGTCACAGTGCCGGAGTCTGCGGCCCCCAGAAGGAAGAGGGGCGAAGATGGACGCAGCCTGCACAGGGGACAGCGATGGATTTGTTTGTAGGTAAGTGTCACATAATGGACTAGTATGCAATGAAACTAGTCTAATGTCTTGGTATTATTTTCCATTCATCCTTCCTTCAATGACATGAAGTTTGCCAGTACCGTATGCTGAAAAACAGCCCCGCGCCATGATGTTCCCACCTCCAAATGTCACTGTTGATATGGTGTTTTTTGGGTGATGTGCAGTGCCATTTGACCTCCAAACATGGTGTGTATTATGGCATCCAATGAGTTCAATTTTGGTCTCACCTGACCAGACTGTATTCTCCTATTTCACAGGATTGTCTAAACTTTAAACAAGCTTCAATATGTTTTTTTTGCAGCAATGGAGTCTTGCGTGGTGAGCGCGCATACAGGTCATGGCGGTTGAGTGCATTACTTGTTGTTTTCTTTTAAACAATTGTACCTGCTAATTCCAGGTTTTTTCTGAAGCTCTCCTTTGCTCTTTGACAACTCTTCTAATAATTATTTTCACTCGTATGTCAGTAATCTTGTGAGAAACACATTGTCATGCCCAGTTTATGGAGAAATTTTGATTTTTTCTACTTCTGAATTATGGCCCCAAGAGTGCTCACTGGAACATTAACCACTTAATCCCCAGACCATTTTGCTGGCCAAAGACCAGAGCACTTTTTGCAATTCGGCACTGTGTCGCTTTAACTGACAATTGCGCGGTCGTAGCTCCCAAACAAAATTGACGTCCCTTTTTTCCCACAAATAGAGCTTTCTTTTGGTGGTAATTGATCACCCCTGCGTTTTTTATTGTTTGCGCTATAAATAATTTTTTTTTGAAAAAAACACATTATTTTTTACATTTTGCTATAATAAATATCCCCCAAAAATTTATAAAAAACGTTTTTTTTCTCAGTTTAGGCCGGTACGTATTCTTCTACATAATTTTGGTAAAAAAAAATCGCAATAAGCGTTTATTGATTGGTTTGCGCAAAGGTTATAGCGTTTACAATATAGGGGATAGTTTTATGGCATTTTTATTAATAATTTTTTTTTTACTAGTAATGGCGGCGATCAGCGATTTTTATCATCACTGCGACATTATGGCGGACACAGCGGACATTTTTGACACATTTTTGGGACCATTATCATTTATACAACAATCAGTGCTATACAAATGAACTTATTCATGTGTAAATGACACTGGCAGTAAAGGGGTTAACCACTAGGGGGCAGTGTAAGGGTTAAGTGTGTCCTGGGGAGTGTTTCTAACTGTGGGGGGTATGGCTACGTGTGACACATCGCTGATCTCTGCTCCGATCACAGGGAGCAGAGGTCAGTGACACTGTCACTAGGCAGAATGGGGAGATGCTTGTTTACATCAGCATCTCCTCCCCGTTCTTTCTCCCCGTGAGCCGATTGCGGTTATCCCTGCGGCAGCACGCATGCGATGGCACGGTGGCAAATTTAAAGGGACTTACCTGTACGCCCATTTGCCTGTCCATGCCATTCTGCCAACGTACATCATCATGCGCCGGTCGGTTGGTGGTTAAGAAGTTTAGAAATCCTTCTGTTACCAATGCCATCAGTCATTTTTGCAACAATAAGATTGTGAAGCTCTTGAGAGAGCTCTGTGCTTTTACCCATCATGTGATGTTTCTTGTGTGACAACTTGGTAATGAGACACCTTTTTAGAGGCCATTAGTTGAGACTGAACCAGCTGATATTAATTTGCACTGACAAGGGGCAGGATTGCATTTTAATTACTGATAGATTTCAGCTGGCTTTCCATGCCTTTTTGCACCTCCCTTTCTTCATGTGTTCAATACTTTTTCCTTGTGTTCCATTTTCCATTTTATTACACATAACTTAATTGCTGAACTTATTTGTTTTGGTGTCTTTGTATGCAATGGCGTCACTAGGGGGGGCAGAGGGGGCCCTGACCCCCCCCCCCCAACATTATGCTGTGCCCCACCATGTGCCCCCTCAATTAAAAAAGGCAATGTCTTTTTGTTTGCATTCATAGCAGATGTGCTGCATCTTAACACAGTCTCTATTGAGAGGGAGAGCGTCCCCAGTCAGCTCCTGCTGGTGATTCCTCCCCCCTCCCTCTGCATAATGCGAGTGCTCACACAACCACAGCCGCCCGATCTGCTTCTTTCCCTGCATCCTCATTGGCAGAGAGAAGAGCGAGTTGCAGGAAGGACGCCACCAGGACTCTCAGTTACTGAAAAAACAGACTGATTTCTCCTGTCCTTAGGACAGGAGAACCAGCCTGTAAATTCCAAGAGATACCAGACCAGCGCTGTCAATAGCAGGGGCAGGACAGCAAGAGGCAGATGGGGAACCCCACAGTGGCAGAACACCAGGGCCTGGTGGCAAGACAACCTTTGCAACCCTGATAGTTCTCCCACTGCTTTGGACCCTTATATTTTCTTGGTATGCTGGTGACATATATCTCTTGTTTTCTGCCACCCTGGGGGGCCCCAATATAGTAGGAAGGGAGCTCACTGCAGAACATGTGAAAGAGCCCGTTGTGGGATCGTAGTAAAGCACCCCAGGATAGTTGCCCCCCTACTTGTCCCTGTCCCCCCATGTGCCTCCCCTAAATATGAAAGCTGGAGATGCCACTGTTTGTATGTATGGATTGCATAGGTTGTTACCGACATGGGGTGAACATTTCATGTCAATAGCACCTTTAGAAATATATTTACCAAGAAAAATGGTGACGTTCAATATATACTTTTTTATAAAATAATAAAAATGTTATACTTACCTGCTCTGTGCAATAGTATTGACAATAGTCTATTGGCATACGCAGTGCGGCTCAGCCCCACCACCACTCCCTCTTAACAGCTTTTAATTGACAGTAGCAGGAACCAATGGCTCTTGCTGCTGTCTCTGATCCTGTGAGAGGGGAGAGAGAGAATCAGCACTGCTGTGGACAAGCACAGCACTGGATCTATACAGGACTCAGGTAAGTATTTAGGGAGGGGGTGGTGGGAACAACTAGAAGTTATTTTTTTTTTTTTTTTCACCTTAAAGTGATTGTAAAGTCTTGTTTTTTCTTCTATAAAAATAACAAACATGTTATACTATGATTTTGCACAAAGCAGCCCAGATCCTCCTCTTCTCGGGTCCCTCTTCGGCTCTCCTCACCCCTCCCTCCTGTCGAGTGCCTCCACAGCAAGCAGCTTGCTATGGAGGCACCCGAGCTGAGCTGCAGCTCCGTGTGTCGATTCAGACATAGAGACCTGGTTCGGCCCTGCCCCCTCTCTCTCCCGATTGCTAACTGACTTTGATTGACAGCAGCGGGAGACAATCAGGAGGGAGAGTCCCGGACGGCCGAAGCACTCATGGACACCACTGAACATGTGGATATTTATTTGGGTTTGTTATCATAGTTTATAAAAGCTATACTAATAAATCTAAATAAATATACACATGCTCACATTAACAATAAATAAATATACATATATAGCATAGTCACAGTGCATATGGTCATTTTAGCAATTTTTCATGTCTTCATACACATTATGATGATACCTCTAATAGCCACCTAATGTCTTAGTGATAATCATAATAGATACATGCAGCAGCGTTGCTAGCCCTGAACACCCAGGGGATCTCCTGTAGGGTGCCCCAGGCCCCTCGCACTGCGTTCACCAACACCGCAGTCATACTTACCAGTTGTTCAGAATTTCCTTGGACAGTCCCTCTTTTTAGTCAGTTGTCCCACGAGTACTGTGTCCAGGTCTTTCTCATGGGATCACAGAATGAGGCTCGCTTAGGGTTACTGAGTATGCGCAGTAACACAGAGCCAGCTCTGGGGTGGAAGTGACTCAGCTTCAGCCACCAGAAAAAACAAGATGGTGCTCCAGAGGACTTATATTCTTGCAAGAAGGAGCAACGGGTGCAGACAATGAATTCTGAATTCAGGAAAGCCCACTTTGTGTGCATTCAGCAGTGATCCTCAGGCTTTGCGATTAGCTAGAAATAGCTGTGGCTGCTGGCAACCTGACATTAAAGGGTAGAGGCTTGGCTCGGCCACAGCTAGCCGCTCAAAGGTGTCAAAAAACGGCAGCAGGAATCAGTAGATTCCTGCCGCCGCCTTTTACACCAGGGCAAAACGCCCCTGCAAATGTAGCCTTATGCCGCGTACATACGACCGGACTTTTCGACAGCAAAGTATGTGGGTTCCATCAGACCTTTGCTGTCCAAAAATCAGACAGACTTTAGAAATAGAACATGTTTCAAATTTTTCTGCCGAAACCAGTTCCTATCAAGAAATCCACTCGTCTGTATGCTAGTCCGACGGACGAAAACTGACGCTAGGGCAGCTATTGGCTACTGGCTATGAACTTCCTTATTCTAGTCCGGTCGTACGCCATCACGTTCGATTCTGTCGGACTTTGGTGTGATTGTGTGTGTCCAAGTCCGTTCATTCGGTCTGCAGAAAGTCCGTCGGTAAAAACCGTCAGAAAGTCCGGTCGTGTGTACTTTTCACCCACAAAAACCATCAACTCATCAGCCACAACAAATACTTAGCAGAAAGATTGGCGTCAAAATATCTTTCTATTTTACACCAAATATGTTTGCAGTGTATGCAAGAGCTATTGTGTTACTACACTTTTAAGTGATATTAAAAAATCTAATTTTTTCCTGAAACAAAAACATGTCATATTTACCTGCTCTGTGCAATGATACTGCACAGAGTGGAGAGGACCCTCCTCTTTTGGGCTCCCCAAGCAGCGCTATTCCCTTCCCCTCTTCTCCTAGAGCCCCCTCAGCAAGCTGTGCTAAGGGGGCACTCGTGCGAGCTTGCTCTTGAGCCAGGCTGTGTGCGTCTATAGACACAGGCAGCACAGCTCAGCTCCGCCCCCGTGCCCTCATCAGTTGACTGCAGCAGGAGCCAATGGCTCTCACTCCTGCCTCTGTGTCCTACGAGAAGAGGAACAGAGAGCAGCAGCACTGAAGATGGACACACCGTGCTGGATCAAGACAGGTACGTTTTTAGAACCACACCCATTCTAAATAACTGGCCCACCCTTAATTAACCACTAGTAGACTGCCCGCAATAAAGTGTGGACAGGCGGCTTGCATAACCAATGATTCATGGCCGGGAACCTGGTGCTCGACATTCAACACAGAGCTTTGTATGGAGAGAATGGTCTCTCTGTTTCTCATCCTGCAAAGCAGGGATGAGAAATGTAGAGATCTATTAGTAAAAGCAGCACACTTTACACATAGGGGTTGATTTACTAAAGGCAGATAGACTGTACACTTTACAAATTGTAGTTGCTCCAGAGCTTAGTAAATGTGCAGAAGCTCTGCTGACTTCCATCAACCAATGACCTGCAAGCAAAAATGTTTTTTAATGTTCCTTGCACATGATTGGGTATTCTTTGCACAGTGAGCCTTTACCTTATTTACTAATCTCTGGAGCAACTGCACTTGCAGAGTGCAACTGCACTTTGCAAAGTGCACAGTCTCTTTGCCTTTAGTAAATCAACCCCATAGTTAGGCACACATTTAACCCCTTGATCGCCCTAGATGTTAACCCCTTCCCAGTCAGAGACATTAGTACAGTGACAGTGTGTAGTATTATCACTGATCTCTGTATTAATGTCCCTGGTGATGTCAGTAGCAGTTAGTCAGTTCCCCCCAGCTTCAGTTAGAGTCAGATTGCAGTCCCATTATAAGTCGCTGATCATCGCCATTAGTAGTATAAAAAAAAGAAATTCCACTATATATACCATAGTTTGTAGGTGTTATAACTTTCATGCAAACCAATCAATATACACTTATTGGGATTTTTATTTTTATCAAAAGGCATGTAGCAGAATACATTTTGGCCAAAATTTATAAAGAAATATATTTTATTTTGTATTAGATATGTTTTTTAGCAGAAAGTAAAAGATATTGTTTTTTTTTTTTCAAGATTTTCAGATCACCCAGTGGTGATCAAATACCACCAAAAGAAAGTTTTATTTGTGTAGAAAAAAATGTTATAAATTTAGTTGCATGACCACGCAATTACCAGTTAAATTAGCACAGTTCTAAATAGCAAAAAATGGCCTAGTCATGAAGGGGGTAAACTCTTCTGGAGTACAAGTGGTTAAAGTACATTCCCTACCTACAATGGTTTGCTGAACGCACAGCAAAAAAAGTGTCCCTGGAGATTGCTTTGAAATTTTGGCAACTATGCACTTTGCAATACGGATAATATTGACATTGCACTGCAATTCACAATGCAACACAATGGGGTTGATTTACTAAAGGTACATAGACTGTGCACTTTGCAAATTGCAATTGAACTCTGGAAGTGTAGTTGCTCCATAGCTTAGTAAATGAGCAGAAGTTCTGCTGACTTCCATCAGCCAATCATGTGCAAGTAAAAAAATATTTTTTTTATTCTTGCACATGATTGGGTATTCTTTGCAAAGTGAAGCTTTACCTCATTTACTAAGCTTTGGAGCAACTGCACTTTGCTAAGTGCACAGTCTATTTGCCTTTAGTAAATTAACACCAATGTGCTCACATTGTACTGTGGAATGCAGGAGACAGTGAGATTTGTATACTGTGTGCATTTCAGTGTTCAGGGGCTTCAAGAACACACTAGAGAAGAATTTTCATAAACCTCTGTTACATACTGTAGAAAGTAACAGAGTTTGGTCAAATTATATTTAGTTTGGTCAAATTATTGTAATAACATGTTGTCTCGAACTTTTAGTGACATGTTGTCTCGAACTTTTAGTGACATGTTGTCTCGAACTTTTAGTGACATGTTGTCTCGAACTTTTAGTGACAGGTTGTCTCTAACTTTTAGTGACAGGTTGTCTCAAACTTTTAGTGACAGGTTGTCTCGAACCTTTAGTGACAGGTTGTCTCGAACCTTTAGTGACAGGTTGTCTCAAACCTTTAGTGACAGGTTGTCTCGAACTTTTAGTGACAGGTTGTCTTAAACTTTTAGTGACAGGTTGTCTCAAACTTTTAGTGACAGGTTGTCTTAAACTTTTAGTGACAGGTTGTCTCGAACTTTTAGTGACAGGTTGTCTTAAACTTTTAGTGACAGGTTGTCTCGAACTTTTAGTGACAGGTTGTCTCGAACTTTTAGTGACAGGTTGTCTCGAACCTTTAGTGACAGGTTGTCTCGAACCTTTAGTGACAGGTTGTCTCGAAATTTTGGTGCACCATTTAGGAAAAGGCTTTATGTGGGACAAAAAAATCACAGCATAGAAACACAGAGCGATCGATCCATGGCAGTTCAGATCATCATTTTTTTTCAGCCATTTCTTCTTGCAAATACCAGTCCTTTACTGCTTCCATGTGGCTGCTGTTTGAATTACAAGTGATTGTAATTTGGCTGGGCAACAGTACTCAAAAGTTCAAAACGGCTTTACTATTACATAAATTACAAACAATAATTCAGATTTCCACAATATTCTATATACAGCTATTGAAAATATTCATGTGTGTTCATTTTGTTTGAGCATGTGTATGGATATAGCCTTACTTGATGCATGGTTGTGCTGTATTTGCTTGTTAAAAATGCAATGCAACAATCAAGGCTCGTTCACATCAGCAAGTTACACTAGCTGCTGGCAGTGTTGCCAACCGTCAGTATTTTTACTGGCAGCCTGTGAAAAACTGCCACTTTTCTCCTGCCAGTAAATTCCAGTGACAAAAAAAGACTGCCCGTTAAAAATATGGCTGTGACGCTCGGCTCCAAACTGCGCATGGGCAGTTCCGGTTCGAAGATGGCCTAGACCATTCAAATACCTACTACAGTGTGTTCGGGCGGTGCCGGCGGGTCTGGCAGAGGCGATGCCTAAGCGTGTTGCATGATGTCATGGTGCAAGGGAGCCAAGTGGCCAGAGCCTTGTATGCAGGTCTGGGTGGGAGAAAGGCAAGGAGTAGGACTATCAGTGCTGTTTGGACTGGAGTGGACAGAAGGGACCACCTGGTGTGAAGAGAGACTGTCACTGTGGCTCAGGAGGGGAGGTGTTGTGTCTGTGAGGTGTCATCATCATCTGTTCTGCTGCACACTGCTGTCACTGTCACTGTGAAAGTCAGTTTCATGTATGTGGTGTGCTGCTCATTTTAATTTCTTGCTCTCCTGAGTGGGGATAAGCACGATGTTCGAGTCAAACCTAAGTTCGACTCAAACATTGGGTGTTCGCCTGTTTGCCGAATAGCGAACAATTTGGGGTGTTCACGGCAAATTCGAAAGTCCAATTATTTTTGGTCCCTTGAAAAAGGGGGGAGGGCTATTCTTAAGAGCTGTAATTCCTAAACCCTTCCTCCAATTTCGATGTACATACCCAAACACTTTTTAAGACAATAACTTGCATAAAGGCTTTTAAAATTAGCACTTTTGATTTTTCATGTTCGTGTCCCATAGACTTTAATGGTGTTCGCGTGTTCGAACACATTTTTTGCCTGTTCGCATGTTCGAACTGGGGGGTGTTCGGCTCATCCCTACTCCTGAGTCCTGTCCCTGAGCTACTTACTATATTGAAAATAAAATAAGAAATATGTTTTTGTCCTTAATATCTACCTTAAATCACATTGCTAATTGCATATTGTACTTGTTTGTAGCCTAAATACTGAAATTTACACTTAAAGTGGTTTTTCCCCCTTTATTCCCAAAAAATTAATAAAAAATAAATAATTGGAAAAAAATATGTTTTTGTAGTAGTCTGCCTCCTTCGGTGCTTGGGCTGGTGACATAACTTCCCCTCAGCGCAGGACAGGTCCCAGATGACTGTGCGGGCAATCACGGTGTGCGGATCGTGGGGCGAGCGGAGCTTCGACCCCGCCGCATCGCTGGACCCTGGAACAGGTAAGTGTCCGATTATTAAAAGTCAGCAGCTGCAGTATTTGTAGCTGCTGACTTTAAATTTTTTTTTTTTAGAGGAGCACCTCTTTAACCACTTCGCGCCCGCGCTATAGCCGAAAGACGGCTGCAGCGCGGACGCTCTCTGCTGGGAGGACGTCCCTGGACGTCCTCCTGTTTACTTCCCTAATGCGCGCTCCTGAGAGCGCGCATCGGGGAAGTTCTGTGCTGGCCGTGTCCGTCGGACACAGCCGGTCACAGATCGCTGTAAACGGCCAATCACAGCGGCCGTTTACAGCGAGATCCAGCTGTCCAATGAGAGATGATCTCATATGTTTGCATATGCAAACATATGAGATCATCTGTCAGCGCCGCTCTGCCTCCTCACACAGACAGCGTGTGAGGAGTGAGAGAGGAACGGCGCCGGCGCCGTAAGTAAAAAAAAAGAAAAAAAAAAAAAAGAAAAATAAAGCGATCTGTCCCGCTGCCACCTGTTCCCAGAGTGCCATCAGCCACCTGTCCCCAGAGTGCCATCAGCCACCTGTCCCCAGAGTGCCATCAGCCACCAGTCCCCAGTACCACCAGTCCCCAGTACCATCAGCCACCTGTCCCCAGTACCACCAGTCCCCAGTACCACCAGTCCCCCCTACCATCAGCCACCAGTCCCCAGTACCACCAGTCCCCAGTACCATCAGCCACCTGTCCCCAGTACCACCAGTCCCCCATACCATCAGCCACCAGTCCCCAGTACCATCAGCCACCTGTCCCCAGTACCACCAGTCCCCAGAGTGCCACCTGTCCCCAGTACCACCTGCCCCCAGTGCCATCTGTGCCATCTGCCAGTGCCACCTGTCCCCAGTGCCACGTCAGTGCCATCTGTCATCAGTGCCACGTCAGTGCCATCTGTCATCAGTGCCATATCAGTGCCACGTGTCATCAGTGCCACGTATCAGTGCCATCTGTCAAAAGTGCCACCTGTCAGTGTCACGTGCCATCTGTTATCAGTGGCACGTGTCATCAATGCCACGTATCGGTGTCATCTGTCATCAGTGCCACGTATTAGTGCCATCTCTCATCAGTGCCACATGATATCAGTGCCACGTATAAGTTCCATCTGTCAGCAGTGCCACATATTAGTGCCATCTGTCAGTGTCACGTGTCATCAGTGCCCCCGTATTAGTGCCATCTGTCATCAGTGTCACGTGTCATCAGTGCCCCGTATTAGTGCCATCTGTCATCAGTGCCACATCAGTGTCACGTGTCATCAGTGCCACCTGTCATCAGTGCCATGTCAGTGTCACATGTCATTGTCCTGGTGCTCCAGGGCCTTCAAAAGTGTAATAGGTAGTCAACAAGTTAGATGTGTAATTTATGCTCCTAGAACACGTGATGGCGCTCCCTGCATGTTGGGCCTCTCTAAGTGGCCGGGCTATGTAAAAGTCCCACACATGTGGTATCGTAATACTTAGGAGGAGTAGCAGAATTTATTTTGGGGTGACATTTGTGGTATACACATTGCATGTGAGAGAAATAACCTATTACAATGACAATTTTGTGGAAAAAAAATAAAAAAATAAAAAAATAATTCATTTTGCAAAGAATTGTGGGAAAAAAATGACAACATCAAAAAGCTCACCATGCCTCTTACTAAATACCTTGGAATGTCTACTTTCAAAAAAGGGGTCATTTGGGGGGTATTTGTACTTTCCTGGCTTGTTCGGGTCACAAGAAATGAGATCGGCCACCAGTACATCAGATGTGATCAATTTTGTATAATTTGCACCACAGTTTGTAGACTCTCTAACTTTCACAAAGACCAAATAATTTCCACTAATTTGGGTTATTTTTACCCAAGACATGTGGCAGTATAAATTGTGGTCAAAATTTATGAAGAAAAATTAATAATTTGCTAAATTTTATCACAGAAACAAAGAAAAATTTGTTTTTTTTCAAAATTTTCGGTCTTTTTTCAATTATAGCGCAAAAAATAAAAAAACCAGAGGTGATCAAATACCACCAAAAGAAAGCTCTATTTGTGGGAAAAAAAGGACAAAAAATTAATTTGGGTACAGTGTTGCATGACTGAGTAATTGTCATTCAAAGTGTGAGAGCACCGAAAGCTGAAAATTGGTCTGGGCAGGAAGACAGATTGGTCTGGACAGATTCTCCTACCTGAGCTGTGGATCTCTGCAGCTCCTCCAGAGTTACCATGGGCCTCTTGGCTGCTTCTCTGATAAATGCTCTCCTTGTCAGTTTAGGTGGACAGCCATGTCTTGGTAGGTTTGCAGTTGTGCCATACTCTTTTAATTTTCAGATGATGGATTGAACACAGCTCTGTGAAATGTTCAAAGTTTGGGATGTTTTTTTATAACCTAACCCTGCTTTAAAATCCTACACAAATTTATCTCTGACCTGTCTGGTTCGTTCCTTGGCCTTCATGATGCTGTTTGTTTACTAAGGTTCTCTAACAAACTTCTGAGGGCTTCACGGAACAGCTGTATTTATACTGAGATTAAATTACACACACAGGTGGACTCTGTTTACTAATTAGGTGACTTCTGAAGGCAATTGGTTCCACTAGTATCAGGGTATCAGAGTAAAGGGAGCTGAATACAAATGCACACCACACTTTTCAGATATTTATTTGTAAAAAAAGTTTGAAAACCATTTATCTTTTTCCTTCCACTTTAGAATTATGTACCACTTTGTGTTGGTCTATTATATAAAATTCCAATAAAACACATGTACGTTTTGGTTGTAACATGACAAAATGTGGAATATTTCAAGTGTTATGAAATTTTTTTCAAGGCATACATATTAGTGCTAATTTAGACAGGATTGAGTTAACCTACAAGCATGTCTTTCCAAGGATATCCCACTAATCCTTGGAAAGTCCTTGGAAAGTCCATAGGAGCTGGATACTGGTTGGAAAGGTTGGAGCCTGGCTGCATGATCTATCTTGGGAAACAGTATCGGTACATCAAGCCTATATGCTATGCGAGATACCCCTATAGGGGTTATTGGAGCTGGTGAGTGGGGACCCAAGAGGGGGAACATTTAAAAGTCACCTGGATTTTGTTTCTGTGTTTATCGTCACCAAGCATATAATTATCACATAAGACTTTGGTTAGATTGATTTTTTTGATGTATTTTTTGGACTTGGCACACTACATTTTTTGGGGTCGTTTTATATAATTTCAACTATTTTTTATTATTTAATATTTGTCTTACACTTTTGGGACTATTTTTATATACGCATTTATTTTTTATTATTTTTATATACTTGCATTTTTGGAGTATCATGGTTTATGTATCACTTTTAAACATTTATTTATATCAAGTTCATATTTATTTGGCAACCTATTGAGGTTTGCTCCACTGGTATATGCACATTGGTAATTTATTAGGATTGCACTATTGGCATATTCACTTTTATTAGTCACTATAGAGGCACATAGCACCTAACAAGTGAACAGGGTCTGTCGCCTTTCATGATATAGGTAGCGCCATTTACCCTTATACTTGCACTGGGTCATCTGAAGCAGGTATGAGCAACACCGCCAGTTAGGAGAAGCACAAGCTCAAAACCAGAGGATACATCAGCTCAGGAGCCAGTCTGAGAGCATGGGAACTTGGCTGATGACATCAGATGCCGGAGGGCATGGAGGGGTCATGGCTATGCGTTTCGGGGCAGCAACACCTCTTTCCCAAGCCTGTCATACTGGGGAAAACCTACACTTCCTTTATATGAATACAGCAGCCAGCAGGCGATATAGCGCTAAAAATAGCACCTGTAAAGAGCCTCTCCCGTCACTCCAATGTGAAAGCCTGAGGGCTTTCACACGGAAGCGGTGCAGCAGTATCTTTGGAGCGGTGTATACACACTCCTCTACCAAATGAAATGAAAGGGCACCGCTGCCGAAGCGCCTGCAAAGTGCTTCGGCAGTGGTGCTACACAGGCGCATTTAACCCTTTATTCGGCCACTAGCGGGGGGTTTAATACGTCCCACTATCGGCCAAATATCGCTGATAAAATGACAGTAAAGCGACACTAAAACTAGCAACATTTTACTGTCAACGCCCGCCCGCCCAAGTGTGAAAGGGGCCTTACAGTATACATAGACATATGGGTATGTATGAATAGCATCAAGGGATTAAAAATAATAATAGTAATGCTAATGGAGTGATTGTTCACATTGAATATTTTACAACCCTGATAACAATTATAAATAAAAAAATAAATAAAAAAACTTAGCACCATATTAAAAATCACACATGATTATCACAAATGGAACCACAATGAGTCACATGTATACCCCCGGCGGTAATAGGTCATTAGAAATCATAAAAGAACTTCAAACATATCCACTTTTAGATGTATAAGCTATGTATAATAAAGAAGTTTAAAAAATAATAATAAATAAATGTATAATAGAGAAATTTAAAAAAATAATAAATGATAACTAAAAACACAGATTGTACTGTTGGTCTAAAACCAGGTGTGTCAATGGGGACTGAGCAGTTTATACTCTATTCACATTAGCGCACATGTGTCAAACACAAGACCCACACTCACCGAATCCTGCTCCTACGGCTATTTCATGTGGCCCTTGTACCCCCTCGTCTTCGCCCTACCTTGTCTCAGCAGTTGGTAGCAGAGAGAAGGAGAGAACTCCTTTGCCAGATCATGTGCTTCTCCGTGAAGCCGCACAGAGTCTTGTTTTTGCCCGCCTTACCAAAGCACCCCCTCGTCTCCGCCTTCCGTGAGCTGACTTCAACTCCAGCCCTCCTCTAGTCCTTCCAATTCCACCCCCAGCTTCTTTCCGGCAACAGCACAAGGTAAGGGGGGTGCACTGTGATGTAAGGGAGGGTGGGGGGCTCTTGACATCTTATGTAAGGGGGTCTGGGGTGCTCTGGATATCTAGTTTTACAAATACAACCAGTCCGTTGAGGTCAACCAAAATGCTGATGCAGCCCACAATGAAATGGAATTTGACACTGCATCTCCAAAGTGGCATGATTTATAGTGTGACTTTGGAGTGTGACTTTTGGTGGGATTTTGATCCAACTTACATTCTATGGATCAAAGTCACATCAAAAGTTGCACCAAAGTAGTGCAGATACCTTTTCAAAGTCGCTGCAACTTTCAGTCGCACAAATTTGAACAGGTGCCATTGAAAATAATGGGTGCAACTTGTCATGCTACTTTGATGTACAAAGTCGCATGACAAATCGCACAAGTGTGAGTGGAGCCTTAAGGAGTTGTGGCAGAACAGAGGACTCATCAAACCAGCCGTCTCTTACGGAGGCAGCACTATACACTCTTAAGTTCTGCCCCTCCTGTAGTGATGTCATAGGTGGAGCTAGTGTCCACATAATACCATTTGTGGATGGGGCCCAGGGAAAACAGGGTATGCGAACAGATAACCCTGACCCTTCAAGATGTGAGGCTGAGCTGAAGTCACTGGAAAGAGTCCTGTACAGAGCTGGACTCCCAGGCAGAGTGGTACCAAACATATGAAGACTTTACCGAGTTGTCTTGCAGAGGCGGCTCTAGGCTTTGTGAGGCCTTAGGCAAATCTTAGACATGAGGCCCCACTCATGCCCAAAATGGGAAAAATAATTAAAGTAATAGAAATTAACTGTTTAAATTGCATGATATTCCCTTCAACTGTAACACACACATCAGGCGAATAAGGCGGCCATGAGGCCCCTTGGAGTGCGAGGCCTTAGGCGACCGCCTAATTTGCCTAATTAGAGAGCCGCCTCTGTTGTCTTTTCTACCCCTGACCTTCTTCTGAAAGTTCTGTAGCTCAAGACTTATGGCCTCGGGACCTGTGTCAGAGACCTCTAATGTGAGTGTGATCGAATCCCCTTTGGCTACAAAGACAGGTATGTGGGTGCTTTATCCAAAAGGAACAGGGAGGGACTTCTGACCAACCCTGGTGACCTACAATCATAAATACTGGAGCCTCATGCACAAGGGCTAAACACTCAGTGTGCAGGAGGCCTCAGGTGTCACTATCAAAATAGTCATGATAATGTATTGGTACAGTTAGTAGGAGAATATGCAAAGAGGCAATTAAGTGATATAGTTGATTGTATAGTTCTGGCCTACATGATTAGGTAACAATTGCTATGATTAATGTAATAGGAAAAAGAAAGAAAATTATAAAAACACTAAATATTGATTACTCCAAGTCACACAAATGACATTACTCATGTATGTAAAAAATCTTTGCTGGGGTCTTTTGACCACTGCCTTTGTAGTTTATTGATCCAAAAGAGCTCACACTTTTTAATAATCAATTTATCTGACTGTCTTGTGGAGGACATTTACCCTTTCACATACCTAAGACATATCTAGCTGGAGCATGTTGTTATATATACTTCAAAGGGAGTATTCTTCTTTCTTCACATTTACTGTATGTTTAAAATTCCGTCTGAGGGGAGTCCTGAATGCCCCATTCCAACCATTACCACCAGAAGCCATCAGTTATTTTGAGTTATTCAACTGGAATCCTAAAAACGGATCTAATGTTATTTACTGGAAGCCTTTTTATGTTACCAAAGCTATTACAACTAAATGGATGTCCTTTGAGTGCCAAAGCCAAATGTTTTGCTTGATGTGAATAAACGATGACTTGCAGGAATAACATACACTATTAGACATATAGTCACCTTCAAAAAAGAGAGTTTTGGCCAACAGAGCATGAGATAGTCTTTATTAATGGGCAAAGGGAATCAGCAATTTATCAATATCTTATTTCTATTCCATCTCCTTGAAAAGGTTTTAATAAGACTTAAAGTGGTGTTTCCACCAAAAAATAAAAATAAAATAGCTTTAAAATTCATAAAAAAAACAAAAAAAAAAAAAAAAATGATTGGAAAAAAAAAATGTTTTAACTCACCTCTAAATGCCTGTTGCTAGGGGGTCCCTCGTAGTCTGCCTCCTTCAGTGCCCGGGCACTGACGTCACTTCCCCTCGCCGCAGTCAGTCATCTGGGACACGTGACAGGTCCCAGATGACTGCACGGCACCGCTCGCGCATGCACAGTGGGTACCCGGGTGTGAAGCCACAGCCGGGTGCCCACAGTAAGAATGCCGGCGCCGTGAGCGGAGCGAGGAACGAGGGAGGCTTCGTTCCCCCGCATCGCTGGACCCTGGACAGGTAAGTGTCCGATTATTAAAAGTCAGCAGCTGCAGTATTTGTAGCTGCTGACTTTTAAAAAACATTTTTTGTTTTAATTATTTTTATTGATTCATTTTTCACATATACAAAAAACATTCCACATTATTACACATTCTTATATATATACATATACAATACTTGTACATAAATAAATACATAACAAATAAATAAACACAAAAAGACTACAATCAACAAAACACGTGAATCAATCTCGATATATTTTTCAAGGAGATCAAGAGTAGTCCACCATCTCCCCCTCTTCCTGATATGATTCATTACCCCTTCTGACTTTATTCCAATAATATTTTATTTAGTATTCTTTTTTCCCCCCTCCCCCTCTCCTGAGCAGTTAACTACACCCCAATTCCCCCTAGTTTATTTCTCATCACTGTTCCCCTAATCCCCTGTTGTGTTTATATGTTTTTATATTACACCTTGTGTGATAAATAGTGACGTCCTCTTCCAAAAAAAAAAAAAAGAAGAAGGAAGGGAAGAGGAACAAAACACAAAAAAAAAAGAGGAAAGAAAAAAAGAAATCCATCCCCCTCCTGTGTTGGTATGCGATTCAAAGACCTCCTACATCTATCTTAATTAACTTAATAAAGTGATTCTTTTTTTATACTGGTGACACCACGAAAAAAAAAAAAAAAAAACCTCTACATTTATTTTAATAGCTCCCTACGTGATTCATTTTGTGAGGAATAAGAGAAGACATTTTTTTTTAAGGGGCACCCCACTTTAATGAGAAGTGTATGTATTAGACTGAATAGTCTAAATTGCATCTAAACTCTTAATTCATCCACTGCCCCTTACTAAAGTATGTGAGAAATCATGCGCCAAAATGGTGACAAAGTATTTTGGGGTGATGTGATTTAAAGAAACGATGTTTGCACTTTTTGTGTGATTTTTGCACAGAGGATGGCCTATTGAACTAAATGGGCTACCCTAAATGCGACCCCATACAAAGAAATTAAGGGTGCCGCTTCAGTAGGTCCTTATATGCTGACATCCGCTGGGGGTGCAGGCTGGGAAAGAGCTTGTTTCAGCTCAATTGAAGTCAATGAGGAAGGAAAAGATGTACCAGGAGCTGCACAGCACACAAAACCCTCATGTAAAGACTGGAAGCAGCCTCAGCCCAGATTCTGTTCAGGCCACACCCCTGCCATGTTTTGCCCAGCTCACAGGGCTTGGGCAGGACGAAACATGTTGGGGTTGTGGCCTGGACAGAGTATAAGCTGAGTCTGCCTCCACTCTTTACATGAGATGAGGTTTTGTGTGATGTTATCAGGGAATTAGTAGACCAGACTGTGTTGACTGCACAGAGGAAACCAAAAACACATGTAAGTGAATGATAATGGTGTTTATTAAAATAGGTGACAAGTAAGTGAATACAAACAGTGCACAACCAACCACAAGATCCACAAACAACAAATAGTATATACAATAAATGGGAGATACCGGAATCATAAACAAAAGCCAGGCCAGGGTCATACACAGGGAGATCAGCAGATGGGTAAGGACGGGAAACCAACAGGACAGGGAGAGGATGGATGGATAGGCTGCAGGGCAGGGATCCAAGGTAATCAGGTAACAGGAGGGACAGGTCCAGGATGGGCTCGGTATAGGGATCGGATGAGATCAGATCAGGTCAGGTCAGATGCAGGCTCAAGGTCAGGATTACAGGCAGCGAGGTCAGGGCACAGGGAGAGCGATACCAAGGCAAGCATGTGAGGGCTTGCCGGGTATTTATGAGACTGCCAGTAATGGTCCTCACGTAACACCTGAGCGCAGGGAGTGTTGTCTGCTCCATACTGCCAGGATCCATCCGCTTGTGGATGCCAGTACTGCGGCCCAATGATGACATAACACCAGCAGGGAAAGGCTCCCCTAAAAGTTCCAAACTGACAGGAGACACCTGCTGGTGGACCTCAGTACTGCACGCCAAATGATAGATTTTACCAGCGGACGGACACTTTCCTGACAGTACCCCCCAAAAGGAGCGGCTTCCGGATGCTCCAACTGGCTGAAATTGTCCATAGTCTATGGCGTCAAGTAGAACAATGGATGGGGGTATGTCAGGCTGGGCAACAGGTGCTTCGGGCAGGGCACCAGTTGCTTCGGGCAGGGCAGCAGGTACATCAGGGCAAACAGCGGGCACATCAGAGCAGACCGCGGGCTCTGGGTCATCGAGCTTGCCAGCATGCAAGGGTACTTCAAGCTGGGCAGCAGATAGTGACACATCAGGCTGGACAGCAGGCTCCGGGTCATCGAGCTGGGCAGCAGGCTCCAGGTCATCGGGCTGGGCAGCAGGCACTGGTACATTAGGCTGAACAGCGAATACTGTAAAGGCCGGTGCAAAAATTGGAGACTGGGTAATAGTATTTGGTAGGAAGCTGAGTAAACTGAGCTGTAGCTGAGGTTGCCATAGGCGACGGGGAGATAGATTCTTGGGGAGGCAGGTGATTAATGACAGGGCTGGAATGTTGTGGCTTGGCTAAATACAGGAGATCTGACCATGCCTTTAGCACAGGTTGAACAAACGTTGATTCACACACAGCCTTGACTGACCAGGGATTGCACTGAATGGATGCAATCAGACAACACCTGCTGCGAACAAGAGGAATAATGTTCCATGAAAAAGGCTGGATCATCCTCTAACAACCATACCAGAGATTCAACTTGGCCATAATTGAAGGGGGGAGAAAAATCGTCACCTCCTTCGGGAATACATGACAGGACTGGCTTTGCACATAACTGGATTAAGGGCTGAACATCCTCAAATAACATATACCCCTGATCCACTAGGGAACGAGCTGATTGGATCGTTTCCAGCAGTTGGTCACTGGTCCAATCTTTCAAGGTTTGGTGGCAATATTCACCATCCTCTGCTGACAGCAGAGAATAATAGACAATTTCATTAAAATCCATCTTTAGCGAGCCCACTAAACCAGGATGGTTCCTCGGTGCAGCCACATCTGGTCAGGGATGGCCTTGGTATACTATCAGGGAATTAGTAGACCAGAATGTGTGGACTGCACAGAGGAAACCAAAAACGCATGTAAGTGAATGATAATGGTGTTTATTAAAATAGGTGAAAAGTAAGTGAATACAAACAGTGCACAACCAATCACAAGACCCACAAACAACAAATACTATATACAATAAATGGGAGATACCGGAATCGTAAACAAAAGCCAGGCCGGGGGCATTCCCAGGGAGATCAACAGATGGGTAAGGACAAGAAACCAACAGGACAGGGAGAGGGTGGATGGATAGGCTGCAGGGCAGGGATCCAAGGTAATCAGGTAACAGGAGGGACAGGTCCAGGATGGGATAGGGATCGGATGAGATCAGATCAGGTCAGGTCAGGTCAGGTCAGATGCAGGCTCAAGGTCAGGTTTACAGGGAGAGAGATACCAAGGCAAGCATGTGAGGGAATGCTGGGTATTTATGAGACTGCCAGTAATGGTCCTCACATAACAACTGAGCGCAGGGAGTGTTGTCTGCTCCATACTGCCAGGATCCATCCGCTGGTGGACACCAGTACTGCGGCCCAACGATGACAACACCAGCAGAGAAAGGCTCCCCTGACAGTTTCAAACTGACTGGAGGCACCTGCTGGTGGACCTCAGTACTGCACGCCAAATGATAGATCTTACCAGCGGACGGACCCTTTCCTGACAGATGTGCAGCTCCTGGGACTTCATTTCCTTCCTCGCTGCCCTAAATGCAACACAGCAAAACAAGCAAAAATACATGCATAGGTTTGGATGCTCCAATAACCCCCCCCCCCCCTTTTGTCTTTGTTGGTGCTTTGGTCACCCATTAAAATGAATGGACTGCCTTCTAACTGTATCTTAGTTCAAATCAATATTTGAATGAGCCTCGCCCAGTTAATAAATCAGCAATATGCTATACCTTTTTCCACAACATAAACTAAGATTTTGCCATGGTTTTCCTGTTGCCAAAATCAACGAAATTGATGGAATTTTTTTTTCTTTTTTAATAATACTCATGTTTTTCAATGCAACACTACAAATAACCAACAAAATGAAAGAGTTTTTCCTGGCACCAACATGTCAGCATTGGTGCCAGAAAAAGGAAATTACAGCAAGTATTTAATACAGTTTTTCATTTTTTGGGCATTTACGTAGAGGCAGGTAAAGTAGAACTATATTAACCCTGCCTGCAGATCTTTCCACTTCCTTTAATAACGCTATTTGTTCTAAAGTAAAATCACAAAGTAGCGTTATCAAACTGTGGATAGAGTAATCTTAGATAGAAATATAATTTTAAATTAAATTTTGTTATGCAAAATACAAGCCCAGCTTCAGCTAATGCTGGCCATGCACGGAGCGAATTTCTTTCCTGTAACCACGGGTGTTGACAGAGGAATCTTTCCCACTGAGCCACTGTATTCTACCGGCAGGGGTGGCAGTTGGAGAAGACAGTGATTATTGCTAGAGGCTATACCAGCCGCTAGAGATAATCGCATGTAAAATCCAGCAGGCTGGTTGTACCCAAGTTGATTGATCGACCGAGATTCGAACCGTCTATAGCTGGCCAAACACTTTGCACAAACTTTTCTTTTTTTATTATTTGAAAAAAGTGTTAATAAGGCCCCATGCACACAAGACTTCAAAAACACCACTTTTACTGGCGTTTGACTTTTTTGGTCTGCCTCTAGACGCCCCTCTATGTTAGCCTATGGGGTTGATTTACTAAAGGCAAAAAGGCTCTGCACTTTGCAAAGTGCAAATGCACTCTACAAGTGCCGTTGCTTCAGAGCTTAGTAAATGAGCGGAAACTCTGCTGACTGCCATCATCCAATCATGTACAAACAAAAGTGCAGTTTTTTTTTTCCTTGCACGTGATTGGGTACTGTTTGGAAAGTGAAGCGTTTACTTTGTATTTACTAAGCTCTGGACAACTGTAATGGCAGAGGGAAAGTGCACAGTCTATTTGCCTTTAGTAAACCAACCCCTATGTGTTTACAGGTGTTCAGAGGCAGAGAAAAGAAACATCACTTGAACATTCAAAAGAGAAGTGTTTGGGCTGAAAAAAAATGCCAAACATTAACATTAAAATGCATTAGCGCCGGACATATTTAGGAAATTTGAGCATTAATGCATTCTAATAGTCTAAATAAATTAATATTCTGGCCAATAGAATGCGTAAACAAGCGTTATTGTGCATGAACATGCATGCAAAGAAAGTCCTGTGTAAATGAGACCATAAAGCCCATTCTTCTGGATAGCTTGGCATGTTAAATATCTGTAAACCTAACACATCATCTACATCTAAGAGAAACAATGTTCTGTTAAGGCTCGTTTACATGGGTGGCCAGGGGGCAGTAAAAGCAGATGTTTGAGCTGCAGTTTTACCACCCTCAACCATCTATCTATGCAGCCACACAGGGATTTATACATGCTGCACCCACAATGCTTTGCTTCATGGCCGCAGCAAAAATTGTTAGTTTATGGGGCCTTGCTGCCACTGCTCTGCAGCCGTATGTAATGTGTGTGGTTACAGTACGTGGTGCGCCAATTACTGGGTTAAAACAGGCAATGAGGAGTTAGCATGTTGCCTCCCCACTGCCTGTCAAACGCCTCTGAGAAGGGATCGACCACGGACGGAGACCGCCTGAAAGAACATGAGATTATATAAGGAATCAGATAAGATTCTTTCAGAAATATTGTTAGTAGCTTTGCACAATAATTTTAGCCTAAATAAATGGAATCTTGCATAAACTTGGCCATACACCAGTAATTTTATTCCAAAAAATGTGTTCAATTTTTTAATAGTTAATGGGGTCAAACTGTCGATTGTTTTTAACTATAGTGACAATAAAAGAAGAAGAATGGAAGCTTTTTCTTGAATTAATTACATTCTAGCAGTGAATGTGATTTTTGTTCAGGAAAAATCTTCTTGTAATGTGCATCCTGAAATCTAAAGTAGTATGGCAATTGAATCATTTTCAGGGTTTTCATATGAAATTTGTTGAGTAAATAATGGTACTATTGAATGCTTTGAAAAATGATTTATTTGAATTTCATACAATCAATTGATCGAAATTCTATTAGTGTATGGCCACAAGTTTTCTTTAAATCTGAACTTCATTGACAATTACTCTTGGTTTGTTAGTATCTCCCAGCTTTAGCAATTGTTTGAATTCTGCATTGCTCTTCTGATTCTCCAGTACAGGAAAATATATATTGATTCAGAGCACTGAAGCAATCTCACAGACTCTTGCACTGGAAAATCATTATAATGCTGCAGTCTGCATTTTCTGCTTACAGCTGGATGTATGACCTTACTGAACCATTAGAAACTTCAAGGCAAATATTTCACTGATCCATGAATCCATAATCTCTAGTATTATACATACGGTGTCTTGTTTCAGATTATTGGAATAGTGCCTGCTGGAAAAATCTACTGTCCATCCACTATTCAGTTGAAGTTATGTCTGTGACAGATGCACATAGGCATTCTAAAGCTATACTCCAGCCAAAAAACAATGCAGTGCTTTTTCTGAATGGAGGGTGGGGTACAGCAAGCAGCCAGAATTAAAGAAGAATGAAAGAAAGAGATTTAAAAAAGCTGCAGTGTTTATAATATTTATAATAAAAATAGTTTTTGGCAAGAGTTTAACTTTATAATATATGTGAAGCCTTACCTTGTAAAACAACCCATTCAGTTTAAACTAGAAATGCAAGGCAAAACGTATGTGTGTGTATATACAGTGGTGTGAAAAAGTGTTTGCCCCCTTCCTCATTTCCTGTTCCTTTGCATGTTTGTCACACTTAAGTGTTTCGGAACATCAAACCAATTTAAACAATAGTCAAGGACAACACAAGTAAACACAAAATGCAATTTGTAAATGAAGGTGTTTATTATTAAATTAAATAAAAATCCAAACCATCATGGCCCTGTGTGAAAAAGTGATTGCCCCCCTTGTTAAAACATACTATAACTGTGGTTGTCCACACCTGAGTTCAATTTCTCTAGCCACACCCAGGCCTGATTATTGCCACACCTGTTCACAATCAAGGCATCACTTAAATAGGAGCTGCTTGACACAGAAAGGTCCACCAGAAGATCCTTAAAAGCTACACATCATGCCGAGACCCAAAGAAATTCAGGAACAATTGAGAAAGAAAGTAATTGAGATCTATCAGTCTGGAAAGGGTTATAAAGCCATTTCCAAAGCTTTGGGAATCCAGCGAACCACAGTGAGAGCCATTATCCACAAATGGCGAAGACATGGAACAGTGGTGAACCTTCCCAGGAGTGGCCGGCCGCCCAAAATTACCCCAAGAGCGCAGCGACGACTCATCCAAGAGGTCACAAAAGACCCCACAACAACGTCCAAGGAACTGCAGGCCTCACTTGCCTCAGTTAAGGTCAGCGTTCATGCCTCCACCATCAGGAAAAGACTGGGCAAAAATGGCCTGCATGGCAGAGTTCCAAGGAGAAAACCACTGCTGAGCAAAAAGAACATCAAAGCTCGTCTCAATTTCTCCACAACACATCTTGATGATCCCCAAGACTTTTGGGACAACATTCTGTGGACCGATGAGACAAAAGTGGAACTCTTTGGAAGGTGTGTGTCCAAGTATATCTGGCGTAGAAGGAACACTGCATTTCAGAAAAAGAACATTATACCAACAGTAAAATATGGTGGTGGTAGTGTGATGGTCTGGGGCTGTTTTGCTGCTTCAGGACCTGGAAGACTTGCCGTGATAAAAGGAACTATGAATTCTGCTGTCTACCAAGAGATCCTGAAGGAGAATGTCCGACCATCTGTTCGTGTACTCAAGCTGAAACGAACTTGGGTTCTGCAGCAGGACAATGATCCTAAACACACCAGCAAGTCCACCACCGAATGGCTGAAGAAAAACAAAATGAAGACTTTGGAGTGGCCTAGCCAAAGTCCTGACCTGAATCCTATTGAGATGTTGTGGTATGACCTTAAAAAGGCCGTTCATGCTCGAAAAACCCTCTAATGTAACTGAATTAGGACAATTCTGCAAAGATGAGTGGGCCAAAATTCCTCCAGGACGCTGTAAAAGCCTCATTGCACGTTATCGCAAACGCTTGGTTGCAGTTGTTGCTGCTAAGGGTGGCCCAACCAGTTATTAGGTTTAGGGGGCAATCACTTTTTCACACAGGGCCATGATGGTTTGGATTTTTTTTCACCTTTAATAATAAACACCTTCATTTACAAATTGCATTTTGTGTTTACTTGTGTTGTCCTTGACTATTGTTTAAATTGGTTTGATGTTCCGAAACACTTAAGTGTGACAAACATGCAAAGGAACAGGAAATGAGGAAGGGGGCAAACACTTTTTCACACCACTGTATATATATATATATATATATATATATATATAATATATATATATATATATATATATATATATATATACCTTTTTTTTTTATAAGTGATCACAAGACCTCTGCTCTCAACTGCCTAAGAGGCTTAGAAAGCTGGGGGTGGAGACTTCAGGAGGCTGTGTCAGCAGGAGACAGAGAAACGGTAGTACACTGATCTCCCCAGTGATTAGCTGTGCAGGGGGGCATGTCAGCATAAATCTGACATTGGAGGACAGGTAGGTTGTAAACAGTATCCACTTGCTGACCAGGCTTTTTTTTTTGGCACTTTTTGTTTACAAGTTTAAATCAGTATTATTTATTTCATATTTTTATTTTTACACTGTCCCTTTGATTATAGATTTTTTTGTTATCCCTTTTATTCCTATTATAAGGAATGTAAACATCCATTGTAATAGAAATAAGGGATGACGGGTCCTCTTAACCTCCCTGGCGGTATGATTATGTCTGGAATTTTGTGCTGAAAGCGGTACAATTATTTTGCATGGAAATTTGGCGTTTTATATTGTAGACCTGCAATTCTTATGAATAACTCACTTAAATCTGTCCGAACCAGAGTCTAGTAGACATCCCGGGTATGATAAAGTTTGAAACACAAAATCATAAATTATAATATAATAAAAATATATATAAAAATGATTCAATAATGTAATGTAATCAAAAACACTGAAATTTGCTCAGTTGCAGAATAGTCGCTGTCATTAAATTTATTGTTTGATGATAAATTATGATTCTAATTTATTATCGGTTTTTTCTAGCTGGTCTAAAACCACTTTTGACATAAAGGGATACTTTTTGGTTGCTATGGACAATCTCCAGTTTCCAGGCAGAAAAAAAAAAAATGTTATTATATAAAATGACATGCAGGGCACTGGGCAGACCACTAGGGGCAAAGGGGATGTGTATTTTTTGTATACAGTACTGTAATCTGTAAGATTACAGTACTGTATGTGTTTTGTGTTTTAAACTTTTTTAAATTTGGCGCCGATCTCCGCTCCCGTGCGTCGGAACGTCGCAGGGAACGGAGATCGGCGGCACTCGGCACTGTGTGAATCGAGCGAGCGGACGGCTCGCTCACACAGCGGGGAGACATCGCAGGATCCAGGGGAAAAGGTAAGTAACTTCCCCCTGTATCCTGCAACGCAAGCCCGAGTCTGGCTCGGGGGTTACCGCTCCTAGCAGAAAAAACTGGACCCGAGCCAGACTCGGGATTACCGCTAGGGAGGTTAATGGAAAGATCTGGGGTCTCCTCTACCTTTAGAAAGCAAAAGATCACAGAAAAAAAAACGTGATATTTTGCTTTTAAAAAAAAAAAAAAAGTTTACCTCTGCTCTAGATGGGAAGTGATGTCATGGCGTTGCTCCAGCTCCAAAACCATAGAGGCAATCAGAGATGATCTGGTCTCTGGTAACCTTTCTGGTCAGCCGTGCGAGCTGTTGGATCATTTTCCAGGTGCTCTGTAAAAAAAGGTAAGCCCGAGAAACACCTCTCCCGCTGCTTCTGAAAGCGATCCAGTGGCTTATTAGCCGCTTAGACCACTTTCATGAGAAAGCCAATCACTGGCTAAAAACAAAAAAAATACAAGGGTTATGGCTGATAGCTTCAGCCATAACCCTGGTAAACCACTTGCAAGCCGCAACGTATATATACGTATTGCGGTCGGCAAGTGGTTATACAGTAGATATAAAAGGTCTGCACACCCCTGTACATACTGTATGCAATGTTTTTGTAATGTAAAGAAATCAGACCAAGATAAAAAAAATGTTATAAGTGTTTCCACCTTAATGTGACCTTGTGATTTCTGGCAAGAACTGTGTCAACAATCTCCCATATTCTTCATATGTCTGGGTTGTGGGATAGGGTGGCAAGATGGAAGCCTTTTCTTATTAAGAAAACATCCAAATCTGGCTACATATTGCAAAAATCTTCAACAAGTCTGCCAAAAGCATGGGTGAAAATGTGTTATGGTCTGATGAGAACATGATTTTTGCTGCAAAACCAACTCTGCGCATCACAAAAAAAAAAAAAAATACCCACAGTGAAGCATGGTGGTGACAGCAGTGCTTTGGGACTTTTTTTCTTCAGCTGGATCTGGGATTTTAGTGAATAGTTCCAAATATCAGTCAATTTTGGCACAAAACCTTCAGGTCCCAAAAAGCTTAAGATGAAGAGGAAATTCACCTTTCAGCGCAACAATGACCTAAAGCATACCAAAGCATACTCCCAAAACCCACAAGAGAATGGTTTTACTAGAAGAAAAACAAAGTTTTGAAATGGCCCAGCCTTAGCCCAGACCTGAATCCAATTGAAAATCTATGTGGCAACCTGAAGAGGGCTGTGCACAGAAGACACCATTACAATCTGACACATTTGGAGCACTTTTGAAAGGAGGAATGGGCAAAGATTCCCAAGGCAAGATATGATATGCTGATAGTCTCCTATCCCAAAACACCAAATGCTGCCATAAAATCAAAAGTGTGCATATTTGTGCAACCATGTTATTGTACGTTTTTATTTTATTTTTTTAATTTACCCCCTTTAAAAATGTTTGTTTGTTTTTAGTTGAATTGCACATGATATAGGTCACATTTAGGGACGGTTCACACCATGAATCACACATGAACGTTCTGTGTGTTCTTGTACGATTCACATGCGATCCGGGTGCAGTGCGATTTCAGCCTTTTCACCATGCACTACTTTATTAAAAGCACAGGAACTGGAGTGCATGGTGCTATTATACCATGTACCATACCAAAAATTATGTGTAAACCATTAACGTTTTTTCTTAATTAAACACAAATTGTGTGTATTTCTATTAAAAAAAATGTCCACCACAGACAAACATGAGTACTTTCTTAAAGTGGAAGTAAACTTCCATCTCTTGCTTTTACCTATAGGTAAGCCTATAATAAGGCTTACCTATAGGTTGTGTAAATATCTCCTAAATGTGCGCCGTAGAAGATATTTACATTACATGCAGCCAGTGACATCACTGGCGCATTCACTCTGAAGGAACAGCCCCTGCTGTTCCTTCAGAGCCCTGTGCCATGAACGGTGGCTACCACGTGCATGCATGGGTGTGATGTCATCATGGCTCCGGTCAGTCACAGAGCCGGAGTCCGCAAACCCAGAAGCAAGACGGGTGAAGATGAGAGCGCCTGTAGCACTGACATCTCGGTCAGGGAGAGCTTCTTTGTAAGGTAAGTTTAACATAATGTATTAGTACAGTGCCTTGAAAAAATATTCATACCCCTTGAAATTTTCCACATTTTGTCATGTTGCAACCAAAAAGGTAAATGTATTTTATTGGGATTTGATGTGATAGACCAACACAAAGTGGCACATAATTGTGAAGTGGAGGGAAAATGATAAATGGGTTTCAACATTTTTTACAAATAAATATCTGAAAAGTGTGGCGTGAATTTGTATTCAGCCCCCTTTACTCTGATACCCCTAACTAAAATCTAGTGGAACCAATTGCCTTCATTAGTAAATAGAGTCCACCTGTGTGTGTAATTTAATCTCAATATAAATACAGCTGTTCTGTGAAGGCTTCAGTGGTTTGTTAGAAAACCTTAGTGAACAAACAGCATCATGAAGGCCAAGAAACAAACCAGACAGGTCAGGGATAAAAGTTGTGGAGAAGTTTAAAGCAGGTTAGGATATAAAAAAATATCCCAAGCTTTTAACATCTCACAGAGAACTGTTCCACCCATCATCTGAAAATGGAAAGAGTATGACACACCTGCAAACCTACCAAGACATGACTGTCCACCTAAACTGACAGGCTGACAGGCTGGGCAAGGAGACCATTAATCAGAGAAGCAGCCAAGAGGCCCATGGTAACTCTGGAGGAGCTGCAGAGATCCACAGCTCAGGTGGGGAGAATCTGTCCACAGGAAAACTATTAGTCGTGCACTCCACAAATTTGCTTTTATGGAAGAGTGGCAAGAAGAAAGCCATTGTAGTAAGAAAGCCATGAGAAGTCCCGTTTGCAGTTTGCAAGAAGCCACGTGGGGGACACAGCAAATATGTGAAAGAAGGTGCTCTGGTCAGATGAGACCAAAATGTAACTTTTATGGCCTAAAATCAAAACGCTATGTGTGGTGGAAAACTAACACTGCACATCACCCTGAACACACCATCCCCACCATGAAACATGGTGGTGGCAGCATCATGTTGTGGGGATGCTTTTCTTCAGCAGGGACAGAGTTGACAGAGTTGATGGGAAGATGGATGGAGCCAAATACAGGGCAATCTTAAAGGAAAACCTGTTAGAGTCTGCAAAAGACTTGAGACCTGGGGTGGAGGTTCACCTTCCAGCAGGACAATGACCCTAAACATACACCAGAGCTACAATGGAATGGATTAGATGAAAGCATATTCATGTATTAGAATGGCCCATGCAAAGTCCAGACCTAAATCCAATTGAGAATCTGTGGCAAGACTTGAAAATTGCTGTTCAGACGCTCTCCATCCAATCTGACAGAGCTTGAGCTATTTTGCAAAGAAGAATGGGCAAAAATGTCACTCTCTAGATCTGCAAAGCTGGTAGAGACATACCCAAAAAGGACTTGCAGCTGTAATTGCAGCGGTTCTACACGTATTTACTCAGGGGGGCTGAATACAAATGCACGCCACACTTTTCACATATTTACTTGTAAAAAATGTTGAAAACAATTTATCATTTTCCTTCCACTTTACAATTATGTGCCACTTTGTGTTGGCCTATCACATAAAACTATGGTGGTATTTAACCACTTACCCACTGGGCAGTTAAACCCCCTTCCTCCTAACCAGACCAATTTTCAGCTTTCGGTGCTCTCACACTTTGAATGACAATACTCAGTCATGCAACACTGTACCCAAATGAATTTTGTGTCCTTTTTTTCACACTAATAGAGCTTTCTTTTGGTGGTATTTAATCACTGCTAGGTTTTTTATTTTTTGCGCTATAAATCAAAAAATACTGAAAATTCGGTAAAAAAAAAAATTCTTTTTTTTCTATATAAAGATTAGTATTATTGGCGAGTATTGGCAGATTATTGGCGAGTATTGGCAGAGGATTGGCGAGTTTTGGCAGAGTATTGGGCAGAGTATTGGCAAGTAATTGGCAGAGTATTGGCAAGTATTGCAGTGTTGCACAGTATTGTTAGTGTATTGCACTGTGGTGGGCAGAGTATGGCACAGTGGTGGCAGAGAATTGCACTGTGGTGGCAGAGCAATGCACAGTGGTTGCAGAGCATTGGCACAGTGGTTGCAGAGCATAGCAGAGTGGTGGCAGAGCATTGCACAGTGCTGGCCAGAGCATTGCACAGTGGTTGCAGAGCATTGCAACAGTGGTTGCAGAGTATTGCACAGTGGTTGCAGAGCAATTGCACAGTGGTTGCAGAGCATTGCACAGTGGTGGCAGTGCATTGCACAGTGGTTGCAGAGTATTGCATCGTGGTGGCAGAGTATTGCAGGGCACGGACCAGCGCTGTGGGCACTACACATCCAGGCCCACAGACGCTCATGTTAATTTGGACGGTGCGTGCATGTGGTCTAATCGGCACCGCTTTACAGCGGCCGTTTACCAGGATCTGTGTTGCGGCCGGGTCCTCGGGACCAGTCGGGCCAAGCTCTGTGTCCGAGGAGCATGTTTTTCCGGCGTGGATATAAGCCGACCGCGCTGTAGACGTCTTTATATCTATAGGCCGCGGTGCGCATGCTTGAGGTTTTCACCACTGGGGGGGTAAATAAATGTATTTTTCATAATTTTTCTTCTTTACTGATGTGCGCTGATGAGGCTGAACTGATAGGCACTGATGAGGTGGCACTGATAAGCTGCACTGATGGGCATGGATAGGCGGCACTGATGGGGCTGCACTGATAATCAGGGCTCTGATTATCAGTATAAACAATGTCAGCCTTGCCAGTTATCGGCTCTCCTTTCCTCACAAAGAGACAGCACATGAGGCAAGGACTGCCGATAAACGGCAAATCTATTTACATTTGACACAGCTAAACACATGGTAAAGGGCCGCTGTGATTGGTCCTTTACTGTTATCTGTGATCAGCTGTGTCCAAAGGACAATTCGCAATTTCGGATGTTCACCGAACGGACGCACAGACAATGTTGAACCATTTGCTTTCCTGGATTCTGTAAAGGAACGTATACATGACCTTACTTTGGTAGCTCTTGCATTTAAAATTTTGGAATCTCTATTAGAAATGACATGGCAGCTTTGATCCTTGTGTTTTACTCCATGGACTGGCACAGTAGGGATATCTGCTAGAGCCACTGTACATAGTTTGGGTGGTGGTGGCGATTCAGGACCTTATGACTCACATTGTTTGCTCTCTTTAGGTAGTATCAGTACAAAAGACATTACCACTGTCTGTTTTTTTTTCCTACTTAGCCATCTATCCATACTCTGCCCCTTGTGGGAACACAAATCCAGAGGCATTTGGCCTTTGAGTTCTTTTTGGAAGCATAAATCCAGCAATATCTGGCATAGTTTTATCATTATAGGACCTATACCTATGCCTACACACTGTATTTGTAGTCTTTTTCTCAGCAATGCCTGATTTTGCAAACTGCTGCCTTTCTCTGGCACTTCACTGTATTGTCTGTAGGGGGAGACAGAATACACATATTAAGCTTTTTTTTTCTCGCTGCTCAGCAATAACTGTAAAAAGGAGAAGCTTATTCAAAAGCATACTTTTTGCTGCAACACATCATTAGTTACCATATATCTATCTTATACTGAT